>VXBL01005310.1:116544-297439 GCA_013400195.1 Aramus guarauna
GGGGCGGCACCTATGGGGGGTGCATGTCACCTATAGGGGGGGTAGGCTCCTCAGGAATCAGCGGGCATCTGGAAGTAGGCGAGCTTTGAAGGATGCTGGTACTCCCGCAGAGGCTGCACCGGCGCAAAGAGGTGCGATAGGTCTTATCCAGGGGTAAGCACCTTCACACCAGGAAACCACCTGGGAGGTGAACGCCTGGCTGGAGCAGGTGGAAGAGTAAGAGGAGCAGGACAATGTTTATGCCATCCTGTAGGGTTTGTGTTTTGGAGATGTCATTGTATGGGCTGGTTATATTTTAGTTAACTCTTTTTGTCTGTCCAAAGTTTACATTTTATTTGCTCATAAATATGAATTGAGGTTTTGGGTCACAGCCCAGTTACATTTTGCTTCAGACAGAGTTTAATTTCCCCTTTTAAAAAGTGTTTTAAATAAGTTGGGCCATATGGAAATTGAGTTGTTCATCAACCGAAGAAACTTGAAGGAATTTGAAAAACAAGGTTACATATTTTTTGAGCCATTTCTTGAGTATTGAGCCAGAGTACAGCACCAGTACTCAAAACTCCTGATTCAGTCATTTCCTTTGTTGGGATCAAGACTTAATCTGTGTTTTCACAGCTGTAAAATGGGAGCTGCACTTTTTAATGAGGGGTATTGCGTACTCTTTTTGGAAATACCTTAATTAAAAAAAAAAGCAGAGGAAGATAATTTGTCAGGGTAGTAAACAATGCAAAATATATCTGAGGGAACAGCTCATGTTGAATGGAGAGAGAAGTCTGAGCAAGATGTGGTGTCTAAAGGAACATGCATATTAGAAACAACTTCTCTGTTGTATTCATTTCTTGTGCAGTTGATCACTTAGATGCTGCTGTTCTAAATTCTGCAGAGTGAGATGACATAAGCACCACATGTAGTAGTGCAGGAAAAGCTGCACAAAACCTGCCAAAATGGGACGGAGCTGTTATTGAATGGCAGGCCCAGCCCACTTTATGCCCCACTTCTAGAGAGAAACTTGTATGAGATGCAACACATGCAATATGGTAGTGAACAACACGTGGTAAAATTTTCCTCTGGTAAGAGTCTGGCTAGTGTTTAGAGGAATTAAAGGGTTTCCCTTGAGAGGGCAGGTCCTGTGTCCCTATCTAGGGCTCGGTTCTTGAGTCAGTCAGTAACTGCAGTGAAGCAGTGGTGTTTCTGTGAACACCATGGAGCCAAGAACGGGGAAATATAGGCCAAACGGTGAGTTATGTAATCGTATTTCCTCAGGGGTACTACAAAGATGACATGATTTCCTTCTGTCAAGACAAAAAGCAGCAGTACAGTTGCTCTACAATGTTCACTCTAGCCCTGGGTTCCTTCGGAGCAACCCAAGCAGGGACCTGAGACCCTGCAATAGCAGACCCACCAACGTCATTTTGTTCCCTTCCCCTACTAATTCCTCCACAAATATTCCTTTGCAATATCCTGATAAAGAACCTGAGAAGTGGAATAGAGCCATTACGGCTAGAAAGGGAAACCAGACTCAGTCTATGGGAGGGGAAAGTTATGATTTTAATGTGTCTCTTTCTCAGGGGGTTGAGGAGTGATAATGTGGAGTTATAGTGGACCAGGACAAAACAGAGGTTCTGCGTATAGAAAGTTATACAAGATGAAGCAAGGGAGTGAGAATTGTCTCAGGTTTGTTAATTATGTCGTTTGCATGAAATAAATGGAAAGGCTAGATTGGAAGTGAAGGAGGTATTTTATGTAAAAATGTAGGTTTAGTATTAGTTAAATATACACACTCGATCTTAGCCAAAAGGCTGAGAAAAAGGGAACAGAGAGAGTTGAATAATCCAGATGGTTATTGGCCAGAACTGGATTTTGGAAGGTGGTTTGCTGGTGACAATCCAAATTTATACAGACAGCAAGTCTTGCAAAGGGCACCAGCCAACCTTTAATGACTAGAGGTGCTCAGGGTCCTGGGCTTAATTCTGATCATGAGGTGGCGCCTCCACAAGCACAAAAGGGACATACATATTTGTGAAATACCAGGTTTTATCCAGTTTTTTCAGCTTTTCCATTTCAGTTGCCAGTTTATTCTCCCTGAGCACAGACTGCTTTAAACCAGTATGTCTTCAAAGACAGAGAGCCTGAAAACCATAATTTTTATTCAATTTAACATTTTAGGGAAAAAACCTTGGTTTTCAGCCAATCAATGCATGTAATCATTAGTAATTTGGAGGATCAGAACACCAAGATGATCTTGTTTTCTTTGTCACTAATACAGGAAATACTGTAAGTGTAGTTAGCAAACCAATTTATATGCAACTGTTCTAGATTTGAATTTAGGTGTTTCAAATTAAATAACAAAATTTGTTTCATGGGGAACTTAAAATACAATTATTATTGGAAAAGTAACTGTCAGTGATATTTTGTTATTCGTCAGATATGTTCCTTCCATTAATTCATCCCTTATCTACTTGATGGAGTAGCAAAACCCCATTTTCATTATTTTTTAAATTCTTGCTACTCCAGGCTGAATTAACTGAATGCAGTAGTCCTTGCAAATTGCTCTGGCCCTTGTATCATGAATTAAGATCCACGGTAGAGTTTACATCCTGAGGTGTCAATCTCAGTTGCACTGTAAAATACACATAATAACTTGCTTTGGATCGTAGTCAGATAGTATGACTTTTAAGATTTCAGACTGACTTGTCAGGATTATTGGTAATTAAAAAAACTGTTCACTTGTTGACTTAGCAAAATTAATTGGGGCTGTGAGCTCTTATTCTTGCTTTTCTTTTCTTTCTCTGCAACTAAATTGTTCAGTCTACAAATTCTGAGAGTGCTGGGATGCTCAAGATGGGATGTCCCAGACTTACGTTAAGTGTCAATAGGTTCCTATAATTTAAAATAAGGCCAGTAACATCTATTGGTCCTGAACATCTCAGAGAGCCAAGGGCTGCATGTTTCAGTTTGGGTAACTAATAGCAGGGACATCTGAGTTTAACGAACACTTCAGACACTTTGGCCTTATGTGCTCCTGACATATCTGTAAAGTGGTGATAATATCGTAATGTTTACATAGCCCTGGGGAGATAATACAAAATCAATATCAATCTTTCTCCATTACGCAGGGAGAATTATATTTATGAATAGGGAATGAACCTTGTTCCTCTTAGTTGAATACTTTTCTCACTTATTTCATATGGTAGGAACAGTGGTAACAAAGCACTTGTCATTTTGTTTAAAAAAAGCTGGCTCAGAATGTGTGCTCACCACAAGAGTTTTCTCGACCCATTGTAGAAACATTTTTAAACTTGTAATTTTAAGCTCTGCGTAAGTATCGGTAGCTAATATTCTGTGTGCCTATGAAAGCAAAAAGGGTTATCTGATTACTTGTATTTGCAGATCTCTCTCAGCTTCACGTTCTTGCAGACCAGATCAACAGCGTAACTTTCTTCTTTCAGGATAGCTAATGTTCTGGCCCAGAATTATAGCACCAGATGTGTTGCCACAGAAACAATTTAAAGGGAGAAGGAATTGCAAGCAAATTGTCTTTCTAGTGGAAAATGTAAAAGCAGTATTCATGTTTCAGAGCCCCGTATTGGTTTCTCTGTGTTATATGTGTGCACAGCAGAGAATAAGGGAGAATTTTGCTTTTTTGTTTCATACATCTGTTAGCATTTCAAAATTCTCTATATGGGGTTGAAAATTGAAAAATATTCTATTATGGGCATGAGTTACGTACCTCAGAGACGTTTTTTATTAAATCCTGACTCATTTTTAGAAACTTTTTCCTTGAAAAGTTTGCAATGTGCTAGCTGATTTACTTAGCTCCACTTGCAACATGCTTTGGAAACTATTTCCAGTAATAGTAGTTTCTGTGAAAGTAAGGAAACATTTGACTATATAAAATTATCCCAGATTTTGATGATGAGAATTAATAGCACATTCTTACTTACTACAGTTGACATACTGATGAAAGTTGGAATGTATATACACAGTATTTTGATTTAATCTTGCCTAGGAAGCCTTAAAGCAGCCAAAGCACTTGATTTTAGCTAGCATTTCTTTTTCTCAGAGTAGTTGCCCCAGGATACTCTATTCAACATATCTTTTTCTCAACTATTATGAAAATACTTGTCTGAACGAAATGCAGCATGAATTATCGTAATACCCTCTTTTCACTGTTTTGACCACAGAAGGGCACCTTTATCCTACAATTTTGCATACTGTTTGAGGTAGAATAAGGAGAAAAACATCCAGGAAGGCCACAGCTACAGCAGAACAGGTTGGCATGTAATAATTGTGTCAGAAACACTCGAAATGTGGATACATCTAGTATTTGCCAAAAGAGATTTTTCTGGTAGAATTTATGCTGATTTTTGACCAAATTAATTTAAACAAATAATAATAAAAAAAAAAGCTGATGGAATTGTGTCTGCACTAGGATTGCAATATTATCATAGACATCTCATAAAATACAGCATCTGTAACTAACCTTGGTGGGCATTTCTTGTATAAATTTGACCGAAAGATCTGGGAAAATTGAACAAAGGTCAAGATCCACACATAAAGAGACTTGTTTCCACAGTTCTTTGTTGTTCATGCATTCAGAAGGTCTTTCTCTCTGTGAATTTTGAAATACTGCTGGCTGGGCAGCTGAAGGAAACATAACTTCATTTATCTTATCAAAAGCCAGGGTGAAGTTCATGTCCTTTTGGAGTGATGGAAAAATGTTACCATGTGCATCTGTATATATTTTGGAGGATAATGGACATACAGTGTTATGCCAAGAAGCCTTATTTTATTATTTGTTTGTCTGTTTTGTTTTATTATTTTCCCTCTGTGAAATTTACTTTTTTATATTTTTTTTCATATAGCTATACTTTTAAATGTCCCTCAGTTTGGAAATATGTAATTTATTCCCTTTGTTACTCATTTTTCATATAAATCTGGGATCTTCACTTTTCCATGGATGAAAATTGTTTATAACAGAAGTATCAGAATATATTCAGGTATAGTAGAGTTAGGAGCAGTTATTTATGCTTATGCGAATAGTTTTACCTTATTTTAAATGCCCTACAAGAGTAATATTTTGAAATCTATCAGTTTTGGAACTAGACTGCATACCATGTCACACATTTTTGAGTTTTGGCAGGTTCACAGGCATGTGCATCACCAAACAAGATCTGCCATAAAGATAAGAAATTAATATCTCTCTTGCATTCCTTATTCAGGCAGAACTCCAATTCTGGGTGTGGAAGGAATGCGGAGCTGGGCCAGGAGCTTGTGTCTGCACAGGTTAGAAATGAACTTTCATGTACCATTGGGATCTGAATCTGCATCCATATTTTGCCAGAAGACCACAGATATTTGAATCCAGGTTTCTGGTTTGGGTGCTCTTTGGGGCTGAATCAGCCCTTATGTTTGCAGGCTGATCCAAGCGTCTCCTTAATTAGTTCACATCCCTTTTGTTTGATCCCATGAGAAGATAAGTTAGTCTTTCTTTAGGCAGTAGAGCTTTCCCAGACAGACATTGTAAGCTAGAAATATAGGTACTTGTAATTTTCTTAAAAATGTCCTTTGGGCCTGAAATTTCTTGTGCTTGGTTTCAATCCAGTATTGAATAAGACTGGAAAGTCTGAATAATGTCAGTTCAGCTGTATTCGAGTTATTCAAGTGCATTTTAAAAATATGTTCTTTCCACTTATATTTTTTCCGTAATTCTCTGCACTTACATAACCTCTGTTTTATTATTTAAATTGGTACAGACTTGAAGAGGGAAGAATCATTCTCCAATATTTGGACTCAATGGATAAACAGGGAGGCAATTCAAAGACCTCAGTGTGCTTTAAAATCTTAATGTTTACTGCTTTAGTGATAGCATGAATAGGTTTATATTTCTACTAGTGCAGACAAAATGTAAATAACTTTCAGTTTACCTATACACTGAATTTTTGCAATTTTTACACGATGCAAGTGAAAATTTACAAAAAGGGTTTAGACAGTTTCTCCAGATCCTAAGGAAGGATTTTGTTTGATGAGATCTGTGAAGTTAAAACAGTAAGCTAGAGTTTTCAAAAGGATTTGACACAGAGGTATTCCAAATGCCTATGCAGCTGTTTGAGCAGTTATTACAATAGAGTGTACATATTGGATAACTGTGTGTGAAAATGTGGCTAATACTTGATCTATACAGAAAGCTCACAGGGTCTTCTAAAGTTTTGGAGATAACTGCTTTGTAGTAAGTTAGTTACCTGTTTTTTACAATGGAGGACAAAACAAAAGAGAAGTTAACCATGGATGCATGATGTCTAAAAATGCATCAGTTTAATTCCATTGGTAACATCACAGCTTTTGTTTGTTGTATAGATATATAGAACTGCACAATACTGCATGCCTTTTTTCATGCTTTTAGTACAATAGTCTATGCTCAGACTTCATGAAAATCTGCCACTAGGCTTTTGTTATTTGTTGTCTGAAATGGAAGCCCACACAACAATCTTGAAGGTAATGCCACCTTTGAAGAGAGTCCTGCGTGTAGAAAGCTGACGGGAAATACTACTTTAATTAACCACAACTCCCATGGAAACAATAGAGCTATCCTTTGTGTAACTCTGATGAAGTCATTGGATCTTGTTCCTAATTCCACTGAGGCTGAGTTGTGACCCTCCCTTTTTCTGAAGCGTTCACATGCCAATGTGTTGTGCAACCAACATAATTTGTTAACAAATAAAGAAGAATTTAAATAACCCTAGAAAACCAGTGCAGGCATCCCAGCTGCCTGCAAACAAACATCAGAAGTGCAAAACAAGTAAGTAGCAATGCAAAGTATCTCAAAATTGCTCAAGCTTGGGTTCTTCAAGAACTCAAGTCAGAGTATGTGCTCTGCAGGGAAAGGCTCTGCATAAGAACACGTACTGCATCTTCTGGTAAGATCTCCTGTCCAGACATAACTTCTGTGTCTGCCCAGCCTAGCTTGTTTTCTCCAGAGCTGTACTAATGATGAGTCTTTCCCCCATATGTGTATGAATTTGACTGCTTTTAGTTTCATTTAAAGCAATAAGCAAGTATACTTTGGCATGTAATTGTCAGATTATCTTTACAATACAGTAAAACTGTAGCTTATTGTAAAATATCTCTCTTGAGTAAGCCAAGTCATATGGAGCAAACCACCATTTTTCTATTATAACATTGAATGAAATGCAATATGTGCCATTGCTGCTGTAACTGTGTCAGGATCTGGATTTAATTCTGGATCTGGATTAGTATATTGTTGGAATTACTTGTCAACATGTACATTTTGTATCAGAGTGGCCATTTCTGAATGCTGAAGGTCACCCAAGAGTGATTTTCTGCCAGTAAGTTCTCTGGGCTGTTCACTCTCAATGACGGTTCTGTAGAGGATCACAAATGTGAGTTCATAAGATCAATGATCCATGCACTGATGGTTGGAGGGTCATATTGCAAGTGTGGGAAAACTGCCAGGGGACACAGAACATCACAGGGACATACTGTTCTATCTACTGCCTCTCCAGCCAGGCATGGTTCCTCATTAATGCGAAGGCATATCACTGCTGTGCTTATAGCACCTTTCAGCATTCTGGACACTGCTGCCATCATCTCAGGCTCATCTGGCAAGATGTGTGATGATTAAATCTTTCACAGATCGTGTCTGTCTGATGCCAAAAGAGCAGATCAGTATACATGCACTGCAGAGTCTTTGATACCACTGGAGTCATCACAAAACTGTGGTATTGAACTGTTTTGCTTATGTGTTGTCCTGAAATTAAAGTTCTTTGCTGGTGATCTCATCCATCACCAGGACTCCTTAAATTAGCAGTCAAGCAACAGCTATGTGAATATGGACTATGCATTTGGCCATCCATTTTTGTGTTACATCTGTTTGCAGCTGTAATAACTGTAACAATGCAAACCTGACTGTCATTTCCCTACCTACCACATTCTGAAGGTGACTGTTGTTTGTCTTTGTTCTATGAGGACAACAGGAGCTGATGGACTAATGATCAGTATGTACAGTGAACTGGTTGATACCACAAGTCTTTTGCTCATTGGTGTTGGGTAAGAGCTCTTCACACTCTTGTGTGTATGGTAGCATTACAGTTCACCCATGCTGAAAGGGAGCTAAGAGAACTTTCTTACATGGGGCCCCATTTTGTGAAGGGGCATGATGCTATTCTGCAACAGTGGTCTCAATTATAATTGGCTCATAGGTAAGTAATAGAGTCTGGGTAACATAGACTAAGTCAATTTACATCACAAAAATAAGTCTTGTTTTATGAGGCATGAAGGACTTACCCACAGATTTTTTTTAAACTGAGAATTGTAGCTGTTCTACACTTGCCATGTAGCCATACTAGGCTTTGTTCTGTGCTTAAATGTAGTACTCCTATAATTTTGTCTCAGTTGAGGGTTTTTTTAATGATATAGCCATATGATAGTAAAAGCTTCTGTGTCCTTTTCCCTGGTGCTTTATAGCAGTACATCTTTACTAACAAAGTCCTTGTAGTATCTAACGACACACAAGTAGTAAGCCCTTCTCTATAGATGTTAAATCCTTGTCTATATTACAGATTCCTGCCCTCACCTAAATTGGATAAGGACTGTGAAAAATGGTTTCTTTTACCAACATGGCTGAATTAGCAAAATATGCAAGTATAGAAGCAGTATAGAGCACAGTAAACTTGTGCATGTGCTAGTACTAATTGTTTCGAGTCTGAGGGATAGTTTTAACTATGCTGATATAAAGCACAGGCTTGCCGAGTTGTTCCATTCATTCTAGGAGAACTTCTGTAGTAAATAATACCAATATTCTGATAGCAGTGAGGTGCTGATAGTGTAGATACACAGATGGTGTTCATGTCAAAGGATTTTTTACACTATCTGCAGACTACTAATACTTTTCAAAATGATAGAAGATGTATTAAAACAACAAAGCTTTTGTGTGTAACTGTATAGATCTATGTTACAAAGTTTCTGGCATAGCTGTGAGTTCTAAGAGGGATGTTAAAAAATGAAACCCATAAAGATTTAGCTATGCTGGCAAAATACTCATATAGAATACTCCTTTTGCCAGGATTGCCTTTGTATTTTGGGGAGAGAGGCAGAAACAAACTGGCAGAAGACTTCAGTTATCTCTTCTGTTGGAGTTTTGTTGTTGCAATTACACATAGATGCTGCATAAACCAGTCCAAGGTCTAAGAAAAACTCCTTGTGATGCTGAAAAATATGAAACACTAAGCAGATGTGACTGCTAGTTGCAGTAAAAGCTTTGAATCCTTAGGGGACAAATATGGTCTTTGAAGAAGTATGAGACAGAGAGCTGATTGATTTTTTTTTTTTTTTTTTGCACAAAACTGAAATGCATTTTCATGAGTGACTCTTGCCATGTTTGTTGATGATATTCATAACATTTCAAGGGACCTTAAAATTTGATTAGCTTTTGGCCTAAATGTTGAAGTGGTTTGATCTCAACTGATCCTGCTACTGAGCAACTTCTGCTTAGCACTTCTGGTTATGTCTGCTTTTTTTTCCCCAGTGAGTAGTTCTCTTGTGCTTGGGCTGGGTGATGTAGAAGATCCTGACGTTTCCAGGAATTTATTATCTCTGGCAGAAGTCATGTTAATGTCAGTTATTGATAAGTGAGAAAGTAAACATGTGGCTGATTAGGCAATGCACTTTCAATGGCTTACCACTAGTCTGATTTCATGTCACAGCACACTGTGGACCTCCAAAGAAAAATTCTTCTACCACTAATTAATTTTTAAAAGATTTTTTACTGTATGATTTTGGTTGTAACTTATCTACTTCTTGCTCCTTTCTAATGTAGATTTTTTTGTTGTTTGTTTACAAATTTCAGTCACATTAGAGAGATCATTTTCTAGTCTTGCTAGAAATACTTCTGTTTTAAGAAAGAAGTGTGGCAACTGTATTAACCTTTAATGAATATCAAAAGGGAGTTTTCACATGCCCAAACAGATTCTTTCTATTTGCTGACTGAATTAAATAGCCCTAACAAAAACACAGGGCTGAAGAAAGGAAGTTTAAAGAGCCAAGGCAGATCTGCAATCAGTTATTCTGATCAAGGCATCACCACTCTCCTTCAGAGATGTGTTGTCAGAACTGTTTATGTGAGCTCTCCCTACCCAACTTCCAGGGAAATAACTGCTTTGGAAAAAACACTTGAAACAGTAGTCTTTGCTCAGCTATCTTTTTTAGGCTGCAGTAGGTTTAAGGGGCACTCCATGGAGTAATGATTGTTGGAGATTTTGCAGTTTTTCCTGGGCCAACTATGTCCAGAAGTCAGTACACAACTTTGAGTCTTCTGATTTTATAATTTTCAAAATACTATTGCTGTAATTCTGTTTAGGCTTGAAAAAAGACTGACAGAACTTGAATATCTGGTTTAAAAGTAAATGTAGTCTGGTTTAGACTGCATTTTGCTTAACTGCTCATTTCGCCACATGTATTACAATATACATTAGTCTTTCAGCTGTTTCCAAAGCCATCTCCTTTTGGATGTTTAATATTTAAGAACCAATTAGTTCCATTTTGTTTTGTTTGGATAGTTTGCAATTAAGCATTCTTTCAAGTGGGCTTTATTTAGCTAATTCCATCACAAAAATAAGCTCTAAGGGAATGAAGAGAAGTTCAAGCTAGCCAATGTTTATTTTTATTATTAATAATTTATATTATGGTAGTCCCCAGGGGAACTAGGGCCCCACTAAACCCAGTTTCCTCTGCATGTAATGACTGTGTCTCACAAAGCCTTATACAGCAGAAGATTCCTTTTTGCTGCTGTGGCTCAGTGCAAGGGACTTGCTCTGTACTGCAAGGGAGCATACTGATGGGGAGCATATAAAGACAAATCAAGAATAATTGTTTAAAGAAGCTTAAGCTAGGAACCAGAGAGAAAACCTGATGCATCTTTTCTATAAAAAGCCATCACTAATGCATTTTTCCAGTGTGATCGCCAAATCATGACTGCAAAGGTCTTGTTTGTCCTCTCTCTGAAGTTATGGCAATGCTCCCAGTGACTGTGATGGGAGCAAGACTGGGCAGAGAAGCGATGGTCCTAAAAACCCTACCTATTTCTGAACTATCTGCACAAGACACTTTATATTTTAAGAACACACTGATGGGCAAAGTTAGTTTAAAAAATTTTCATGTTTAGTCAGATTTCTATCAGAAGTTATGGTTTTCACAGCATCTGATGCTAAATAATTGGTCTACTTTATGTTTTACAGAAGTCTTGAAAGAAGTGATTTAGAATCCTTTCACACCTGCTAAATGCAAAGGAGGCACAGAGCCAGATCCTGGACTTGTGTAAATAGATGGATTTGAATAGAGTTAGAGCAGTTCATATAACCTGAGGGTCTGGCCTGCTCTCTGGGGGTACCCCTGGGAGCTAAGTGGTAGGACTGGCATTGGGATGAACAGGGCTGTGAAGTGGAACTGCCTTGAAGTTAATGTAGCAGTGCAAATCATCGTCAGTGGATTTGCCATCCTTCTCCCCTCCCCTTATGTGGAAGCACCAGTCTTTGCTGTACTCTTTCCATAATTCCACATTCAAAATCTAGACAGAAGCTTTCCTGACCTATGTGTTCCATATTCCTGTCCTCATTAGTTCAATTTAAAGGGGGTAAAACATCTGTTTCCAAGTACAGCTGTGTGGTTAGTATGTAGGCCTTTTTTTTTTTTCTTATACAAAAATCACTAAATCTGGCCATTTAAGACACAGATTTTATAGGAGCTAGAGTTGGGCTGTGCAAAGTTCACCTCATTAAAAATAAACCCAAACCAAATAAAAGCAGAGAATAACAGCATAAAAAATGTGGCCCATGAATGTCAGAGCATATGTATTAGGAATTGGTAAGAAATGAAGAGGAAAGTACAGATATATCCACATATTTTCAAAGGGTTTTGGGCTTTTTTCCACAAGTAAAGTTTATATGCTTGTGGAGTGTCTACAGAAAGGTCACATTAGTACAGAACATAGAGTTAGGATTACTATGACAGCTACCTGTCATAGCTTTTTTTGTTAGAAAGTATAATAAGTTCAAGCCTGTGTTAGAAGATACTAAATAAATTCAGGCTAGATAAAATGTTCAAACACACCAAATAATTTTTTGGTGCTTCAGCTGTTAGCTGGCCAATGAGAGACATTCTAAATTGTCTTGGTTTTGATCCCTCCTTCTAAAAAATACACCCTTTTTCATTATCTGAAGATAGGTAGCAAGATTCACTAATCAGTAATGGAAATACTGACTTTGAAAAAACTCAGTCCATGTCTACTCAGCATTAAAGAATTTTACTTTAAAACATAAACCTTTTCTCTCTCCTATTTCCCTCTTACATGACATCTTGTATACTTTACTGCTTTATTCCAGTATTCTTTGGGATACTGATCATAACTTAGCAACTTCATTATCTCTGTGGCACAAGATTGTCTTGGTAACATTTATGGGAATAAAACATGGTTGCCATAGGAAGTTGACTTAATGGTTTAATTCCTAATAAAGGGACAATCAGACAGCTAAATGACAGATAGTTTCTCCCACTTCAGAAGCGTGCCCCAGGACACATACTGGTATACTGTGATTCAGACTTCAGTTTTTAAAGATACCAAAATACATCTCACGTACTGTGAACATCATATTTCACTATTACTGGAAGGTTGTCATCTGTTTTGCTTAACATATCCTTCTCAGTGTAATAATCAAAACACGGTTGTTTCTACTGAAGCTTAGATGAGGGACTTTCCACAACCCTAAGACTGAGACGGGACCTTCCTTATTTCATAACTGACCTGGAAATAAGCTTTTAGGAGGCTCCTGCATTAGCCGATGGATGGAGACATGATCACACCTGATAAGTCTATCTGTAACATACATTCAGGCATAGATTGGGGAAAACAAGGAGGATGAGATATGTGTTACAGAAGAATGTTCCTTGGGGTTCCAAATTAAGAAGGAGGGACCTCTCAAGGACAGAATTGGTAGGATTCAGTGCCTTGCTGCTAGGCAAATTTTCCTTTGTCAGAAATGGAAAAGCCTGTTCATCACTTGTAAATTGCCCTCCCTCAGCGCCATCTGCTTCTTCTCTTGTTAGGAATTTGTTTTTAAGGATTCATTATAATGTAGCTAACTGCAGACTCCAATTCTGCCAAAGCTGAAAAAGCTGCAAGTCAGGCTAGTGTGTGGAGCCTGCCACATTCCTGAATCTCTGATTCAGGCTTGCAAGTTTGTCATCAAGTTTGAAATTGAAACCAGAGGAGCTAGCAGCAAGCCTTGTGCTCATAAATCAGCCGATAATGGGTGAATTGTTCTGTGCCTTCCCCTGAAGAGGAAAGCAAAACTCAGTGCAGAAGTACTCACAGCAACTAGAAGAGCTATGATTTAGGTGAGCATGGAAAGACTACGAGTGGCTGTATGCATGTGCCACATACTGGCAAAGGAATTAAATGGGAATTTTGGTTATATGCGCACACTGCTGCTTTTCTTATCACAACATTACCAAAAAGTTACAGTGGGATTTACAGCCAATCTTGATTCTGAGTAACTTCCATAAAAGAAATCAGCACAATACATCAGTGTGTGATGCGTGACAAGGTCTCCTTTGTGCTTCATTTGTTTGATGTCTGCTGCCACTAGAGGGAGGTACAAAATTGACCACAAAATTATGTCTTGAAAAATAGTTTCCAGGTCATTAACTAAGCGCAGGCCAACATTTGCTGCCGGGATTCTACTGGAAATCTGGAATAAATGACTGATTAATTTTCCTCTGGATGTGCACCAGTGTCACTGAGAATAGAACTTGGATCTGTATACTTAGATGAAAACTAATTAGAAATACAGTAACATTATGAATCGCAGCCTTGAAAAGCAGGTCTTTTTGGACTTGAAAGGTGAGTCCTGTGTTCAAAGAACTACGCTAGAAATGGTTACATCAGAGACGCTACCTCCAGCACAGGAGAAGCTGTCTAAGGGGACATTTAAATTTATTGCTGCATAGGAAACCTGGACTCCAGAACTTCATTTCCAGAAGCTGGCATAAAGCTGTAGAAGGGCCTAATGACTAAAGCAATAACTTGGATCCAAGCCGTTTATCTGGTTTTCTTTTTACAGCTTGAATATGGCTAGGAGGAAAGTATGTCAGATATGTTGTATTTAAATATATATTTAAGAGTTGAATCAGCCCAGATAAAACTTTCAAAAGTATCCAAATGAGTTACACACTGAAGCCTCATCTTTCTAAATAATGGGAGCTATGAATGTAATGCTTATTGAAAATCAATGCAAGTAACTCTTAAGAGCCTAAATGACTTTTGAGAATGGGGTTATATTCCTAAATAATTTGAGATTTTGAAAATACAACCTGACAGATGCAAATTTGGTGCAAAGTAAAGGGCCCATCTCATAATCTGAGTTCAACAGGTTTAAGCCAAGAAGTTCTGTGGAACACATGTGCAGGTTTGTAGAAAAGCAAAATCCTCCACTTGCAGCAAAATTACTATGTAACTGCTATGCTAACTCACATTGCTCAGTCTTAAAACAGCAGAAATGCGTGGTGAATATGAGTGGAAAAATAATTGTTCATGGCTCTGTACAGCTCTATCCAGTGGACTTTACGGCACTGTAGCTAAACATACCTCTTTGGTAAAAGATGGTTTCCTGCATGGATTGCAAAGAACGCTGAACGAGTTCAGCTGTCTACATTGCTTTATCCCCATTATAAGGAACCATGGAGGAAAAAGACATGAGTTAGGGTGAGATAGGAGAGCAGGAACAGTGCAAGGGAGAAGCAAAATTTACCTCTTAGTGCCTCGGAGATGGATGATAAAAGTACTAAGGGTAAAATTTTCAAAAGCTATTTGTCTCCATTACATCGATTTTCACAAATCCGTTTAATGGTTGGACTTGATGATGTTAAAGGTCTTTTCCAACCAAAACAATTATATTATTCTCTATAAATAGGATAAACAAAATACTAACATAGTTTTTCCATATCTGTAATTGCAGTGGCTCTTCCCCTGTCTGTGGTGGACTAGTTGCAGGTTATATGCGTTGGTGCGTGAGACCAGTTCTAGATAGATGATATCCACAAGTCAGAGTTCCAGTGTTACAGAGAATTACCTATAACCTTTTAAGATTCTGCTGTGAATCCTTGTGCTGTGAACCCTTCCCACAGAAGGATGTCTCTGAGGAAAGGATCCCTATTTGAGTGCGATGCTGTGTTAAAATAGCTATATTGAGATGTAGCATCATGGGCACTTTCTGACTCCCTAATTCAAGTGACTCTTCATCTCTAGAAAAATAATCAGGGAAATTTTTCTTAGTTCTTCCAATAACAGTATAAATAGAATGTTAGTCTAACAATTGAACAAAAATGCTTAAAAGTTAAGGGGTTTTAATCATAAATTTGGAATGTTTATCTAGCGGAGTAGACATTGCTGCTGAGGTCAATGGTTTTCCTGAAGAATGCTAAAGAGCAAAGATTAAATATAGTGTGTATTTTCCCAGTGGACTCAACACTGTGCAGTATACAAGATGGTCACTTCATTCTTTGTTCAGTCAGCCTTCATTACATCTGTCTTTAGAGTAATTAGGGCTGAGTCATGATGTTATCACATCTCAGGAGTTTCATTAATTTTAATGATCTAGATTCTTTAGATGTCCAATGCTGCAAAGTGCGTGCCAGGGTTTAGAAATTTCCAGCCTGTTCTAGGGTACACTGAAATCACAAAAAACTTCAGTGATTCCAGCCCAGATCAGCCCTAAGACTTTGTTCAGAAAGTTTGACAGTGTTGTGATACACTGTGGATCTAATTTTTTTTTTATCGGTGTCATGAGAGACTCAAATGCCATTGTCGGCCGCAAGTGTTTTGAAACGGATACCACCCATCATAAGCATCCAGAAGTGTTAGTTAATTCCATTGTCTCTGAGTTTTGAAATAACTGAGAGCAAGAAAAAGAATTGTTATTACATCAATATGGTGGTAGACAAACGTAGCCAAGTTTGTAAAATCGGTCTTAAATTTTACTTATGCTAGAAATTTTCTGGTGTAATTATGTTAGGGTTGTCTTTTTGCCTTTTAAGTGTTTGCAATATATATTTCTGTCAGCTAGACCCCTAATACACATGCAGTTATAGAAGCAAAACAGTTATTGTGGTGGAGTTTATAGTAAATGCAGGGAAGTGAAATGAGTAACTTAGCACCTCCAACTGAAGGTTTTTTTGAAACAACAGATGATTAGTTGGAATCACAGATAATTTCTAAAGTCCAGACAATGTCTCTAAAGTCTCTAAATGTTCATCTACTTAATCACTGCTGATTGTGGATATATACAGTGAAAACTGAGTTTCAGTAGAGATGGTATAGAACCAATACACATTAATGGCAAATTTGGCTGTCTTGGAGCTGGAGTGAATTTTATAAACCCATGCTCTAAAAAGACAGAGATTCTAGATGACAACCCTACAATAAAATCTATCTACTATGCTATGCAGAAATCAGCTTACTAAGAGGATTCTCCATATAGGCCTAAATATAAGCCACATATTTTAGGGTCAAGGCTGCAGTCCCTCCAATAAAATGTTGAGCACGTCTGATACTGAGAAAAGGATTATGTTGTGATAAACCAAAATGAAATCAACTCTGGTTTTAACAGCTAGAAGAATGGCTTTATTGTCCTTCCAAGTAAAGCTATTAAAAATATTTAAAAATAAAATTACGTATAAAACTAACAATAATCTAAAAATGTAGGGAGAAAGTTAACATCAAGCAGTGTAAGACAAATTGTCATGATCACATAATGTATCCAGAATCACAGACATGATCCTGAGACTTTGAAGTGATTGACATTTGATAGTTTGCGTTCAGTCGTTGTGTTTAGCTTCTGTAGTGACTGATGATGTACTTGATTTCAAACTGGCTTTTGTTTTGTTTGGCAGCTAGTGCTTGCTGAAGCCAGTGAACAGAGCGCCACGACACAGAGCTACCAACATACCAAGGGAGATATGTAGGCACTTGTTGCCTAGGCTATCAACTGGATGTGTGTGTCCACAATTAGCTGCAGGAAATAGAAGTCTGGTACAGTTTTTGTAGACACACAACTAGAAGCAAGTGTGTGTCTCTTAACCAACTGGCCATTCACGATTGGAACACTATAAATTTTAAGGAAACATGCATACCTTACTCTAGCCATAGTTCACCAAGTTCAAGTGAACCTCTTGGAGGTATTAAAAGAAAAACGTGGCTACTAATTTAAAATACAAAACATAAGCAGAAATATTTTGCAAGAAGCTAGTGAGTCATATTTTCCTCATAAAATTGTTGAAAGCATTGTGCCCAGAAACAATTAAATATGTGACTAGGGCTGGAAAAGTTTAGCCATAAACACAAACAGACACCAGCTTTTTGTTTGTAGAGGACTGAAGGTCATTTGACTTGAGGAATATCCTAATACTAACAGAGGTGCAGCAGAACTTGCAGTTGAGTCTACTCACTGCTGCATAGAAGCTCAAACGTTTGGTCATACATGCCTAGATCCCTGGTAACACTGAAGGTTAAACGATGGCAAATCATCGGCACATCATTGAAATAGGGACAACCAACCATATTACTCTAATTTGAAAAAACCACTCTTTTGACTTCTGTTAAAAATACATTTCTGAGACCTGAAATCTCAATCTTACAAAATAGCACGTGTTAAAATCTTGGAGTAGATTAGTATCTGGCAGTTTGGAGGTCAGTGTAAGACCAACAGGCATTACAAGACTTTTTCAAGACCCCTTGTTTTCTCTAGTAGTTCAGTGTTTCTATTGCCATTGGGAGTAGACTCCTTCAGTTTGGCCTGATATTTCTGTGCTCTACATATGCCAGTCCCTAGCTAGCTACCGCATGCCCATTCTGTGCTTTTGGGAAGATTAAAAGTGAGGAAGGACCTCTGCTCACCAGGGTATAATCCCTGTAGTTATGAGATTTGGAGGCATTGGCCTACACAGCAGAGGTTACAGGTTGGAAGACAGATTTGAACTCGGCTTTTTCCGGGGTCCTTATCTGATTTATTTCTGCCTAAAGGGAGAGTTGAATTTGAGATGTGTCCAGATGCTTTTTCTCAGGAGCAGTTATAATGTAGCTCAGCACTTTTACACAGACACTCTGGCTAGCAAACCCCTCTGTTTAAACAACTGCACTTACAAACCTTTCTTACAAATCAAATGTTGTCTTGACATCCTACTTATGGTCTCCTACTCAGAAGTGTGAAATAAGCTGTAAGATTTCTAGGTTGCTACAAAAATATATCTGCAGGTGTGTACCAAGACGTATTTGACTTTGTTGACGTTATTTCAAAGTAAGAAAGATAACCCCTTTAATGGTGCTTTCCTAACATTATTTAGATTCTCTTCATTCTTATAAGAGGGAACTGTGAAATTGTGCTCATGAATTGCTTTTGAACCTAGCTATGCACTGCAGCAGAATGACACGGTCAGTGGCCTTGAGGACTGAGCTTAAAAAAACCCAAACAACCCATGAGAATTTTTGAATGCTTATGGCTGTCCACAAGTGAGGTCCAATTCATCTCTCATTTTGACTAATTTGCAACCGTGTATCTTCCTGAAGTCCAGAATTATATTTGATTTATAAAAACACATATGGCAACAGAATCAAATTAGGCAATTTAAGAAATTTATTTCTTTCACCAACTGAGTTTTGGAGATCTGTACATTTCTGACTTAATTCTTCACATCGAGAGTTCAGTACCATGGATCTGTACTTCAGGAGTTTTCTCATAATTTTCCACTTTCTGTTCCTTGTCAAGGGTCTGCCTGGTTTTGTTTGTTGTGTATCTGTGTGCTTCAAAGGCTTTCAGTCTCATGCTATGCAGGCTTTAGGAGACAAGCTTTTCCTGCACTTTCTTCCTCCCTTTTACTCATGAACTAACTTTCCCAGGTTAGAGAGCTGAAGAATAGATCCTGGGAATCTAGCTTAGCCTTGATGAGGCATGCGGTCAATAACCATGAGGCTATTCCTTTTATTTCTTCCTTTAACAGCTTGTTATGTGATTACATTTTTCAGTAAGATCCATGTTTTTTTCAGTCTAATGATCCTTGTGATGGAGTGGCTCTTCACAGACTTATAAGCATCCGAAAACTAGAGGAAAGAATGGAAAATATTGTGAAACTTCAGCAGTGTTGTGATGCAAGTACAATCTCTGATTGAGGGTGTTAAGAGGCATCCTTGCAAAGCAAGGAACGTAAGTGCTATACAGTTTGATTAAAAGGTGATTAAGATGCACCCAACTTTTCTCCATGTAGTAGGTTTCTATTGATACTGAAGCTGTGGAGCCATGTGGGCTTCAATGCACTGAGACACAAAAACACCTAACCATGCCCAACACCTCTTTTGACAAACTAGGTGGCTTGCAAAGCAGGTAACTGTTTGGCTCAACTCTATAATTTTCACATCTTGTTCTAAAATCTTTTGCCTGTTCTCACAGAAGTATTCATGAGCTCTGCACAGCCTGGAGAACAGGCAAAGAAATGGGAGTCTTAGACCTCGGCCCTGGGAACTGACCGAGTGGCTTCTAATGAAATAGTCAGGCTTCACTGCAGGATCTCTGCTTGTGGAAATCCATGACAACTTTTGTTACTGTTTTGGTAGATAATGATACCTAAAGCATAGTCACTTACAATAATTCCCTGTACTTGCAGGCTAGCCCAGGATTAGCAAAGCACTCTCAAATCTCACCCCTCTTGGGAAGTATAGTTCCACCATTCAGTTCTTAACATTCAGTCTGGGAGAGCATTGAGTTCAGTTGCTGTCTAAGTCAGTGGCAGACCCAAGGAAAGAGTCTTATTCTGACATTTCTGGGCTTCCAGTCTGAGTAATTGTAGCCCTACTGGTGGGATAATGTCAGGCACAGGGGTTCTTTCCAGTATCTACTCTGGTAGATTAAGACCTCACTATTCTTCAGAGCACATTCTGTAATGTTAGGACAAAGTTCTGCTTGGAGCATCTTCATGTAGAGCTCTTTATTGGAGTTTGTACTTCTCTCTACAAATAAATACTACAGCTTTTCGTTTTACTCAGTTTTACTCAGTTGTGGTGTTTACATTACACCAGCTTGAGGGGGGAAGGAAAGGAATTTTTCTGTATATTAACTGTCTGGGTGATTTTCTACAGCTGCTTTGAAGGATATGTCTGTTACTTATATTGTAACTTGGATTCTATAGACATATGGCAGAGAACACAATTCTCCAGAAAGCAAGAGAGTTTGACTGATGGAAAACAGAAGACAGCAATCCAAGAGAAATCTTGCCAGAGGAGGAGCATGAACCTGAAATTTACTGCTGAAACCAGACTTCTGCCTTGGGCTTAAGTACCACACTCAGCCAATTCTACCATTGACTTCAGTGTGGCTCTGCACAGATGCAAGGAACTGCTTTACGGACCTAGGTCTGGAGCTTAAGTATTGTTCTGGCATCCTTACTGATTTGGAAATACACTGGTTGGCCTGAACTCCTTAAGCAGTGGGACAATTACAAGGTCTTTAAAAAATCAGAAGTGTAGAGAGCCTGTGAATTTAGGCTATTCTGGCTTTTACATAGTGAGTTTGTAAAATCAATCAGAAATTGAAGAGGGCATGAGAGATTTCATTTTAGACTATTCAGTCCCTTATTAATTGTATTGTGGATGGCAACAGAGGAAACATGTATAGCAGGCAAGTCTTTTTTGTTCTATTTGATCTGCTGTCTGTTGTTCTGACTTTCCACTTCCATGCAGCTCAGCACTTGCAGCAGCACAAGTTTAAGCCCGAACTGCCAAGAAGGTTTTGACTCACCTGTTTTTCTCTTTATTTCAGAAGCCAATAGACATACTGACCGGCAATCATGTCAGTCAAACTCACATTTGTGTCTCCCAGTGATGGAGGTGGTATTAGCAGGAGTTGTTCCTTCACTGGATTCAGCACTGTGCAAAGCAGAAAATTAGCGTAAGTAACACAAAAAGAAAAGCACCTGATCATTTGGGCAATAGACATTAGGTATTGTGAATGTATTTTTTTAACCTAAGGCATCTATGTGTAGAAGTCGTTCCTTATATTTTATCTTAAAACTATTGAGTGTTGTCATGGTTCACTGATAAATAGCTGTACCTCACACCATACTGTCTTTCCGCTGTACACATGGTACTTGGGAGATGGCTGGATTTCAGAGGTTATGTCTCACTGTTAATAGTGTCCATTTCTTCTAGAAAAATGAAAGGCTGCAACCCTTCCTGCTAGCAGCCTACTAGTAACTTTCTGACTAAAACCTTCTGACAAATCTCATAGGCCTTTAAAAAGATTGGAATTTTCATGGTGAATCCTGGAAAAAATGTGTAACTGAGCCCATCTCAAGTTCTCCTGGAGTTATTTAAGCAGAGCAGCATTACAGGAGAGGAAGGGCTGCTTTCTGGCAATGCCACAAACAAGAGGAAGGGAGGAATACAAACACAGGCCAAGGCGGCCACTGCAAATTCTCCGCTATCAGGAACAGGTCAATAGTATAGCCAAGGTTGCAGTCCAGTCTTCAGTCGAGCTCCAGAATTGCAAAACCATCCTGCACTGTTTTTCCCTTTTTGCTTATCATAAATTGTTGTCTAGCATTGCTCTATGTAGGTAACTGCTCTTGTTCTTTTCCTGAATGATCCCTGTATAGCCTGTCAAGTGCTTTTAGAAGACATGATATATAAACAGAAAATTAATGCAATCTCTGACTGCCAGTGCATGCTAGCATAATAACAAAGTGAATCATTTAGCAGTATCATATAGAAGTATTGGAAAGTATGCCTCTGGAAGTGTTGTATTCAAAAAAATCCTATTGTATGTCAGTAAAATACCTGACTAATGTCATAAAATATATTTTCAAAGAACCAAATGATTGAATTAACCTTGTAGTTAAACACGGCATGGTAAAGTATGAGTAAAAGTGAAAATCCAGCATGATTGTGATGTAATCAAGAAGTCTTCACATTTGAAAAAATTAATTTGTTGTGGAAGCTGAAAAATAATATTACACCTAGCAAAGATCAGACATCTAAAATCAGACCAATCACTAAGATCTTGAGAAAAACACTGTCGCTAAACTATATAAACAGACTTGAGCTCAAGTACATAGTGGGAGTTCTGGCAGGGAAAGGATCTACCAGGAAAAAGTGTTGAACAGCTGTTTCTCCAACAAAGGCATAGTCCAGCAGGGTAAGAATGCTTGAAACAGAAGAGTTCATATATCCCTTAAGATTATTCTGTTACTTTTAGCTGCAAAGGTTTTCTAACCAAATGCCTCTCTATACATTTTTTGTGATGTTGCTTTTCATTATTTAAGCATTTAGACAGACAGTTTTGTTCAGTAATCACCACAATAAGGAAAATTTGTGTACTGGATACTCAGTCACAGCCCAGTGAACACCCAAGAGCCTTTCCCAGCATAGTGAAGAAATCTTTTAATCACCCTTTCCTAACTTATCTCTCCCTCAGGCACTGTTGCAAAACACAGCAGGAGATTGCAGGGGCCCTATGCAAGGTCTGTCCAAAGGATGACACACAAATCAGGTCCACATGGAGATTCTTACCAGATGCTAAATATACTTTTGCATTTCTTCAGCAACTTCCTTTTGAGGCTCTCAGTCAGACACACTATTTCATTTTTCCTCACAATGGCCTCCACAGGAAGTAAATATTATTACTGTTATCTATAAAGTGGGAAATCTGATACTTAAATTATTATGTTCACAAGGGAAGGCAGCAACAGAGCATCTAGCTTTTAGCTACTGTCCCTAAAGGCTCTTGTCAGCCACTCAACTTTTCTATGAAATCTATGAAAATGGGATTCTTAACGTCAGTGCACTGAGTACGTGTGGGCTGCATCAGTCAGTAGGAGACACTGAGGAAAACGGTGAGTTTTAAGTCCCAACCTGTCCATATGCAGTGCTTAGATGCTGTACTTTAACTGAAGGGAAATTAGTTCCTAAATTTACGATTTGCAGTTCAAAACTCTGAATGTAAATATCAAAGTCCTTTATTTTCCAAGAATAAACAAAACCCAGGAGTAATTTGGGCTTTTTAATTTAAAAAGGTAGAATTATCTTATATCTTCCATATAGTATCTTGCTGATTAGAGTACTCATCTAAAGCATGGAGCTGGATGCTATTTTCCTCTTTGCATGAAAGAATTTTAAGTTATGATCTTTCTAGGAAACTCAACTGCTGTTATTGGCTAGAGTGTCTCTTCCAGTGTTATTCCTGTTGAAACTCTCTCCTTTTGCATGGAATACTCAAAGATTCATTATCTTATGAAAGAAAATAATATTAATGTAAGTTTCTAATTTAACAATTGTGTTCCTCATTATAGGTAACCTGAGCTCCAAGTGGTTTGGTTAGTTAATACTTTACATTAAGCCATCATAAAAAACTTAAGATAATCATCAGGGTAAAGAAATTAAATATCCAATAATGTTTGGTAACACCTAAGTTTATCAGATATTTTGCAGATTATATGTTAAAAATAGAGTTAAGTGGAAATTTAGCACCAGGATAATTAAAGTAGTTACCCGAAGGTTTCTGTAATAGGACTGGGGCAGCTCTCAGGTGTGCTGGGCCTAGGATTTAATCACCAAGCTCAATAATCTCCTTAGGCCCTCAATCACATGCCTAGAACTTAAAACAGCCAGTGGCTAAGTGTTAAGCCCGTTGAAGTTCATCATTTCTCCAGGTGAGCTGAATTTAGCATAGAGATTGTAGAGAAGGTAGAAAGCTTCTCTGAGAGTAACTAGTTGGCTTGGCTTGGCTTGGTGGAGTGACAAACTTCTTTAGATAATGTTATTTTAGAGGTTTCACTTACAGAGAGTATTAACAAAGCTCTATAAAAATAGCTAAGACTTAGAGGAGTGTGTAGATAAGAGGTAAGCCAGGTGGGAATCTGACAATATGAAAGAACCATTTGGGGAGAGCTCATTTTCTGGTTTAAATTTTGTAGATGTCTGTAACTAACAGCCAGGGATGTTCTAACTCTTTAGGTTAGCACAAAAAATCCTGTGTGTGGGACTTCTGTCAGAAACAGTATTTAACTTTGGTTTTTGCAGTTACTTTAAAAAATGATGTGTTAAATGCTGGAAAAAAACACCTTAATTACATGTTGTATGCAAGCTGGGCTTGGTGGCTTGCTTTTCTAAACTGTGGGCTCTAAGCTATCATTTAAATTGATGGTGAGTGCAGGCAAAGAAATAGCAATTTCTAAAGGCTTTTTATGTTAGCTTTATCAGCTAGACTTTGAGCAGATCAAATGTTTGTTGCCTTGTGTTCCTGAATTGCAGGTGAGACTCGGAATGGGAATGTCCTCATTCTGCACTGTGGCTTACTCAACTAGTTCTGTAGCTGACTCAACTGGTGTGAATGTGCACACAGAAACAGGGTCTGAGCTAGCTGCTGTGCATGTCTGTTAAGACAACTGTTAGCAGCCTGAACATGTTAATGTGTTATAAAAATGAGCTTTTCTTTTTCTTGCTCAGTGTGCCCCCCTCCCCAAAGAAATGGGGACCTGCACAATTTATTTTTACTTAAAAAGGAGAAAAGCAAACCACTAGGCTTCTCAGAATCTGTGTCAAGCTTGTAGAAGGAGATGTCTTTTATTGAAATTTTTTTTTGTTGAAGTTACAAAAAACTTGTAGGTTTTCCACACCAGGTATTTAGGGCTGGGCCTTAACTTTCTAATGTCATCTGGGAAAGTATTCTCAGTGTGTCCAAGAGCTTTGTTCTTTTGAGTGAATGTATATGGGATTGGGCATATAACTTATAGCCTGGACACTTTGTGGGTTAGGCATCTCTCTTCTCCCAGGTGATGGGTTTTGCATCTTTCCCATGTTTCTTTTCTCTTTCTACAGAAAGTCTCTCAGCAGAAGTTCAGTGAGATCAAGAATGTCACTGAAATCCCCCAAGGCTTATAATTCCCTGCAGAAGGGGGCAGTCATCTGGGATCCAAAGCCACTGCAGGTGAAGAAAATTTTTGAAGCTTTGAAGAAAGGACTTAAGTAAGGACTCTTTAAATATTATCATTTGCCTTGCCTAGTCATGCTGCTTAAGTCTGTGTATCACTGTTCTCTGTCTCCATCCAGCATATCTAAACGTTTGTAGTGACTTTCCCAGGCACTGGCTTGGGACCTTGTAAAACAAGTTTCGTTCACTCTCAGACTTGTTTTT
Organism: Aramus guarauna; assembly: GCA_013400195.1. Lineage (NCBI taxonomy): Eukaryota > Metazoa > Chordata > Aves > Gruiformes > Aramidae > Aramus > Aramus guarauna. Next base: position 141,789 of record VXBL01005310.1, read on the forward strand.
GTTTGTTCCTAATTTGTTGCACTTCTCTAAAAAGCAAGTGACAGGTAGAACTCTGTGGGGAGATTCTCCATCTCTTGGGGAGCAACTATGCTCCCTTGCAGAAGGGGGACTTCCAGAGCATGCAGGGTGGCAGGCCAGAAGCATACAGATCAAGGAGAGACATGGATAGGGATGAGGCAGCCAGACGTGGGGGGTGATTGACAGAAAGTTTCTGAAGAGGGAGCTGTGCAGAGTTTGCTTTGACTCAGAAAGCCGACTTAAAACCAAGTCTGAAAGCGAGGGTGTGCCCTGCAAGGACACAGTGGGGAGGTTGGTTCATGAACCATTTCTATTCTCTTTATGCTAATTACAGAACACTTAGAGTTAGATATTCTAGTGGGTTTTTTTGGTGTGGTTTGGCTTTTTCTTCTTCTAAAAGAATTAAACTCTGAAGTTCAAGTCCTCTTTCATCTCTGTGTGGCTTGTAAGGGAAAGGTCTAAGCATTTCCACCTGAAAACCTCAGCTGACTTGAGGTCATGAAATACAGTTGTAGTACAATTCCATCATCTTAGGGCAATGTAAATAACATTATCTTGCTTTAAATGTAGCACTGTTTCAGAGTCTTTATTATGGTCAACTGTGCAGTCAATGTTGCCTCAGTACAGACTAGAGTGAAAAGGCTGAAGACCAATTTTGTCCATTGTCTCCATCTGGTAGATGTGGGGTGTTTGCAGCAGACACAATAGAGATCAAAGGATGGGCTGGCAATCTGAATTTAGCATATTCTGCCTTTGAGGAAGCTGTCAGTTACACCACAGAAACAGTGATATTATTCAGTGCTGAAATGGCAAATAAAACGTGGATGAGCTTGTTCTCTTGGTATTAGAGACTAGAAGGGAAGTGGTGGCGAGTGCTGTCTGCCTCCATCAGGGATTGAAACTAGTCAACCGTTAACTGAGTCCTCAAATCTTACTGTGTAAAAATACACATCTTAAATCGTTACAGTTGATGTTGATAGGTCTAGTCAATTACCATAGGAACTTCATTTATACCCTGAAGCTACTATTGGAAGATAAAATACCTTTCCTTGGATTCGTGAACCCTGTAGCTCTTTCCGCTGGCATCCTACTAACAGTTCCTTCACATATGTTGCTGCTGTCCTCAGAATTTTGCTACTGCATTAATTCTGATCAGTTTGTTTTCTGAAGCAAAGAACATAAAATGCACTGTAATAATACATCGTAAACTCAGATTTGTCATATTTTTATTCCAATAAAAGACTATAATATCTTAGCTCTAAAAAATCAGTCAAAATCTTATTAGTGGATTTAGATTTAAAACAAATAATGAAACCAAATGTTTTCGCAGAGTTTAGAATTTATCAGAGCTTAGGGAGGAGAAATCATAAAGTGGATCAGATTTGTTCCTAGTTCTGCGGGGAATGCCATATGATCAGACTCCTGCCAAAATGGAGTAGCTAACTAATTGACTAACCTACAGAAAACAACTGTATCAAATAGCAATGCAAAGTCCAAATTTTAAGTAGATGCAGACTAAGTCCACTTGGTGCTGGAGTGACTTGAATTTTTAGTACAGAACATGTTTTACGTGCCTGTTGCTTTATAGCTATAGCAAATAACTTGTTATTCTGTTAACCATCTGGGTACCATTCCAACAAGCTGGCAATTCTAACATACTTAAATCTAAAAGTGATGAAGCTTTCCTCAGAGGAAAGTGAACTCTTTTCTGCCACCAGCCTTGGCTACTTCTGCACTGAGCTGTTAATAGGCAAGCGTAAAGAGCAGACAGCTGAATGCTGGAACCACTGGGTGTCTTGGGGGGTTTTGTAAAAGTAAGAAAATCAAATGCATCAAAGCAAATGTGAAGAAGTGCAGCTGTCTAAAATGAAGTTATTTTGACCACTCAGAGACTGTGTCTTATAATGTAGTATTTACCAGGTGACTCTTGTTCCCTTTTAAGCATAAGAGGAAAAAGTTACCTAAGGCTGCTCTGTATTAAAAGTAACGTTGGAAGAAGATGGTCTCAGCAGAAATAGCTTAAGGAACAACCCATGCATGCAAGCAACTCTATAGAAGCCGACTGGCACCAAGTGCTTCACGCCTTGCAAAATAGTTCCTATTCTGGAAAAAGTTATGGTTACATGAATAAATAGTCTAGCATACTAAAAGGTGGTATTCAGCTCTGTTTGCAAAAACACTGAATGACACATGCCCTACCTTGCATGTGGAGTTTGGTTTTGTAGTGCAAGTGTTTCATGTTGCAATTCTTTGACTCTGTAAGATGGAGTTGATGAATTCTTACTCTGCAGTAACTGTAAGAAGAGACTTGTTCAACAAATTAACTGATCTACCTTACAGAAAAGGTTCCAGAAGGCCAAACAGGAATAGACAGAGAAATCTGAAAGGAGATGTGTGAGCTGGGTTATGTGTTAGAACTTGCTATTCTCTTCCTACATCTTTCCTTTCCTCTTGCCTTTAGTAGTACTTCCAGCCCTACTATCTTGTGTTGTTTCACCTTGCATTCCCAGAATAAAGCCTATCTTTCACTTGAATGATCTATTAAAGGTGAAGGGAAACAAGAAATAGTGAGTATTTGAGTGCAGTATATGTATGCAGGAGCAGTGCTGTAGCATTCCATGTGTTGGAGGAGTAAAAAGGATTCAGGAGGATTCCTAATGAACAGCATCTCTAAACACTGGGTAGCAGTAACCAGCATCTTCTGGCCCTCATTGTGTACAGATGCTCCTCTGGGAGTGACTTTGCATTTAGGGCAAATATTTGTCTATGGAAACCACCCTTTCTCTCATCTGACCCATGTTCCTCTATATAGTCATTCACATCTCTAGAGGAGTAAAAACAAGAGAAGCCTTCTAGAGAAGGAAGTTGCTTTGTAACATTTTGCTGAAAAATTCTTTGGGGAGGTGTTATAATGAATGTGCCAGAAGAAGGTACCGCTTCATTTTCTTCCTTTCCAGTGAGTACTTGGAAGCACATCAGGCTGAATTGGATTATCTCTCTGGTCGACACAAAGATACCAAAAGGAGCTCCAGATTGGTAAGATGCTTTTAATGTTAAATACGCTAATGACTTTAAAAATAAAGTCACAAAAGTAGGTACTCTCTCACCTGAGACTTCCAGGGGTTTTCCAGTTAAAGCACTGAGGTGAAGTCCAGCAAGGCATCACAATCGGAAGTTTACCAAACAAGTCAGCTCTCGATGTGAGAATTAAATGTGGGATTTCTCATTTTCAATATCCAGCAGTGCTCTTCAGATAGTGTTCCTTTACTGAGATGGTATCTCCTTGTGCCTGTTTAGTGATCAGTGTTTATCCCAAACTCTGTACAGACAGAAATGGTGATAAAGATGAGGCTTTGTTTTCCATAGTTGGTGAATACGTCCTTGTAACCTAGATTCTGTCGTGTTCGCAACTCCCTAGCAGTACCTTCAGCAACAGTGCTACAAAAAAGACAACTTGCAGATCCAACTTTGCCTTGCATTTGAGAAATAATAGCTAGATTTAAAAAATAAATCAGAAACGCCCATGTACCATGACCAACATCCAAGTCTTTGTTACAGCTTGTGGTAAGACTCTTACTGTCTCATTTCAAGCATCTGTGAAAACAAACCATGCACAGAAAATGAAACTACTTCTAAAAATGTTGGACTGTCTCCTTGTAGTAAACAATGCATCTTAATTTAATGTAACTTAAGATATGCACAGTGAGTCTTGCAGTGGATATCCAACTATCATTAATATGTACAAATATACTATCAGGAATATGTACAAATAGACGTGCCCTCCTACTCAGCCTGCGCTATTTCTCTTTTAGGCTTTCTACTATGACCTCGATAAGGTAAGACTATTGAGGATGAGATGAAATGTGGCAAATAGAGAAGAATGGATGATGTGTGCACTGTGTTACTTAAAAGTGTGTTTAGGAAATAATTTCTCAAGTCCTCCTCTCTCTCCCCTCTTCAAAAGCAAATCCGCTCTGTGGAGAGATACATCAGAAAACTGGAGTTTCATATAAGCAAGGTAAAGGGGTTAATATCTTGTACATGTAAGGCTTACACCGCTACATAAGTGAAGTTTCTAAATAGAAAACACTTTGATTGTAATTCATCTGAAGGGGAGTAATGCTGGGTACTTTCTGAAAGGTGTAACCACTCTTTTTACAGAAGGAGGGGATTTTTATTTATTTTCTTGAATGGTTCTATTCAGGCTGAAAGTCGGGCGCAACCTAATCTGAGTTTGCCTGTGAAAACAGTTTGCATGCTCTGGCAATTTATTCAGAAAATGCTGCTGTGGGAAGACTGACATGTTCTCCCCACTTCCCACAAGGGGCAGCTCTGTAGAGTGTGTGTCTGCTGTCTGCCATCTGCTTCCAAAGGAATTGAATCTTTCCTCTGACATAGCTAAAGGTGTAGGTGTTGTAATCTGTATTGAGGGAATCAGTTTCCTGCTCCCCAAGTAATTTTTCCCTGAAGACTGTTATTCTACTCCTTATATTCTAGTATGATAATAGCAGAGTGAATTGTTTCTCAATATCCCATGCTCTTCTGCAGGAATGTCTACAAACTGTTACACTCTGATCAGCCTGTAAAATGCAGGAGTTGCAGCGTTCTGCAATACTAGGATTATGGGATTTGATTGGGGTTTTTTGCCGGGAAATACTGCTGATATTCCTTTCCAAACCTTATTAAAATTATGCTGGGGTAATTCTTGTTCATTCTTCCCTCACTCGCCAAATCTTAAAGGTAGAAGAACTCTATGAAGCTTACTGTATCCAGTGCAGACTACGAGATGGGGCCACTAATATGAAACGTGCCTTTTCCTTGTCTCCTTCCACCAAAGCCTCCAGAGAGAGCCTAGTGGAGCTTTACAAGAACTTCCAAGAGTGCACAGAGGTAGGAAATACTACACACATGGAACAAAGACCTGACTGTTCCTTAGCAAAAAATGTACTAGGATTTGCTGCTGGTGGCTTTTTAATGGTGTGGGTTAAAAACTTAGCATGTGAATGAAATACGGGTACATGATAGAAACTAAACCTTGTGAGAGAAATACCTTGCTGGCAAAGCTCTTGAATTCTATGCCCTTATTTTTCCCCTACTCAGCTTGACTTCATGCATTCATGAATAAAAGTGAAAAATCCCTTGAATTCTGGTTTAAGATTGGGGTCCATGATAGCTTTCACTGGAAGTAATGGGACGAGAATTGAATAATAAGTAAATTATGCTATTTTTACAAAACAAGCAGTGGAAGGTACCCCAACAGTGAACTGCTCAAGCAGTTCCACTCTTCTGTGGAGTGGCATCACAGTTTTCTATCTTAAAAGTAGTATGCATGGACTCTGTATCAGCCTTCACTGTTGAAAATGTTAGTGTGTGTCCTTGGGGGGAAAAAAAAAGTCCTTTAAAGAAGATGGCATGTGTGGGAAGGTAGCTACTTTCTGTGGCTTTTCAGTCATAGTGACTATTCAGTCTTTCTTCTAGGACATGTGCTTTATAGAAGGGGCATTGGAGGTCCACTTGGGGGAGTTTCACTTGAAGATGAAAGGTATGTTCCTTGTTTCCTTCAAGACTCCTCAGTTGATTATGGGTTTCCTATGTAGCCATCTGATCCACTGAGAGTCCATTTATTCAATGTCAGTTGCTTCCACTGCCTTTTTGGATGAGACCCTGAACAGAATTTTGGCAAACTACTGTTTGCTTCAGTGCTATAAAATGGATCTGCAATGGTATTTTGTATTAAAATACAAAAGCTGACATGCTTTCTTTCCTCAGCTCAATTAAAATTTGTCCTTCTAAGAGTTTTGGGCTGGTGGCATAGCTTCTGCACAGTTGAGCACAAGGGGGTGTTGGCCAGACAGTCACTTCATTGCAAGCGGAGGCTTTGGGGAACACTGTAAAACTCTACAAGTATTAAGAGTCTTCCTTCTCTTTTTCAGGGTTGGTGGGCTTTGCACGTCTCTGCCCAGGGGACCAGTATGAGGTATGGTATACAGCAATTCATTTTGTGCTTTATTTTACACTGTGAGTTTGCAGTAGCGGAACAGGAGAGCAAGGGTGCAACATGTAGCAGGGGAGCAGGAAACAGATTATGATAAAACCATGTGCTGTTCTGATGCGAACAGTGCTTTGGCACATTGACTACTTACTCTGCCCTATGAGACTGAAGAGGGAAAAATGTGATTCAAGTGGTATGGGAGAGTTTAAAAGATGGTAGTGATTGTCTATCAAAATGAACCTGTCAGGTTTTTGTCTTCAAAGTTGCCCTGGAATCAAGTAACAGTTGCTGCCCGTTTCTTGGAAGATTGCCCTTGGAATGATTTGAATGCATCTTAGTGGATTGCACCCCTGCTTGTAACCATTCCAAACAAATTCCAGTGTGCCTTGTATTTCAGTATGGCTACACTTGCTATGTGGTGTAATTTTGCAGTTCTAGAAAGGGTGGGATGTGTCATTTGGCACTGAGTTAGGGTGTTAAAACCTGCAACCTGAATTCCTGCCTCCAATCTTCTAGTTTTATCCAAGTTCCTAAATGTATAGTGATCAAAGGAATGGCTTTGCCCTTGTGGTACTGGAACAGCGTGAGGCCTATGGACAAGGGAATGTTCTGGGATATGTTGACCCAACGTCCTTTTTTTTTCTTTTTTTTTTTTTTTAATTGTGGTTTCTAGGTGTTTGTGCGACTGGGGCGCCAAAAATGGAGGTTGAAAGGCAAGATTGAGACCGATGATAGCCAAACATGGGATGAGGAAGAAAAGATTTTTATACCCAATCTCCATGAGAAGTTTGAAATTAAGGTGTGGTGTATAATGGTTGGATTGGAATCCATAGGTTAACAGGTCTCATAGAATCATGTTACTTACATGTCAGGCTACCAAGCATTTGTCAAAGTTCTTAGGCAGTTTTCTTTTCCTAGCCACGTACAAATGACAGTTAATCAATGTTCTGCCTATTGAACAGACATTTACTACTGTCCTTCCTTTGCTCCGGGCACTCAGAAATGTTTTAGTGCATCTGCTTTCCCATGTTCCCGAGTCTGGTATATGTGGTCGGTGGGTGTTTGGGGGTTTTTTTGTTTGTGCTGTGACTTTTTTTTTTTTAAGTCCCAGATCAACATCTGGGATTTTCTACAGTGAAGTCTACATGTGGAGGCAAAAAGATGTGTATGTAGATGTTGTTTATATCACCCACATGGAATATTAAGTACCTGGAGTTCTGTTCTCTATAGGAAAGAAAAAATGTAGATGGCAAACATAATTCACGTGTGTGTTTTGAACATACTTCACATGTCCCTCTATCTGGGTGCACTGCAGATGCTGTCATGTTTTATTCCAGAGATGCTCCATATCTGCAAAGAAGCAATAGCATTATATGGTGGTACAAACTATCTCTGCTTTGTCTTCATTTAGAGTTCTGACCCTTTTTTTTTTTTTTTTAAAGTGCCTCAGAAAAGGTCATACCTTTAACAGTAAGGGACCAGTGCTAGTGGCCTGTGGCATGTAGCTGACACATTGTGGATACGCCTTGGGGGAAGCTTGTATTTTTTATACACCTTTGTGCAGATGCCCCGGCTTTGGTTCTGGCACTTACCTAGCAGGTGGAGTTAATCCTTAAACAGCATCTCCACTGTAGTCTGGCATCTTTTGTGGGCTGGACTCTGCAGCATGACTCCTGTCAACCTAAAAGGAGCTGAGATCGAAGTCTGTGCTGGATCCTATTCTACTAGGAAGCTGTGCCAGTGTAGGGTTTCAAGTTCTGGCAGCTGTGTTAAAGCAGCTATTGCAATGTTCCCCTCCTATCTGGCAGCAAGAACAGGGTTACATAGGAGAGACTTCTAGGTATCTTGCCAGCACAGCCTTTAGAAATGTGCTTATAATGCATTTTTTTTCTTTTGCTGCCACCACACAGTGAAGATCAGGTGAGAGGCTAACTCAGATCCCTGCTTTCCCATAATAATTGTAAAAACTTGTATTATTTTGTATGACAATGATGGTTTTTACTCTTTTTGTCAGCTGTGAAAGTGTACTGACTAATGTTCTCCACACCCTCCTGCTCTTTCCACTTTGTACTTAATAATCTTCATCCAGTACAAATACATAGCAGGTTTAAAAAAAACCAAAAAACCAAACAGAATTGAAAAGTGCCAAAGCATGTTCCAGGAGGAGCCTAGCAACAAAACTTTTGCTAGCTCTTAAAGGAGATGTAGGCATGTAACTAATTCCTGAAGTAGACTTTAGGTGCTTGTGCTAAAATTCTGTGCTGAGTCTGATGCCTTATGTGCTTCTAGAACAATTGGATCTTCAATTGGAAGTATGTTTTTTTACAGCAAACGTTTGTTTAGATTTTTTTTTAAAGTAGCTGAAGAAGCAAAGCGCCAGGCTGGAAAAAATGCAGGCCTGTAATTGCATTGATAGCAAACTTGGAGGAAAGAACTGACAAGTTCCAACTTTGCTCCACAGCTAAGCTCAGAACAGTTAGAGAGGTCACAGCAGATGCAGCACTTTGCCTCCAGATCCTTTAGGCAATTAAGAGCTGAAATAGTCTAGTGTAGGTAGGATAATATACTTCTCTGTAATATATACTTTTATGACAGTGTTGTTCTAATAGCTAGACAAGCTAGACTCTGTACTATAGTATACATAATAGTAGTTATTTAGAGCTAGAGTTTCAAATTTCAGACTAATTTTTTCTTAAAATCATAGTCTACCAAATTGTGCTGTACAGCTGTCTCTCATAGAACCCCTTTCCTCTCTGCTAGCCATCTGTGACTTATTCCTCGTGGGGATATTGGCTCATGACAATTTAGGAGCCCAGAATTGAGTATCAAGGTTTTCAGTTTGTGGGCCTCAGAGCAGGCCTGAGCCTGGGGTGTTCTCCTTTCCATGCACATAACTTAGGCTTGTCTGGTAAGATGAAAATGGATATGTTTGTCCCTGCAGGTGACAGAGCTGCGAGGACTGGCCACTATTCTAGTCGGTGTCGTGACATGCGACAGCATAAACTTCTTCACGACCAAGCCTCAGGCAATCATTGTGGATATAACTGAACTGGGCACCATCAAGCTACAGCTGGAGGTCCTCTGGAAGTAAGTACAGCTTCAAAGGAAAAAAGCTGGAGCTAAACATTTGAAATAAATTAAAGGGTTCTAAGTATGTCACTTAGCATTCACCATCATAGTGCTCTTTCTGTTTGCAGAGCAGGTGCAGGATAGATAGCAGCCACGTGCTTCCTCACAGCACCCCCAGCTACTGTGCCTGATCTGACTCTGTGGGACCAGTCCTGGGAAGGGACAGAAGCTGTTTATTTTTGTGACCCTTCAGTTCTCTGTGCTGATGTTAGCAGAGCCACGTGAACTGACTATAGGCTTTTACTTAGCTTCCTACTCCTCGCAACGAGCATTCAAGTCTAGCTCCAAGCAATGCCTGTACATCTATAAAAAGTGAACAATAATCTTAAAGAGGATGAAATGAAACTGAAAATAGCAGCTTCTAGGCGCAATAAAAAATACATAGCCGAAATTTTTAGTACAATTGCTATTACTAGACCACAATTTGTTTCACAAAGCTTTTTTTTGCTTTCCCATAGATTTGGCATGTTCACATTTGCACTGTGATGACAGTTGCTGATATAAGGCCTATTTGTGCACTAAGGGAAGCTTGGTTACAGATGCACTTTTAAAATAGCTGAATATTTTCATGGTGCCTGTGATAAATTGTTTTATAATTTAAATCTGTAAATTTTTTTTTGTAGTGGATTACTGATGTTATTAAAAGCAAATTCTCACTTTTTGTGGATGCTGCACTGGAACTTCTTCCACACTCTAGACACACCACCATAGATTTTTGAGGTAGTACTGTTACTTCTGCTTTATGGGACTGTCAGTCCATACTGAGAGTCTTGACTTTTAACCTGTTTCCATTTCCTATTGTCCAGGGGTTAATTCTAGACATCATAGTGAAATGCCTGATTAAACAACAGGCACTCCTCACTTTGTACTCTTGTACATGGCTTACTGCAGTCCTCAGTTCTTCCCAACCCAACGTGTTAGAGAGGTATGTGAACACACCTCCGTGATAAGGACCTCTTGAAAGGCCACATTGTGATGGCTTGTGGACCTAGGCTCTCTCCAGGAAAAGCAGAAACTGAACGATGTTTAGGTTAGGAAAGGCAGAGAGCTAGCTATGCCTTGCAGACCAGACTTACCTATGTCTCAGCCTTGTGCAACTCTTCTTCTCTGGCCATGCTGATTTCTTGTTTTCTCAAAAATTACCCCAAAATAAAAAGCTTCTGTGTGTTAAATGTGTGGTCTGCCAAATGTGCCCAAAAGCCAAACAGGCCTTTCAGTAAGACAAAAGTTTCCCTGCCCTTAGGGTAAAGTAATCAAATGTATTTTACCAACAGACTTCAGGTCTTAATACCTGTTTCCACTTGTAATTAACTTGGAAGCATTGTTTGACTTAAACCTCATCACAGTCTTTTCAAGACACCAACAGGAGAAATGCCACAAAAGTTTTCTGTTGCAATTCCTGTTCGAGTGTTGATAAACAGTTTTCAGGTTGCATTTCTGAGGATGGGGAAAGAAAAGCTTTATTGATCAACATACTATTTTCTGAATGTCTTTTGTGTATGCTGTGGTTCTTGAAATTTACTGTTGACTTGTACATGCAATTGGGCTGAAAAATTAGTCTTGGCAACAGCATCTGAAAAATATTTTTCAAACGCACACATTGCTCTCGGTCAATGAGAAATAAACTCACACAGCAGTTTTGCCCGCACCTGTTGTTTATGACACTTTTCCTCCTGAGATCTAACAATGGGCAGCAGTATATGTTTTGTTTTGGTGAGGTGCTGCAGCTGCTCTGAGACCTTTGAGGCCTCTCTTTCTTATTTGAGAAGCTGATCTGCTAATTAGTTGGGTAACAAAGCCTCCTTCTAGAAGCTTGCTGTGATCTCGCATTATATGCCCTGTGAAACTTCCTTTTACTCATGCCAGGTTACGTATGTATTCCCATTTGAATCTGAAAGCAGAGACGTTCATCGTAGAGTTATTGAAAACAGTGTGGAGTGAGGATGGTGCAAGTTGCATTATATATGTATTTGTTTTTTTAAAAGTAGCTCTTAAAATGACAGGTCTTTTAAATGAGGACCAGGAAGGAAAGAAGAGGGGTATAGGAGGATATATAGGCTTTTAGACATCCACAGCAAAGTCTGCCTATATTTGTCATCTGTCACCCTGCAACAAACACACACCACAAAAACTTACATTGGCTTTACTCTGGATGTAAAATTATCAACACCTCTATGCAGTTTCAGGGCAGAACCCTCTGCTTGCAGAGATGCTTTTCTTATAAGGGAAGTCCTTTTTCCCTGACTTCAAGCCTAACATCTTAAGAAGCTACACTTGTGCAGTGAAGGAGGCATACTTTCTTTATTGAACTGGGTATAAAATCTGTTCTTGTGGACAGCACATTCGTAGTGGAGTCTGGAAGAGATCACTTGCACTCCCTTCTTGTTAACCCACACAAATGGTATCTAACAGTTTCACTTCATTTACTTTTGCTGGATCTACTTGCCTTTTCTTGCTGTCAGTAACTTGCATAAATAATTATGCACATAAGTTGTTCTTCCAGAAGGACTGTATGAGGAAAACCTCTTCCTATTCTGGGATATTGCCTAGTTTCTCAGATAACAGACTAAATCTTCAAAGCAAATGATACTTGTGATTAAATTAAAAAAAACAACAAACAAAAAACAACTCAACCCAAAACAACTCAACCCCCCAAAAAAAAAACAACCACCGAAACCCACTTTAAATTATGTTGATACTTAATTGTTGCAGTAGCTTGCAGCACAGAGTACAGCTTTTGATTAGCTAGATAAGCACTTCTGTGGCATTTGGGACAGCCGTCACCTAGCTTTTAGAGTTGGCAAGAGCTGAGCTGGGAACAGGGTTAGCGCTGACGCATTTTTTTTGGGGGGGGGATTTAATCCCCACTTGGAATCTTTCAGCATATGAGAGAACTCCGGCTGCGTGTGTCTGCTGTGTTTAAGTTTTGTGAAATGTGTTGGTATCCTACCAAGTGGATTCTCCAGAGTGCTTCTGCACAGAACTGGCAGGCTCCTCCTCTTTGACAGCCTGTTTGCTGAAGTTGTTTACAGAAAAGAGAAGTTCTGTGGTGATAATTCAGGGTGTTTCTATTTTCAAAGATAGAGTACTCAAAATAACAGCTGCTTTTTTCTTTGATTTAAGAATAACTAAACAAATCCAGCTGATTTTCCCAAACTTCCCTGAGAGGCAAGTTTTCAATCTAGACCTATTTTGTGAGAAATCCAAACGTAGATCACTCTTCCACTTCTGAATATATATTTTCTTTAAGTAGGCCACTAGTCTTCTGGGCTATAAAAACAGTTCCTTCAACTCTCTTATAGATTATACCATGAGGAGCTGGAATGAGCTTGGGCCTGTTGCAGAACAGCTTTGTTGGCCAGTTTGGCAGAAGACTTTGAGGTTTTTTGCCAACCTAAACAGCAGTTTGAATTCTGTCTCTCACATGACAGACGAAGAGAAAGCCTGTATTCTCTTTTCAGAACTTCAGTTCGCACCCTGTAGTGGGATCTAAGGGTGCCAGCCAGCCAGAACCACTCTTGTAATTTCTCCATGCTTTGAGCATGTGCTGGGCTGGTGGAGTAGAGAGAAAAACCTGAAGGGAAAATAAAAAAGGAAAGTCTGGGGTTTTTTTTGGATATGTACCTACTGACAGCCTTGCTCTTATGAAAACTTTCATGAATAGGTAGTTACTCATGCAGGTATCTTGAGGCAGTAGTCCCTCAATGCATCTCTGCTTTTGATGGAAGTGATGTTTCATAGCTTAGTCTTGTGATAAGCTGTACTAACTTTGAAACTGGTGATTATTATGCTTTAATGGGTAGGAGAAACCTAACAACAATCACGCTGTTAAAATTGCATGGTCATTTTCACCTGTGTTTGATAAGGAAAACAAGAAATCTCATGATTAACAGTGAGTCCAATCCAGTTGACTAGAATTGTTTTTTTGTGTGTTAATGCAAGTCTGGATTCACAGGCTTAGGAGTGGGATTCAGACAGGTTGATCCACCTGGAGCCCCTCTGGCCTGGGGTATTGGATACATGGAGCAACTGGACAGAAGGGGAGTGACTGGGGCTCAGCCTTGGCGGTAGGAGAAGGGAATGCAGATCCTCTGGGGCTGAAGACTGAATGGAGTTCAGCTCTTATGTGCTCTGCCTGATTACTGATGTTCCTCTGAGAACATAAACTGGAAGTGTCCTCCTTACTCAACAGAAAAAAACGCAGCAGGGTGAGGGAAATGGTAGAAATCTCAAGGGTTTCATCCTTCCACAGGTTTGGTGGTTATAACAAAATATCTCACTGGGAATCCATGCTCAGTGCTGGCAAGGCTGAGGCACTTCTGAATGCGTGCGGATGCAAAGCTTCTGATGTTGTGGGAGGCTCAATCTAGGAAACGTGTGCTCTGATGAATTGCAAACCACTTCAAGGTCAGGCTGGGCATGTGTGTTTTGGACTTGAATGCTGAAGTCCGGCAATGGTGCTAAAGCAAGCTAAAGGAGAGTTGTGTGCTGCATTTATGTTGGCCTTAATGATGGCATTGTAGTGTTGTGCATTTAATCCCAATATTGTAATTAGTCACAAACAAAGGCGGGCATGTTTGGCAATACAGAAATAGAGTTGGAACAACAAAGATCATTAGAGAAGTGAGGCCACTTAGATTTTTTTTATTTTTTTTTTCTTACAGAATTTTTCAGTCTTGAAAGGGTGTTGGTGGATAATACTGTACAGGCACGTAGATACTCACTGTGGGCAATGTGGAAAGGAAATGATTAGGCATTGTTTCTCTCAGTACAGCCACAGAGACCCCCCCAAGTCAAAGTGCTTGTTCCACCGTGTGAAGTTAAATAATGACATTTCTGCTAACTTTTGACCTATGCAGATTTTGTGTCAATGATTACGAAGTGACTAGACAAACTAAGGAAAAGCATGTGACAATTAAAGGCAATGGTCTGCTTGCAGTCTGGTGCATGACAGATCTAAGGTATGGATTGCTTCAAATTTGAGCGTGTGTCTGAGGAAAGCCTACTATATTTGACTTCCTATGCTTTTTCCCCTGAATGTCCCCTGCTGGCTTCTGTCAATGTCAAGGAGCTGGGAGAGAAGAATTCATAGATCTGTCCCAATATGATGTTTTGTTTGCTGTACAAGTGTGGAACGAGGTGAGGGATTGTGCCCAAAGAGCTTACAATCAAGGCATGCTTTAGAGCAGACTTCATTCTTTCCAACACTCTTTGCTTTGCTCTCTTAACTTGTTATCTTGCAGTAATAGGGAGCGTGTGCTTGTTTGGAGGGCAGCTGAATAGCTGTGTTTTGCTAGAGAGTTTTAGTAATTGTCAAAGAGGCAAAACAGATTTAGCTTGTTCTTCCTGTCCCTTTCCTCCAAATTCGTGTCCATCAGTAAACATAGCAGGCTTTGGCTAAAAGGCTCTTACTGTCAGAAACCCGATTTACTTTCTGCATAGTGAGACAGTGCAGATGGTTGTTAACGTGACTCCGTGGAACTGGCCTGTTTGATTAACACCAGCCGGGTGACGCTAAGTTAGCCAATTAACCTGTACCAGGCGAGCTCACAGAGCGTTACCTCCGTGCTGAGGAAGACAGCGGTGTGTTGTGCTGCAGGATGCTGTTGAGAATTGTCCTTGTGCAATATGAGAAGCTGGAGAGAATTGGAGCTCTGCTTTTCAACTTTTGCTAGGGAGCAGAAGTTCATTTCCCTGTAATTGGTTAGTTCTAATTGTTTGGCTCTTTAAAGACTTCTAGCAGTTCTATATTGTCCAGCTAAATGCAGCTGACTTTATCCTACAGTTTGGTCATTATAGTCACATCTATGAGATTGCATATTTGTTATAAACAATTAACTGTTTTCAAAATGCCAGTGTGTAAGTGGAAAAGCAATCTTTCTTTTGGTGCCACAAGGCATATCAGTAGGGAACAAAAGTAACGTGCAAGAAAAGCAAACTTGCTTTACTTAACTTTAAATGTTTTCCCTTGGTTAGCTGAGTTTCATTTTGGGAGACAGTCCAAGTATACTTAGGCTGCTTTGCAAAGGAGGTGGGAAATTAATGGCTGCGATGTAGTAGGTAATTAGGAATTCTTTAGAGCAGGTTGTCAAACTCTTGTAGCCCATAGCCAGTGTCCTCTGGGGCTATAACTGGACTCCTCTGTGACTGCATGAACCACGGAACTTGCCATATACTGCTGCACAAGCTTCCTCTGCCAGCTGAAGTTGTCTATTAATATTTTTGAAGGATAACGAAGCTTTTTGCTGGCTTTTCCAAGTGGTGTGTGCTCTGCAGGAGGGAAATTAATGACATTTTTCCTTTATCACGTGCTGTATTTCCTTCCTACCTGGTATGGTGTGTGTCTCACTAGCTGTCCAGTGGCTGCAGCAAGCAGCCTGTGCTGCGCTTGCCAGCACGGGTGTCTGTGTAGGGCACTGCAGGATGGGGAGCGCTTCAGGCTTCTGGCCTGTTGGACTCTTCTTCCAAAGACTCTGGCACAGGTTTTGGTCTAAAGGTTGTTGACAATTCTGTGTAAAATATGCAACCTTTTCACCTACCTCTTTCTCTGCTGGTGCAATCACAGATACTGGTCGGAGAGGCAGTCTCTCCTTTTATTCCCTGTGATGTTTACTAAATGTCACAGTTCAGATCCCTACAGCTGTTCCTGCTGCTAAACGTTTTTGTACTTTCGGCTTTTACTGACACTTAGGCCTTTGTGTTGTCTTCTGCTGCAGCCCCTTTGACACAGAGAACCTGTTTTTGTCACCGGGAACCACTGCCAAGTTTTCTGTGGGTAGCAGGAAGAGCTCATTATACAACTGGACCCCACCAAACACTCCCAGCTTCAGAGAGAAATACTACCCGGTGAGTATGCCTAGGAAAGCAAAATGCAAAGCACAGACCTAGTCCTTGAATTTTGGGTTAGAGTAGGCTATTGAAGAACACACCCAGAAATGTGAAAGTGTAGCACTCCAAGGCCATTGCAGCTTATTTTGGAGCTTCGTTATATTTTTTTTTCTAACCCGTATTCTTTTGAGTTCCATTTTAGATTTTGTAAAAGAAAAAATACCTGCCAAATGTTCCTCCTGGCAGGCAGAATGGTAGGGGTGTGGGCATCTGCCTCTAATACATACAGAATGAAACCAGGAACCAATCTGTCTCAATAACAGCAGAGCAGAAAGGTACCTACGAGGTGCTATGTGAGACAACCCTCTCTCTTCCTCAACCCCACCCTTGGCCAAGTGTAGCCCAGGGCAACAGAAAACCCTGTCCTCTTCTCATTCATTGAAGTGGGTTTTTAATGGGTGTTTTATATGACCCTGTTAGTTCTGCCATACATCTTGAATACTGATAACATCATATATATGTTCCTCTCACATCAAGTCTAAGCCAGGTTTAGTGTTGCCTCACCAAGGCAGCAGAATATGCAGTCTTCTTCAGAAAGGTTTATTATTTGTACGGGGTACGTTGGACTCTTAAAAATGAACATTTCCTCTAACTATTGCATTCACATCCTGTCCTGAGCTGCTTGGCAAGGTTCTTCCAGAAACAATTTTTTAGCTGTCTTGGTAACTTTCATCTGAATGATCTAAAGCACAGTTACTGCTGCTCCACGTAGTTCATCCAGTAGGCTCTTACTACTTTGTTTCGGTAGTTTCTTTTGTCCAGTTTGTGCTGGCCTGGCTCCCTTGTGCAGAAGAGCCCTGTGGTTTTGATCAGTTTGGCTGCATATTTCCAAGAACAGGAAACCATAGTTGTCTATCTTAGGCAGTATCTCATGCTTTTCAATTGCATATGTGCTCACTTATCAATCTGTTTGCTGCAGTCTGTTTTGCAACAAAGGCAGAACCAAGGGGATGTAAGTGATGAAGCTCGGCCTCCCAGCATATTGAGCTACTTGGCTGCCTGTGATTTTGATGTACATGGGAGGACCAAGCATCACCATCCCGCAGAGGCAAGCGAGGCAGATTCGTTCAGCTCTGAGGATCAGAAAGGGACAGAATCCAGAAATACAACTCCAGCTCTAGACCATAGGACATTGCCATCAGTGATTATTCAAGATACCTGTGCAGAAGAGCAACAGCATCCTCTTCCAAATCACACAACTCTAGATATCCTGAAGAAGACTCCATGTGTGGATGAATTTCCAAATAACCCATCTAGTTTTCTGAACCGTCACAAAGGTGGTAGAGGTTCTTTCAACCAGACTAGAAATTGCCGTCTGACAGAGCAAGAAGACGTTAGCCAGAAAAGCTTGAATGCTGCAAATGACCTAAAACTAGATGAACGTACAAAGTCAATTGATAAAACTCTCCAAGAAGTGTTAAATTTGCTGAAAGTACATGATGTGGGACAAGCACAACTGGAGAAATTGGAATACCAGGTTTCCTCTCTGAGGGATAAATTAAAGGTATGGTAGTGTTTTACTCTTGGTAGATGGCATAGCTTCCATTGTTACTTCTAAAACTGTAGAAGTCCCATGTCTTTGTGGTGGATTTGACTTAATGATGTATCTATGGTGTGTTCCCAAAAAGTAAGTTTGGCCACCAGAGGTCAGGCACTTCTCAGAAAAAGCAGCCCTGAGCGCTAACTACACGGCAGCACTACCTTCTCTCCAACACCCTTCAAGTGCTGTGCGCAGGTCAGTAATCTGGAAAAAGAAATTAAGAAACGGCATGCAGTCAAAGTGGAAACTAGTCTGGGCTAAGCAGAATCTGAACTGCCTGTCAGAGCCTCTGCATTTTGGTTTGCTTCTAATTTTTTTGATGGTTTTCAGTTTTAGTATACCTTGAGATGACTGCATCAGTAAATCAAACCCAATGTTTCTCCAGTCACCTAGCTTTTGCAGGCAGTTCGGTCTGTCTGACAGGTCACATGATGCTGAAAACATTTTTTTCTTTAGAGGAAAGGTCCTGGAGAAGAGCTTTCTGCAAGCAGTGGGTTATAGTGCAGATTTAGTAGCATTATAGTACGTGGGGCCAGTGTGCAGACTTCATCTACAGCCTGGAATAATAAATGATGTTAGCAAAACTGCACTGACTTCCTATTGCAATGCAACCTCTTCAAAAATAGAAATTAAAAAAAACCACAAACCAAGTACTCTCAAAGCCGCCTTTCCAAGGGGGAGAAAGTTAGTGGCCCCATGAAGTCCACGATCAATCTCGAAGTTCTATGACACTATGCTGGAATGCAGCAGGCCTCTAAGATTGCTGCTTCTAGATCTGAATCAGGGAATAACTGAAAACTGCACTAATGGCAGAAGGTGCAGAGCAAATCAGCTCTCATACCAACCTTAACAGGCATGGAAATCCAAAGAGGAACACAGATTAAAATATTGAAGCATATTTTTAATTTAATTAGCAACATGATTTTGGGATCTGAGTGATGTACCAAGAGCTAACTTTCCTGATGTGTTAAGATTAAATCAGAAGAGCAAATTGATTTGTTATTAAGAGTGATTTGAAAAACAGCAAAGCACTCATGCAAAGTGGCTTGATAACTACAAATAACAGTATTCTTCCTTCCATTCCTTCAACAGCTAAAGACACCTCGTCACAAACATTCATCTATGGAAAGTTTAATGGTGGAGACGGTATTGGAAAGTTTTGACTTTTTAAATGCTGACTGTAGCGCTGATGAGCTTTCATTATTTGGAAGCATAAGAACAGCCAGTATTGGGTAAGTATCTGCAGCACTTCACTCTAGGGGGCAGGGAAAGGGGTTAAGGGGGCTGATCCCAGGAACACTTACTAATACACTGTACTTTTGCAAGTTGTGTAGCACTGAAACTTGCATTCCAGAGCTACGAGCCTGATCCTGGGAGACTTACTACACTCCCAGTATCATTGAACTGGGAGAACACCAAGTTCAGTGTCAGTAATACGTGCTGCTTTTGCAGTTCACCTGCTGCAAATGAACCAGTAACTCAACTCATGTTGTCTGGAAGCATCTTTTCCTAGTATTGATTCTCCAAAATGGGATTCTGATCTGGTATTACTTTCCTGGAATGAGTTTTAGAAATAAAGTCCTCATGTTTTTAAGAAGTGTTTTAAATGCAGTAAAAAAATGGTGTTATCTGTTAAATGCCACCTGGTTTGTACTTTGGCAACTTGCTTGAAGGCTACTCCCGAGGCTGCACATCTTCATATTCATGTCGTGATGAGGTAATGTTTTGACTCCCTTTTCCCTCATCTGAACAGCACATACAATGACAACACACTTCAGTCCCTGAGCTTTGACATGAGAACAGAAACAAGAGATGTAACTACTGGTGATGACAACTTAGACACGCTTTTGATAACTCATCTGAAGCTGTGCAAAGGTCTTCTACAGGTAAGGAGTAGCCTGTGGGTTTCTAGGGCGCTGGTTCTAAGTGTTGATTCTGATTACGGACAAAAGTGAGCATGTAGCTGATTCTTTTATAAAAGCAGAAAGGCTCAAAATAGAAATTGAGTCCAAAAAATGCAGCGTATACATGTGTATGCATATGTCATACAAAACTCTGCTGCTTTTTTTAACCTCTGTTTTTTGCTAAAGCTTTAAGTAATGCCTTCGTGCCCAAAGCTGGATGCTAATGTAGTAGGACAGATTTGGGTTGAATTGTGTATCGATAACAGGTGATCAATTTTTTTAATGAATGAAAAACTGCTGCTACTGGAGAGAAACTGCTAGCATGTAGGGAAAGGAAGAACTCTTATCTCCCCTTGAGACCTCATTCCTCAATTAATTTTGGTTATAGTGCTTGAGCACACTATCATTCTTGAAGTATCACCCCTAATGATGATGGGCAGCAGAGGACAGTGTAACGATTAGTATTGATCTGCTACACGTTGTCAATGGACAGAGGCAGAGAAGAATTTCAAATGCCAGACAGCCTGTTCCAGGGTAATGTGATTTACTCATCCTGCTCTGCTGAGCAGCTTTGCACTCAGAAGTGACCTGTCCGTGCTGTGATGGGAAAGGGGCCTTTTGAGAGCAGCCTGTGGGTTTTCTCACAGATTTTAGAAGTTTGATTCTAAGAAACAAATTGTCATTCATCTTGAGCTTGACACTGCCTTTGTTTCAGCTACTGAGATAAGCATGTTGCATTTCAGAAACTGAGGTCACCAAACGTAGCCCAGGTTGTCCAGGAGAGCATCTTGGAAGAAGTGTCAGAGCAGACGCGAGTCCTGGGGGATGTCTTGGCTATGTCTGTTGAAGAAAGTAAGTGCATTATTCTGAGGTGTGCCAGAGGTGTGAGGTACAGGTAACTCTGAGATTCTCCAGACACATCAGGGTTTCATTCTAAATTCCTCATAAATTCACAATAATTACATCAGCTCTTCTATCGAGATTCTTAAAAACCGGGGCTCATTGTTTGTTTGGTTTTTTTCCCCTGTAAGGAAGGGAAGATTTGAAGAAGTTTGGCTCAAAGAAATAGTAGCTGAACTGGTATGGCTTAGAAACAGAGATGTTATAGATGATACAGTTTGCCGTTAAAGAACAGCAGAATAGCCTTAATAAAATCTTTTAAATCCATGCTATCTATATGTAAGCACACAGCCCAATTTCTGCACACATTTGCAAGAAAAGTTTGGTGTGCAATTTTTCCCATCTCAGGCCTTCTCCCCACTAAATTCTTCCATTGACTGACAAAATGATAAAAGCAATGGGACACTTTGAAGGCTGTTGTTCTCATCTTGGTAAATATAGTGGCAAGAATGCAAATTTTAGTTGGAAGCATTTGCTGACAGATTTTATCCTGAAGGATGTGAGAATAAACTGTTCCCTAGAGCAAAGCTCTGAAGGGCCTTTGGCACAACATGCTGAAGGAAGTGTAGGAGTCTTAAATGCAGAAGGCAAGTTCAACGTGTCTGTAGGTAAGAGTGAGAAATGATAGGGTTTAAGTGATAGCGAGAAACCACAGGGTATTGCTTCAAATGCTCTTCTGAAGTCTGTGATGAAAGAAAGCCTGCCTCAGCCTCTGCATTGAGGTTCCAAGTTCTCCGCTTGTGAAGATGTGTAAAATCTCTAAAATGCTTGGCAATGCACATCTCTTGGAAATGGAAACAGTTAAACTCACAGAAAGTTCTCCTGAAACTTGACTCAGGTGCTGGGATAACGTGAGTAATGGGAGGCAGGAGATCAGCTAGGCATCTCATTCAGCCTCCTAACGACAGTTTAGGAGCTCAGCCCAGGCTTGGTGAAATCAGTGGCTGCAGATGTTAAAATGCTGGCAGCAAATCTCCTGCTTTGAATAAAGCCATCTATATAACGTGAATATAAGTTATGCTGACACGTCTCTAGATGTGTCATCTGCTGCCTTATTTCTCATGTAAAAATCCAAAATCTGCTAGAGCTCACTACCTTTCAAAAATGTGATTAATTTTTTTTCCTCAGTTATTCAGAAGAATAAAAAGAAGAAGCACTATCTGAAAATCTGGAGTGATCTTGCAGAGCCTGGCAGCATCTTGTTTGCTTCAGCAGAAAGATTCCATCATGCACTAAAATACATGTTGATGCTCAAAGTGAAGGAAAAATACCCTGGTCAAATAGAAGCAGGTACCAGTCTGTTCTTCGAACACAAGGCCACACTGGTTTCATTTTATTGCGTGGCTAAAAATTGTCCTTGTGCATTTTAAAAATAAACTAAAACCTCGTATTTTCCTGTTTTAAGCAGCTTACATCTAACCAGCCTTTTGTTTTCTGATTTGTTCTTTTCTGTGTTACTTTCAGTATTGCAGAGGTTGCTGGAGCAGATAATCACCTGTGACGGGGTGCTCCCTTCTCTGTACCTCCAAACAGAACCGGTTACTTTATTCCAATTTTATAGCTACCTGGAGAAACATCGCATTACCAGCCTGGAGAAGCACTTGGGAAAACTTGCCAAGGAAGGTAATGGCAGCGCTCAGCTCCTTGGCGTGCCCTGACAAGCCCAGCAGCTGGCTGGTGCTCTGCAGGTTCCAACTCAAGATACTTTCAGAGCAGAAAACATTACAACCATTGCATTGCCAATTTGTTGCTGTTTTAATTCCCCTTATGGCCATACAATTTTAATTAGAGTGGACATGCATCTACCTGTTTCTAACGGGGTAGAAACAGAGCAGAAGTGTGAAGGATGAGTTTGTCTTAAGTGCCCTCAAAAGTGGGTTCTGTGATGCTCTGAAGTTAAAGCAGAAACAAAGCTGGCAGCAATCTACAGCTGGACTCAAGGACTGAGTATATGACTGTAGCTTTGTGTGACTGTTGCAGCTGCAATCGGACACAGGTAATAGCAGTAACATTTCAGAGGTTACTGATGTGCGTTTTCTAGCACAAGGTAGCCAGAGCCTCGCTGAAACCTAGTCCAACATGTGAAAGTACTTTAAAACTTATTCTGTATCAGCAAAGAATTATTTTAAAAATAGTCCTGATACTGGCTGCATCTTTAGTCTTATTTTGATGCAGATGACTCATCTGGTGGGGGACTAAGAACTGGTGCATTGCTAGTTAGTGAAAAAGACCTGGAATATTCTTCAAACTGAAACTGTCAATCCACTGTCTGATTTTTTTTTTTTTTTAATATAGAGGGTTTTCTCTTTGACCAGTACAGCAGTATCTTTCAGAGACGGTTAAAAGTATATTGCTTGAATATGTTTTCCTTGTGTTAGGACTACTCTGCTTGTCCTAATGCCCAAAGGTGCAGGAGTTCTTTTGCACTGGTCCGTAAAGGACCAGGGCTTCACTGCAACTGGTGAACTAGTATTGTGAAATAATAATCTCTGCTCTGTTCATCAGACAGTCCTGGCATAGGAGGAAATGAAACAATGATAGGGAAAGAAGACAGGATGGTCAAAGGGGCAGTCCTCCTGATTTGCTTCCTGTCATGCTTGGCTGGCTTGTTAGCCATGGGAATAAGGACACATGGCTAAAAGAGATGGAACTAGAGAGGAGGAGAGGTGGTCTTGCGATGATGTCTGCATTTGTCAGGGAGTGAAGTTGAGTCCTTTCGCTTGCAGTGATGCTAATTGAGGAGCTACAATGCCCTGGACGGCTGAAGACTCTTAAAAAATTGAAAGGAAAGCGACTCAACAAACTCCAACCTCTGCCACAGACTTTACGGCTACTTGGGATTTTACAGCTGGACGACAACTACCGCATCAGCAAAGCAGCCACATCCTGCCTCTCCCGCGCAGCAGCAAACAAGAACTTCAGGGAAAAGGTAAAGACTGCAGTTCTTACCAGCTTTTCTAAATAGATGCTGAAGTACGTGAATTTATTTTATCCTAGAATAGCACTATGGTCCTCTCCGCACTTCATTAATCTGTTAACTAAAACCTAACCTACATCAGTGCTCAAGTGATTTGTCTATATTCTTTATTGAATTTCAGATAGGTAAGCCAGTGCTGAATTTGAGTGCTTGGTTACGCTTAAGTTTATAAAGCCTTTCTTTTTTTTTAATTCTCTTTTTATTTAGGCTCTCTTTTTTTACACTGATGTTTTAGCTGACGGTGATGCAAGCCTTCAGCAAGCTGCATGTCTGGCCCTTAAAAACCTCAGAGTAAGTATTTACAGCTCTTCTTCTGCTGTGCATGTCCAGCAAAATTGCTAGATGCAAAAGTGTATTTAGCTGGTTTTTGTAAGCTAGTAGTGTTATTTTTTCAGTTTCCTTCCATTTGGAATTAATGAATATTTGCCTGCCAAAGTTCATACTAATGTTATTATTCCAAATGCAGCAGGCAGAGGGAGCTGCAGGCATCTTGGAGTGTCTCAATTTGATCTGACAGGTCCAGTGCAAGCGCAGAAAGGATGGTTTTAACTTCTACAGTATTGTGAGTGGTGAAGGACAACAGATACTGTCTGACCAAGGACATCTAGCATCTAGAAAAATGAGAAAAAACCCAGTCAGCTATATAAGGAATTAGCTTCGACTATCAGTTAAATCAGTTCACCTGTGTTTAACAATAGCTGATTATAGCCAGAAAAGTAATATTTGCATGGCTGTTATAAGAGACCATCCAAACAGATTTAAAGCTTTCCAACAGCCACAAGTCTGTAATAGGTTAGCTTGCACAAGGCATTATTGTGAGTACAGTTCCTACAAACATGGAGTCACAAGGTAGGCCCAACAAACCAGAACCTTATTCTCCAAATCAGAGTTGCAAAGCAACTGCTGCCCTTGCACAGCCTGCATTAACTCTTTCAGTGAAAGTCCTGATTGTTTTATGCTAATTTAGTGGTACTGCAGCAGTGAATTGTATCCTTGAAATTTTATACTTCTCCATGCCCTAAAACAGGAGAGAAAGTAGCAGAGGTGAGATCATGCTTAGAAAAAATAACTGCCAGCTGGTATGTTGGGGGAGAAAAGAAAGGTCACAGTAGAATTCAGGTGCGAGAAGAGATGGGAGTTAGTACGTATGTATCTACCTCGCAAAAATGTTCATCAAAATGCATGCTGAAAAGCTACTGTTGTGAATTATTCTTTTCTCAAACAGGGTGTGGAGAGTATTGAGCAGGTTGCCCACCTGTGCCAGTCTGCAACAGAGGAAGTTAGGAATGCAGCCAGGGAAACAACGCTATCCTTTGGTAAGTCTTTCGTACAACTTTACTTTTTCGGAATCTGTATTTTAATGTGAAATGGTGCAGAACCAGAACAGTTCTGAGGTTCAGCCTGAACACATCTAGGACAATGGCAATGTTTCGTGAACAGCTATTTCATACCACTAGGATAAACTTCGTACCACGTATAATAACCAAAGACTCCCATTAAAGCTTGTAGAACCAGGCCAAGGAGATTTCTGTAGGACAAAGTGCTTTAAGAACCATTAAACTTTTTCAAAAGTTGGCAGATAAGTACTGAAAGTGCTGACAGTGCTGCTGAAGTACTTCTTCACAGTAGTGCTGGCATCAGCAATTTTCTCCTCCTAGATTTTGTAAAAAGGACATTTGAACCAGGCAGGTCACAATAAAGCCTCTTCCAGCTCTGAGATTAGCTGAGCTGATTTAGAGATCTCTTTTAGATCAGAACAACAGCCTCCTCCGACCCACTAATGTCTTATAGCTACCTACAAACTGACTAGTTACTTCTGATTTTGATGTCCCCATTCTTCAAATGGTTCCACTCTGAATACTGGAGGGGTAAAGAGTGAAAACAAAATGTCTTGATACTGACTCATTACCTGTCTCTTCCCCTGAATTCAGGTGATCTGCAGTGGAGTTAAGCTGCTAATGAAATGTCAGCATTCCCAATTTGCTGTTGAGTAGGTATTTGTACTTCTGCTGAGGGCACAGGAGAATTGCCAAGGCCAAACACTTTCCATGCACAGCTGTAGCGAGGATGTCCAGCTCCTCTAGGAGATGGCAATTTCCCTGTTCTGTTCTGCCTAAAGCACTCCAATTCATGCTTAGTCCCGGGGATCTCCAGTTTTGTTTCACCAAAACACTCAAGAGTCACATGTATTACAAAACAAGTTTTCCAACCATGATGTTCCAAATCATTACTCATGTGGAAGTGTTTACACAAGGCCTGACTTTCCGTGATGGTTTCTGGCAGGTTTTGGAACACTATTCCCTTAGAGCTGTGTTTGTCACCACTGGGAGTTCTGGTTAGTTCTGAACAAGGTGCCAACAGAAGTATTTCTAGAGTAGCACTTTTCTCAGGGTAGTTTCTAACTGCTTTCTCTTTCTCAGCATGGGATGTATTTTCTTCTCTGTAGGTGAAAAGGGACGGCAAGCCTTTGAGAAAATGGACAGGATTTGCTGTGAATTAAGAGAAACTGTACAACAAGAGGCTGAAATTGAAATCACAGTGTTTTAGTAGTGGAGTATGAGGAGCTGAATCCTATTGTTGTCCTCCCAGCCATGTATGGGTACCTGAGGATTTTGGTTTGTTGTTTGTGTGTCTGGTTTGCTCATGCCCTGCTCTATACATGCTGCAGCCTGATAGAGTACAGGTTTATTTCCAAAGGGGCAGAGTTTGCAATGTGTGTGAAGCAGACTGCAAGACCTTTTCTCACTGTCTCTCAGCACATGATGAAGTGCTGGATGAGTAAAAACTGGGATC
This sequence comes from Aramus guarauna, assembly GCA_013400195.1. Classification (NCBI taxonomy): domain Eukaryota; kingdom Metazoa; phylum Chordata; class Aves; order Gruiformes; family Aramidae; genus Aramus; species Aramus guarauna. The sequence continues at coordinate 167,930 of VXBL01005310.1, forward strand.
TCAGAGTATGGACCCAGGTTGTCACTTGAGTTGAAATCCTCATCTCTGTGGAACACTCAGCCCCTGCTGGAACTGTACATCAACTACGATCTGTTTTCCCATAAAGTATTATATTAACTTGGCATTTCTCAAAGAGGAGAGAAGTGAGCGCTCTCCATCTAGAAACTAGCAGACAACAGATTGTTTACATCAACTGCCATACACACTAGAAATCTAGTAGCTTTGCCTGGTGGTTTCCTCTTCTTGTACAACTTAGCTGCAGAAGAAAAGTTCATTACTTCAGAAGCCAATTTCTTCATAATTAGTGCAACTTAGGTTTGAGCAAGGACTGACAAGGATATATACTGAGTGTATATCCTCACCAGTTCACAACAAGGAGGTATATATTGTATTTGCAATGTGCAGGTCTGACTGACATATGGACAGTTCTGTAGGAGGTGTTTTGGTTTGTTTTTTAAAATTTACTCATTTAGTCATAGATCAAGACTTCTCATAATCATACACCCAGGGTCAGGCTCCTTACTTGACAGTCAACTTTTTGGAGGATAGCCATAAAGAGAAGCCTGGCTTTAGGTAAAATACTTGAAAGGGTTTGGTTTGTGTGTATATATTTTTTTATATATATATATATCTTTTCTATTCAGTATTTATTTGTTAGATTTCATATTGTTTTCTAAAATTCTAATAAAACATTTTGGACAAGTTCCTGCAAGTGCTTCTTCCTGCTGTGGCTGTAGCATTGTGGACAGGGACAAGGCAATAATGCCTCAAAGGCAATGAAATACCTTAAATCGACCCATGTCTAAGCTGACAGGCCATCTCATGTCCCTTCTCTTGGCCAGCTGTGGAATGTTCAGGTGTGACCTGCTGGAATGGGCTGAGCGAGGCGCAGCTGGTATCGGCAGCATGTTCCAGCCATTGAAGCCTTTGCTGATAGGCTCCGTGGTGCTCAGGCCATGCTGTCCCAGAGCAAAAAGGAAACATAATGGCTGCTTTTCTGTGCTGTAATTCTGCTCTTAACTTGGGGGTTATTTACAGCAGGAGAGAGAAGCTGTTCTACGTGAGGAAGTTCTCTGCTTCCCCAGGCCTCTCTGGAATCAGAGGTCTTTTCCAACGTTAATATTCTATAAGATCATCAAGTCCAACCATTGACCCAACCCAACCATGTCCCTAAGTGCCATGTCTACACATTTTTTGTCCGAACACCTCCAAGGATGGTGACCACCACCTCTCTGGGCAGCATGTTCCAATGCCTGACCACTCTTTTGGTGAAGAATTTTTTTCCTCATACCTACTCTAAACCTCTCCATTGTGGGGAGAGACACCCCCCCCACCCCCATTTCCTTTTGTCCTTTTGCTAGTCACTTGGAAGAAGAAACCGACACCCACCTCACTACACCCTCCTTTGAGCAAGTTGCAGAGAGCAGTAAGGTCTCCCCTCAGCCTCCTCTTCTCCAGGAAGTGGAAGGGAAGAGCTGGTGACCTGTCAGAGGGGCAGCCCTGACACCTTATCCATCACTTTCAAGCCCCTCTCCTCCATTTGTAGTTTTCCTTAAAAATATAAACAAAAGGTAACTAATGTAATCCAAAGCACATGGCTACTTGATGGCTACAGCTGCTGTAACAAACTGGGACACTACTGTATCCCCACCAAACTTCATGTTAAAGCACAACTGGAACCCCTGCAAAACACATTTGTGCTTGATAAGAGTTACTACAATGTTTATATTACACTGATGCCTGAGCTAAGACAGTTAAAATTTAACTGCTTGAAGTGAAAGACTAGAGCAGGGAGATGTGTCAGGGAAGGACTGAGGATACGCATTTCACTTTCTTTTACTGGCGCTCTGACCTACAGGTAAGTTCTTCCTGTACCACTGAAATCATCACTTGCCTCTGCAAAAGCCCCACCAAGTATCACGCTAGCTCAGAGGTGCAACTGATTCAAACAGGAGCCAGTGGCTCTAGCCCTGAGACAAAAGGAAGCAATAAGACGCTCACGTCCATTCTTTAAAAAAAGAATTTTATTGTTACAACTAAAATGAGAACTGAAAACTTGTATGGGAAATTGAAAAACTGTACAGTTTTACTATAACCTGTGAGGTCTTTGCAGCGGCTTACACAAAAGACAAGATACCTGAAAATGTATTATACCAAAACATTTAGCTTTTTTGTTTTTTTATTTTTTTAAAAAAAGTTTATTCTATGGCAATCTGTAAAAAAGAAAGACCTGATGAGTAAATATTTGCTTAAGGCATATAGCAGAGCAGCTCACTAACTTTCTAACAAGTTTAACATGGATATTTGCCCATTTTTCCAAGAATAGGTTAACCAATACACCCACTTTGAAACGCTACTGTATATACACACCCGAACTACTACATACATATACAAGACATCAAAACAAAAATGTTTACAGTTCATTATTATAAGCCTTATGCACACCTCACTGGGCTTCTGGGATGTTCTGCTGTCTATCCCAGGACAGTGGAAGTTCTGGATTTGGAACAGATGAAAGAAATGGCAAAATACAAGGGCAGAAAGGGGGATGTTCAAAGCTGTATTGTCTGCAGAAACTTTCTCCTGTTAGAATAATTTGCATGTGAATTATTCTGGATTCAAAGGCCGGATGCTTTGCTTTCCTGCCAAGACTAAAATTTAAAATATTCCCTCTTGGGAATAGTAGAGAGGTGGGTTTTTTTGTTCGTTTGTTTTAAGCTGGCCACCACTTCAGGAGCCTGTATTTCTGTGGATCAAAGCGTGCTACTGAGAGCTGGCAGAGGAGCCTCTCCTCTCCCTCCTCCAGCGCAGCAAGTCATTCCCTGAAATCAGTGAGCTGTTGCTTGCCTGAAGTGGCAGGAGGCGAGGTGTGGATACGGCTTATGAAACACTCTGGAATGTCTGTACTATACTTACTCAGCTGAAATGAACCATGCTGAACAACCGGGTTACACCGGGCACGCAGAATTCAGTAGGAAGTCATGCCAAGTATTAGGCGAGTACATGTTATCTGATAAACACCAAATCGGTCTATCGCTGAACGAAGATACTTTCAGCAACACCCTTTAAACCACAGCCACTTAATGATCACGTCATGCAAATATAACTTGGGCACATCAGTAAGCAGAAATATAAGTTCTTTCACCTTTCAAGCACGTGGTATTTAACCAGGACACGAGAAGACTTTACATGCATTTTCATACAAATGGGGTACAAGTGTTGCCGTAGAACGATATTCTACCAGATGATGGAGAGAAGAGTGGGGACAAAGCAATCACATACTGTATCTTAAATACACATGAGCCATTATATATTACCATTTTTCTATACTCATTTTTCATGTTTCCAATAATATAAGTAACTATTGACTGATTACAACATTCCTCCTTTCAAGTACTGGTCTGACCAACAGTCTCACAGGTAAAGTATTGATTCCCAGTACTACCTGAGGATTTATTATTGTACTTTTTGAAAAGCCCTTGATGCAAGCTTAACAAAACACAAAACAGAAACGACTCCCACCCCCCCACACACCCCCTGCCCCGGTTCACCAAACTTACTCACTGAAGGAAAAGAGCTACAGCTTTGCAAAAATAAATATGGAGTGGAGAGAGACTTACACACAGTACTCCATAGCAATATCTGCACTGAGAATGGTTGGTAAGTGCTATAAATCTAGAAAGCCTTTAAAAATAAAAAGAACAGATCAGTAACGTCACAAATTAGCCGTCATGGTTTAATTTCAATCACTACAGCTTCCAGTAGTGAGTTTACTCCTGTCCTCTGCCCCATGACACGAGCAAAGAAATCTTCGCTATTGTTGTTTATTAAAAATTTGGTACTAACGAGAGGAACAGCATTGACTAAGAAGGCTTAGCGCAATGCCGACTTCCAGTCTCAGTGCTACCAATGCACCCAAATCCTAATTTACAAGCACTTGGCATTGTCCTGGTGCAGGGCCCTGCAGGCGCAGTCCCCTCCCCACCATGGGACAGCAGCAGCCCCATCATCACCCAGTGCCCGCAGCAGCGCACACTCACCCTCTCACACCGCTGTGTCTGATAACTACAGGCGAGCATATCTTCAACCCAAACTAAGCCAGTATTTTACATCTTTGCTTTAAAAAAAGCAGAATACACAAACGCTTGCACCATAAGCCAACCGATCGTTCACAGACCAACATGTCTTCTGTTGAGCTTTGTATGTCTTGAGGAAGCTGCCACAGCATTAATTGCTCTGGATTTATTGAAATGCTTTCCTGTTCGCTGCCTGCAGTGCCTCGAGTACGTTAACTCTCTGGCCCTTGCAGGAAGCATGCTATTCCTTATGGAGCAGATGTAGAGTGAAACTGCATTTTACATTCCAAATGATGAGGTTTAAGAACTGGTCCTTCTGAATGCCAACTGCACAGCTGCAAAATGCTGGAGGGCATGTTTTGGTTGAATTTCCCTTGTTTCTCTCCCTCCCCTCAACCTCTCAACCCAGAATATAAAAGCAAAAACAGCTTTACAAAGGATGCTGCAATGTAAATAGGCATATGTGCAAGTAGAGTGCAACTAAAGTCAATGAGGAGATACACTTAAAAAAAAAAAAAAAAAAAAGAGCTTGACATGTTGGGATACCCTGAGCAAATGCAGAAGCCTGTTTCTATAAACACATGTAAAACAATAAGCTCTTTAAGAACAGTTATGCCCAGATTAAATATATCAATACCACAGGCACTGCCCACAACTCAGTCTTTAATGATGAAGCAAGTTAAAAAAACAAACCAAAAACCCAACCACAAACACCCCTCCCCCAACGCCCTCCCTTCCAAAAAGTTTACATTCTTCAGGTATGTGGGTTTCCTTCTCTGGTTTTGGGAACTCATCAATCTAAGTCGTGTATTTGGTTACAACACTTGGAGAGTACAAGCAAGTTTCACTTGTGCCTAGTTTTTCTGAAACACAAAAGAAAAAGGACTGGCTTTTTTTAAAAAAAGGCNTTAAAAAAAAAAAAAAAAAAAAAAAAGGATAACAGACTATTTGGCATTTTCTCTGCTTACTCCTGAATATTTTAAGGCCCTGAGATTAGAATATTCTGTTCTTGGGACCACAGGGCTAGATAAAACCCTAGTGCATCAATTCTCTCTTTAAGCCCTAACCAAAGTTCTGGCCTTTCAAGCTAAGATCTACCTCCACTGAGACAAGGCTTACACGCCTCGATCAGCTTTCTTTCAGAGAAGCTTATTACAAATTGATCAAATCGTTGGTGTTTTCTGCAGGGTCGGTCTTGCTGGCATGTCCATCAATGAAAACACACCCTGTAACAGAGATAAGCTCCTGCCGTGAGGAAAGTGAACAAGCATATATTCACTAGAAATGGCTTCCAAGTTGTCATCAGGTTCTCATCATCCTCTTCTGAGTTTTCTGACTTCATTGACTCTTCTTTGTGGGGTGAGAGATGCAGATTTTCACCAACAGTTCTCCTCCGAATTTCAGTGTCTTGACTAGTGCTTAAGGACAAAGAAATAAATACTCAGTACTGGATTCTCTGTTGAGGAGAGAAGCCATGCAGACTCTACAAGAGCATGGCCTCACCCACTGAACACCACAGACAAAGCCGGAAATCTCCATCAGGAGCTGCAGCAGACGATGAACCAAAGCCTATCACTAATTACTACACTTCTAGCTATTAAATTACAGGTTTAGAACAGTGCTTGTCATCAAAAGCCATGCTTGGGATTATTTTGTGCCCTTTAAAGAATAAGCTGACTTAGTTTTAAACACCACCTACTCCCATTGCTTATCACAAATCTGCTACCCACAGCACAAATCAAATCTACATCCATGTCAGGAGAACATTACGGTTCTAAAATCAAGCACCCATCCAAAAAGTCAGAAAATGATGGAACTGTGGTCGCTTGTGCAGCCATAACTGAGAAAGAGCAGCTAAATGCATTGCGATAGCTTTTAGTGACAGAACTGAAGATCTCTTCACTTTTAACATTCTCTAAACGTGGTTTTGTTTCTAGATACTAAACCTCTGTCCTGTTGGCATTATACTGACACCCAAAGAGGCTTCTTAACCACGCAGGAACTTTTACATCTAGTGTACAACTACTTCCAGCTGAATTTGGAAAAGCAGAGCATCATCATGCTGTGAGAGCCAGCAGGGTGGTAACCAGCAGGGAGATTTCCTAGACATCTGCTGACAGTTGAAGTATAGAAGAACTCGGGAGTCTTCCATCCCGGACACTAGAACATCTGGGCAGGAAAATAATTGAGCTTAAGACTTCTGCTTCTTCTTCCCTCAACTCTGCCAGCACAAGCTCTATTTCCCACCCCTCCGGCTCCTCCAGCCTCGCACTGTCCCACATCTCTTCACGTCAGACTGCTCCTCTAGTCCCTTTCTTCCCTCTCCGGCCTAGCGCGTTTCCCTTTCCCCCCTTCCAGACTCACTGTCCCAGACATGAGGACAAGAGTGGTGATCACAAAGGAGGCCTGATCCTGCAGCAGCAGTACTGGTACGGCATGAGGGAGCTCAGGATTCGAACCCTGGCCTTTCCCACTACACCTGAAACACCACATAAGGTGGGATTGAACTTTAGGAAGTAAGAGGTAGATTTCTAGTCAGCCTCTACAATCAATGCAGATAGGCAGCTCCAGCAGATGACTCAAGCCCAACCTCAGACAAGGGACTACAATAAATGAAACTAATTGAGCCTCCGAGCTCTTTAGAGCTGGATAGGTCTTATGTTCCTTTACACTAAACTGTGCAAAGCATTTCCAGGAAATCATGTATTACCTGAGAAATTCAGATTTGTGTATCTAACGAGAAGACACAAGACATCAACTTTAAATCCACACGCTTCATTAGGTATGGAAAGCATTAGCTGGCATCTCACATCCCAGGCAAATATTCTGGTAACAGAACTGTATTGTCACCGAGGGAAGAAAGAGAGAGGTGCTACCACTGCAACACTTCCTCCTTTGGTAGCTAAGCCTCCATTTCTGTCTATTCCTATTTCCAAGATGTCTTTTCCTTTTAGTAAAGATGTTGGAATTTGAGTATTTCACTTCCAGAATCTCCTCAATTAATCAAGAAAAATCCTGATCAAAACATTGTTTCATGTTGAGCAGGGAAATGCTTCTGGTTTACCCCCTTGTCCCCAGCAGAATTCGGAGGGAGACGGCAGGTTCAGCTCATGGTCTCAGCCTCTCTGCTATGTGAAGTTAGAGGAGGTTTACTTTGAAGACTATTGGAAATACACCTCACTAATCTCCAGTTCCCGGAGTCACATGCTCCCCCAGTGGTTCAGATAAACAAAATATATCAAGCCTGCCAGCTGCATCTGTTGAAAAGGCTCTAGAGTTGTGTGGACAATATTAAACCTTGGTATTTTATTCCAGTGTTCCTATGGGAAGCTGAAGATGTCTTGTTAGGAGACCATCTAGTGGGGGAACATTAAACTTTCCTTTGATTATCTCTGGTGGGTGTAGGGAGGGTTATTTTTATTTTTTAATTTTTAATTTTTTTTGTAAAAAATGGCATTTGGTTGCTGTGAATAAAACTAGTTCACATGCAGGATGCCAGCAAGACCAAGGCAGGTGGAGTTCACCCAGCCCCCAATGAATCGGGGCTGACATCTAGCGGTGATGCAGCAGGAACCATGGCTCGCTGCTCCACGCTCCTGTACACGGTGTTGCTTCCGCACACTTAGTGGTCCTCACGGTGTAGGTTACAATGACAGGTAAGAAAATTCTCTGTTCACGAGCCCCCTCTACTCCTTTCATCCAAAGAAGCTTTGCTTGCCATTCATTTCACATTTCTAAGTGAGCCTAAAGCTAGTCAGCCTAGTTTTCAGCTATGTGACTACTACTGCCTCTAAGTAGGGAAAGAGCTCCTCTGTAACTTAACACATACTGCAAGTAAATCAAGGCTAAACCACCTCATTATGCCGTCACTTTTTCTTCTACTTAGCAGGATCCCGTAAGAAGCCCTAGCTTATGCGTGAAGTTAAAAGAACGTGAGCATAAGACCTTTACTGAAAGGATATGGAGCTGGAACTAACTCGATCAAGGTCTGTTCAGGCCCTTCTATATAAAATACCATTTATGAGCAAACGTCCTGCAACCTCTGAACATCGCAAGCCAACTGGACAGTCTTTCTGGGACAGTGAAAAGTGGGAAACTAAATGAATTACCTGTCTGTGATTAGTGGTACAGACGAACAAGCTCTGCCATCTGGAACCATCTCTTCCACAGTGCTGACCGAACATCTCACCTCTTCCTCTACTACTTGATGTTTAGGAAAGAATTCCATGTGTTCGTGCATCCTTCCATTGTGCATTTCTGAGGTTCGCTTTGGTGGTCTGGGAGGTGGTGGGGTATGTTCAGGTGGAGGGTCCAGGTCCTCATTGGAGAGCTCTTTCCACTGTTCCTTCAGGAAGGAAAAGTCCAATTAAGCTTTTCTCTATTTCTTTTATGTAAGCTGCTATAACTTTTAACTTTAACATGGCAGGGTCTTTATACTCTACCTTTGCATTTATTCTTAAAGTGGCTGTTCATTTGCATTTAAAAAAAAAAAAAAAAAAGGAAAAAAAGAAGAAAGACACGCACGAAAACTCCAAACCTAAGCTACATCCAGTACACAGAAGGCATCCACTATAAATGTGGGAAATTTTAATCTACTTCTGGAAAATTTAAATAACACAAAATAGAATCTGTGTTGCTAGATTTCTGCTTCCCATAAAACAAACTTATAGGATTTAATCATAATACTTAAACTTCTGGCATATTAGAAAATTTTTATTATCGGAAATGAAAGACAAGGCTGATGCAGCCAGTCTATACCCAAATTACAGGGCTGAAAAGTGCACAAGGCCACCTGCTATAGCACAGGTACTTTTTTGAAGGTTCTTAAATACAATGCTTTAGGTAGTGACAGATCATCAAGCACTGTATTTAAGAACCCCATAATATAAAAGGTTATTGAAGCCAAAGCAAGCAAGAAATTTAAAGTTTATTTCTATTCTGTTCACCCCTCTCATTTGCTATAGTTAAAATGGAGTTGTGGCTCACTGTATCAGGCTGTGCAGTCAGTGATACTCACTTGCACCGAAGCATCTCCCATAATGAATTTTGCCCCTTCAATAACAGCTAAGTAGGAGAAACGGAGCTGATCTGCGGTCTGTATAAGTCCCATTCTGTACTTCCTCATTTCGAGGAGAACCTGCTTAACGTCCACAGAGGAAGGATCTTTCCGTTTGTCCATCTGAAGAAAAAAAAAAATTGAAACATGCTTTATGCTCTGAGGAGATTCATTACAATGACTCATTTTGTAGTATGGCCTTCAGGCTACCCTCCATATTACAGAATTAATAAACTATTAAAAAGCTGGTATCAGGAGTTATTTATTGTGTCTCTAAAAAGACAGAAAAGAGAGAGGGGAAGACACCCAGGCCTGCAGCATGTTGTATGTTTTTCCCTTTTTTCTCTTTCTTGCTTTGAAAATATAATTGGGGGTGGGGGAGGACATTTAAGGACTTTTTAACCTAGTCCTGACTTCTGTGTATTAGTTGCTCTCACACAGTGACAGAATAAAGCCAAGGGAACTCCAGTTTTATCCTAAAGTCAAGACAAATTACCCCTGCCTATAGGCGAAGTTGAATCTGTAAAAGGAAACACATTAGATTTATTTTGCATTGTTTCAGGACAGTTCACACTATTACTTAGCAGACATTTAGTGGTTTTTCTTAACCATGAGGGCAAAGCCTGTCTTTGCAAATCACTCTAAAAACTACAGACTTTTCTTCCCCAGACTGACAATGGCCAGTTATGAATGAGATCTGCCTCGGAATACACTCCCAAACCAGAATATGAGTCAGGTAATGGGAAACAGCCTGCAACAATACTTCACTGAACATACCACAGCTCTTTGCAAGCCTATGACAAACCATTTCTCAACTCCCCAGAAATAGCATTTCATCTGGAATAAGTAGTTCTTACCAGCAGAAGACATGTATCAACCAAACAAAAAGTTCCTGATCTCCCGATTCCTGCGCTGCAGTGCACCACAACGGGTCCGTGCTCAGGGTTAAGCGAGCCAGACTCTCTCACTTTGAACAGGAAATTGAGGAATGAAGCAGGTGACTCCGGGACGCCAAAGTCAGGCCATGTAGTATAATGAAAGTGCAGAATCTCTCTAGTTTCCTGTGTCTGTAAAAACAGTATTTAGGAAGTCTTAGCTTGGGTACGCTAGTCAGAAGTATTCAAAGCACAGTAGCCTACAACAGTGTTCTAATCATCAAATATAATTCATTGTTCATTTTCCTAGCAAATAGTCACTTATATATTTAGACATACAGCTTTAGACATTAGACGTTTTTACCTTTAGGGCAATTTCAATTTGTGCCTTTGGAAAAATTTTAGCTGCTTCCTTTGCAAACAACTCTGACATGGAATGGAGGCACGTGCCTGCTCAGCTCTGCATGCCACTCGTCTACACTGCTTCCACTACCTCTTTAGTACAGCTGACAAATTCAAATGACAAAGTTCCACCAGTCTGAGGGAGCTTTTCTAGCTGCGCAGCTAAGAAACTAATTACAAACAAGTATCTCTTGTTGTGAAGGTCTCCATTTTGAGAAAAAGAAAATTGGGTAACTAAATTTACTTATTTATAACATGGTTTAGCTTTTTCCAGTATGGTTCAAATGCTTGTATCGTCACAAGATAGCTGCCACCACAGCCTTCCAATTTCTCATGGCAGTGTCATTTGAAGATTTCGCAGAATGAAGTACCTCAAGTTATACAAGCCCTTTACGCTTTCTGCAGCCAAAGCCCTTACGCTATCACAGCTGTTCCTTACAGGTTTGATCCCAACCTGAAAACTTTCTTCCAAGACTACTAAACCACTTCTGCTCCCATCCTCCTAGAATACTGAGCTCCAACCAAACATGCCTATGGCAGACGTCATAGTTAATAGCACCACAAACTACATCAACTAAATTCTTACTGAGGCATAATTTAGTCAAATTTGTATCTGCTGTCTCATGTTTCCTGGCAGGATGAAGCATGCAAGATGCTAACGGATGAGCAAAGGAATAACTGTGTCTGCCAGCAGGGAGCAGTACCAGGACAGGACAGAACTTGGGCCAGCACCGCACAACATACACACCTAGTGCAGCACCACCGAGGACCTCAGGCACTATCTTCAGTGACCTGCATTCAGTGAAAGTTAATGGTGTTCTTCCTTAGCCAGTCCCCCCAAGGAGTTTTAGATTAGCTCTCACTGCTCTAATACAGGGCAATGTTGAAGAGGAGATGAAGGGTGGGGAATGGCATGTATACTTTTATTTTGTTATTGCACAAAAGGAAAAAAAAAAAAAAAAAAAAAGAAAAAAAAAAGAAAGAAAAAAAAAAAAAAAAAAAGAGCTATTTCTCTTAAGGCTAGTGGCCTGATCCTTGTACTGAGCTCCATGCAGCTCACTGTGGCACCAGGGCTGAAACAGTTCCTGCTTTCTGATGAAGGCCATCAATGCAAAACCTGAAGATTTAAGCCAAAACCTAAAAATAAACTTCAGAACAAGACACAGGCAAACAGGTAGCTTAAGTGACAGGAAAAGCAATTATTTCAGCTATAACACCAAAGCACTAGAAAGTCTGCTAAGTGATTTTATAAAGGGTTCTCGGAAATGCCAGATACTGACAAACTAACCTTCTCACTCAGTGTACAGCTGAGACATGAAAACGACTGTAGTTTCCCCAGATGTGCTTCATAAATATTTAAGTTTCACTTCCACAACACACTAACTAGAGCCTGAAGAACAATCTCATGTGGAATCACCAATTCCAGAACAAAATCTGCTATAATTCACGACTGTCTCTTTCAAGATCTTGTTGATGAGGAGGCAAATCTCACGTTGGAGACTGAAGAACCTGAGTGGTACTAGTTTCGCTACTTACTGTAAGGTTTTCCAATTCTAGCTGTCGTACTGTGTAATATGATTTTATATCTTCAGATATCAACGTTAGTTTCAAGTTTGTATCTTCAAAAAGCATTTCTTTCTCCTCTTTCTGTGGCCAGTACTGTGCACACTTTATCTAAAAAGAAACAGGAGACATTTAAATGCCATTTATGCTTACGTTAAAGGCAAGGAATAAACATCCTTAAATACATTATTTTCTTACGAGAAAATGTCTTCATCTGCTCTTATTATAAGGAGGACGAATTGTAGTGTGAAGAATATCAGTCTTTAGTGAATCTTTTGTACGAGTCAAATTATTTTGACCCTGACTGGACTCATGAAAACACCTAAAAAGATTGAGGATAGCTTTGTTTAGGTAGCGCTCGCTCTCTTCTACATGTAAGCTGAAAGAGTGTGAAGCTATGGAGTCTAATCAAAATCACCAAAGCCATTACTTATTTTAGCTTGTGTCAGACCAATAATAATGAACAAACAAACAAATAAATCTAATAACAGTCTATGTATAAAAGCTCTCACAACACTCTGCCAAAATCTGAATTTTAGTCTTCTCTCCATTTAATTTAGTATCCTTATGTCAAATATTTAAATTTCAAAAGAAGAGGTAGATGTTAACAAGAGCAGAACATACTGTGAAAAAGTATTACGAATTCCACAAATAAGCTACATATAGAGAATTACAACATTGCTAATTTGCAAGTGTAACATCAGATGAGATTCTGGGTTACTCCATTCACTCACCACAAAAATAAAAATAGCAGTGAGATAATTTTAAATTTTACATGGCATAGTTTAAAAGTGAAGCACCAAACAAACAAAAAAATGCATTCAGTAAACATTCCCATTTCCTACTTCTGACTGAATTTCAATTTTCTCAGTAAAGTTTCCCAGAGAGCTTAGTTTTGCAAGGACTGCTACAGGCTAAATCCTTAAATGAATCAACCAAATAGATAAGAAGTACTTTTTGTAGTTTGCAGGAAAAAAACTAAAAATAAAGAAACTCATCAGAAACATGAATAGGAAAGTCTGCAACCAACTTTCTGACAGTTAAATCTAAGGATATTGTGACTGGGAGAACTGGCCTGCTGCGTCTGCCACTAAGCACTGCTCCTCTGAGCTGGGATGATGGCCACCATCTGCCCACACCTAAGCATGAAATAAGAATGGATTGTCAGACATGGCTAACATCTCTTTTATTCAAGGGCAAATAGTATGGCTTCAAAGTTGAAGTGGAAAAACAATGAAAAAAGAACAGCATTCCCAAGTCTAGGATGATTTCTGACAGCATTTTAATAAATAAGAAATCCCTTGAGTATTGTATTCATAGGCAGACTAACACTAGTTTTGCTCAGACAAATTCTATTTTTTATTCAAAATACATCCTCTAGTTTATCAGGGTTTAGAATGCAGTTGTAATTCTCTGCACTCTTTTTTTTTTTGGTATTAATGTTAAAGAGACAGCAACTGGCTTTGTGTCTAATTTCTCCACGAAATATGTCTGCAAACAATAGTTTGCTGCGCTCCACTGTGGGTCCCCCACTGCTGTTGGTTGAGAAGTGTAAGCAGCCTGCCCTAAGGGGATCGCAATAATTCATTTTGTTCAAAACTACTGGCAGTGCAGAGAATGAGCAGGAATGGTTGGAAAGGAAGAAACGATTGAAAAATATGGTTACTGCCTCTCTTTTGAAGATTAAGTTTCACTTGCACGACACAAAAGCAAAACACTCAAAAATAAGACTGCCATTTACTAGAACACAACTCACTGTACAAGAATTTTCCCAATTATTGGGAATTCTTTCCTGATTACGCAAAAGCATGTACCACGCAGTTATCACTGGTGGATACCCAACATACCTGCTACGCCTCCTCCAAAGTGTCTTCATACTGATTGCACTCCAACATTCAACTTTAAATTGTGCGTTTCTACCAGGCTTTAAAACTGCTTTTGTCTCGAGTTTGCACAGCTGCCAAGTCCACTTTTTAAGGATGGCAGCTGTGGAATTAGCATAGAGGCAGAACTCTGACCCACAGATGAAAGCCAGGCCTGATGGCTCCTGTCTTCTTTACCAGCAGAAGTGCTGAGGCATTTCCTCTCAGCTACTCCATGTGCCAGAGGAACCAAAACTTTTTATCTATCTGAAGGTAAATTACTTAAAATAACCCCAATTGTTTGTCCATGTATTGTTTCCCTTCATCTTCTGCCTGTCTCGTCTAATGTAAACTTCCTACAAGGTCTGGACAGAACTTAGACCACTGCACTTGCCCAAGCACTTAAAGCACTGGCTTCACAGCTGGTTCCACATCACCCAGATTATTGCTTAAGATAAATATCAGGAAAAGTATTTTCAATTGTATCCCCATTCTCCTCATGCCTCTAATGTCTTTTGTGAAACAATGACACAGATGGAGAAACAACGTGCGTTGGTGTTATATTAAATAATCAGAGCTCTTATCGTGTGAAGGAAACCTGGAGTCAAAGTGCCTCTGTAACTGCTTCAAAACCATTTCATAGTGCTTAGGAATGAACGCTTGGTGTAAACGACCGTTGAGAGGTGCAATCTGTGTACACTGAAAAGAACTACATTCAGATACCTAGGTTAACAGTAGAGTCGAAATACTCATTTGTGTGCAGAGCCACACTGTGTTCACATCTTATTTCAGCCAAATTCAGAAGAAATTAGGACCTACAACTACAAACTGAAAAATTTTCTGACTGCACTAAGATCGGTTCACTGGGTATTCCATTCTAGGCATAATTTCTTAGATAAAATTACTTATGGTCATCTCCTCCTCCTCCTGTTCTTTGGGTTGTATTTTGTTGTTTTTCTTTTTTAAAGAAAAAACATAACCATGCAATGAACACACAGCTAGAACTGGGTAAGTACTTACGGATCCCTTTTCCATCACTCTGTTCAACATGACAACACCACGGCTTTTCTGTTCCCAAACCATCTCCCAAAAGTGACCACAAGTATTTGGCAAAGGTCCCTGCAGAGACAGAATCCCCAGAAATAAGCATTATTTTCTGTTAATGTCAGTGCAATGTTCCCCAGTAAAAGTTACTGCACTGGGTAATAAATTTAGACAAGTAAAAAGCAACTTCTCATTTCAAATTGTAGAAAAATGCAGTGATACAGCTTTAAGTTCCATTTTCCCACTATGAATTTACCCATGAAAGCACAGCTAATCTTCCCCCCCCCATACATAACAGGAAGACAGAAATAGTCTCATTTGCAAGAAGAGAACTGGGAGTGAAAAATGCTGAGAGAATTTTCTTAGGAAAGATATACAAAAGTAATGGGGAAATAAAACCTCATTGACTAAGAGCAGAATTAACGTCTGTGTTCAACTATTCTGCCATACATCATTGTTACTCCTAATACTTGAAAATTACTAGACTGGACATTCAAAAGACTGAAACAATGCCAGATCAGTAACAAATTACATGGTTTTCTTGAATCTTCATCGATCTGCTTTGGGACTGAACAAAATGATCGCTCCTTTTAAAGACTACTAATTACTCACAAAGCAGATTTCCTTACAACTTTTTGTGTGTACTATTTTCATTTGCTATTTTCTACTGTAAAACTACAGCCCTGAATATTGGGCAATACAAGCTAGCATCACTGTGCCCCTGATATTTGCTATCCATTGCTTAGCTCAAACAAAACAGCAGGCCAGGGTCCTAAGAAAGAATGACTGGATTTACATAAAGCCATTCAAACCCATTAAATTCTGGATCAGAGGAGATAACTGGTACTGGTTAGCTGCACATGTGACTATTCCATGTACAGGTCTACCAGCTCGACCCTGTGATCAACCTGCCCTGTTGTGAATAAGTGGAATAAGAGCTGCATGCACAGAATCATTTTCATATTGAACACTGTACTGTTCACTTCTTCCTTAGAAGATTTATCTTTATTCTCTAGAAACAGGAAGGAAGAGCTGCTGCTTGAAAATATTACTTCCAGTCTACCTTTATCTAAAGTGTAGGAGGAAGGGGTAAAAAAAAAAAAAAAAAAAAAAAGGTCAAAATTAGAGACCAGGACAGTCTCCAGGGAACCAAACATTTAGAACAAACAAGAGTTCTGGCACAGTTGCTAGCTCTCAGAATAAGAAAACAGGGTATCCGGGTATTTTTAAATTTGTTATATAGATAGGCGTAGAATTCACAGATTCAGTGAAAAACAGCCACTTCCCTCCTGCCTCCCATATTCCCATCGCTAAAGTCTACGTTCATAGCTGTCCTCTCTCACATTAAAGGTAGAAGCATCAGTATTGCCCAATGTAGACATTTTGCAAGATGTATCATTACGGGGCACATTATTTGTAAATACTACATCATCACCACTTTCAGAAGGGCATTTAACAAGAAATACATGGTGGAGTATACTGCTTATTTGAAACAGAAGGTCGAGTGTAAGAAATTCCCTAGTATGTTTTAGTTAGCATCTGCCTTACTCAACACGTAAATAACCGTTACATTTAAAGTATGTTATTTCAAATAGGTTTTGAACATCTTAAAGTTCATACATATAATGCTGTAAATGTTAAGTCCCCTCCATTAAGTGAGGTTTACCTCTGTTCAGAGAATTTATCAGGCAACTTAAGACTGTAGTGGTCTCAAGCTGGCCTTCGATCTAGGAGAAATGTGATTCATTTCAGCCACATCTAAATGTTGCTTGTCATAAGCCAACAAGTAGATTTCTAGCAGTATGTTAGCTTCTAACCTAGATGGGGCTAAAGTCAGATACACAAAGTGGCCAAAATAATCTACAAAAAGTCAGTCAGTGCTGACAGGAAGCAGGAAGAAATACACAGCATTTCTATAAAATTGTTCTATTTATATGTTTATATATACACACTGATGTTTATATGCACTTAACTAGCTGTACAATAAAGAAAACAAACAGAACAGGCTGACGAAAACCTATGAGAAGTAACTGCAATCACCATATAATTTTTGTTATCCACTGCCAGCATTACCTGGGTAAGGATGTAGCTCCTTTGGGCCTCTTCCATTTTTATCAAACTAGCATTGATATAGTCATTGTCACCTTGGTTTAGCTTAATTCGACTGTGATCAACTGCAGCATAATTAGAAAACACTGGTTAATGTGTATGCAACACAGCACAATCCATGCACAACCCCATCAGATGTTAGGATCAAAAAAACTGAGTCGTCCTGAAGAAGGGAAAGAACTTAATCACAGGTAGCACAGATGTGTTCACTGGTGCTTGTAACTCTGGAAATACAATACAGGTACTACAAGAACAGCACTATAGCACCGCAGTGAACATAAGTTGCACTCCATCTTCAAAGAATACATTGCAAGAATGGAAGTATTTGCATCTGAAGCAATCACAACAGTCACTTGCAAACCAGATCACACTGACCTACTTGTGCAGTTATCAAGTTACTGTTTTTAAATAAATCTAATTACACAACTGCTTATCTTTTGCAGCTTGAACGTTCAAAGCCAGCTTATTCAAGGTTGTTAAGGTTTGCCTGCATGTATACTGGACAAACGTAACAGAGACTTTTTATTCTTCTTATAGACATTAAGCCAATGTTCCCAACCCAACCACACTTCAGTTTATAGAAGGAATGATCAAAATTCAAGTATTACAGCAAATGCAATTTCATTGCTCTTTTGTTCGTCTCAGCTCGCTCCACTTAGCATTAAAAAAAACAAACCACCAACAAAAAAACCCCCACCACACACAAAAGTTCCCACATTTTGCAAGAAAGCCAAACAGATTGGAAGCAGTATTATCTGAAGGCAAAAAGGAACCATTTGTTACTCACAACCCCAAATAGTAGAACTGTTTAGTAAAGCAAGCTATGTGCAACATTATTGTTCCTAGTCAATTGCCCCAAAGACTTCACTAACTTTTAAGCACTAAGTATAAAACTTTTCTGACATACAATAATACTCTTGTCTTTGAACATTAGACAGACATTTGTGCAGTGATAGAGCCCATAGAAACTTTGCATTTAAAACAGGCAACACTGCTGCACCCTTGAAGAAGGAAAGAAGTCCCAGAGCAGGCATTGTCATTTAGTGCAGAGAAGGTAGTTTAGCAAACCAGCTGTGAACTTTCTTTAGTGTCTGACACATCAAGTTTTATTTGCTGACCATTTAACTACAGTCCTGTACTGCTCTGCACTCTGTGTTTTTGTTGTTGCAGTCCCTCTTGCACCCCAAAAGTACAGCATGCTAGGCACAGGCAAGTCTGAATGCTACTGTCATTGTACATGGGACCGGGGAAGGACAGACAGACTGCAACATCAAACTGAGCTGTGCTTTGTACAGGACGTACTCAAAGATGCACTTCCCACCAGAATATGTAATGATAATCATTTTGGAAACACAGGTCTCATGCTAGTATTACCACCTTTGCAAACGTCCCCTTTTCTCTGTTCCAATTAGCTCATTAGCTTGGATTCATTTCTAGTAGTCATATGTTTTATGCAAGACTCTTCGTCATCTCCCAATAGGGGCAGTCATGCTACATTGAGTAGAAGGATGCTCTAGTAAGTATACTGCAACAGAAAGGATACTTGCAGTTTTATTAATGCTACTTCAGCCACTATTCCTCTCTAGCATAAGAATTCAAAGGTAAAGCAAGTTCCTTTCTTCAGATTTCTGCCCACAAATAGAGAATCTGCTGTATGCTGTTCTAGTACAATGCTATGGATATAACAGCATCCTGTGACATCTATGTCATAAATAAATACATTAACAAAAAGAATTGTCTTGGATGCATATCCATCTAACAGAAATCTTGTTTTTACAAAGACCATTTAGCCGTTAGAAGAAGTCATTAGAGGTCAACAGTCTGTTACAAACAATGGAAAAGAAAGTGTACTTACAGGGGCTGACATCTCTGTACCTATTTCTGTTTTTGTTTCTGGGATGTTTGGCCACTTTACATGGAAAATCACTGGCTTCATGCCTGATGTTCTGAAACAAAACAAAACAAAAAAAGTCTTAGATATGAATATATCTAATATCATACTATTAGCTATTTTAACACAAATACCCATTTGCCTTCACATCTTCACATGTGGGAGTTCTGGGCAGAAAGCATTTTGGGCTTCAAATTAAGAACTGAGTTTAAATTTATCAGAATACAACACTAACATTATTTGTGTGTTAAAATATTATCAGCTTGCATAATAAAGTAGAATATTTACCAGACATTATGGCTTTACACTCCTGATGTAGCAAGGTCTCTGTCCCAAAGGACTTGCACATAAACTGCTTTCAGCAATTGTTTCCACTATCAGTGAAACTATCAATTGCACTTCTGACTTGGCAGCAATTAGAAAAGGTTCACTATGATAGAAAAAAACCACTTGTCTACCCCCTTGTCTAAGATCACTTACATCTTTGTCTTATCAGTAAGATGTCACAAAGCTGCAAATGGCAAAAGTTATTTGTATCCAATTCACATGCTCGACTAAAACATATATATCTTCTCAAGCATATAAAATTAGGGTTTCTTTTAGGTTTTTTTCAGATGCATATAATAGCTCAGCTATTTGAGACAATTTCAAAAGCTATAACAAAAAGAATTCTGCTGTCATTGGATATTAGTCCCAATTTGTAGAAACAGAACTTCACATTGTAAATAAAAACTGCACAAGTATGCAATTCTTAAAAACTATAGTACTAGGAACTTCAGAGTGAAGCTGTTAGGTTTAACTGAAATTAATAAAAACTGAAGGATTGGATTTACTGTAGAACTGGTATTTCAATAGCATAATTAAGTTTAAGAAATTCCAAGACAGACATTGTGCACATACATGAAATGAAGAAATAAACCTAGCCCAGCGACCACTAAAAAATCATTAAAAACAACTTACTGAGCTAAATTAATCTTTCATTGGAAGAAATTAATTTTGTTAAAGTCATCCAAATGAAGTGGAGTTTAATATTCATTATCTGTCCAGCTACAGATGCATTTGAACATGACGTTGATCCACACTCAGCATGAGCAGAGGACAGGTTTCTGCACACAAAGCTAGTGCATTTGCAGGGCTGCTCGTGATACACAGATCCCTTGCACAGAAAGGCTGGGCACTCCTCTATTAATAGGTTGAAATCAGCTCAGGCTCTGGTTCAAGCTGTGGTAGCTTTCCAACATCAGAACAGGAGGATTTTATACCAGCAAATCTAATCCCCAAAATACAGCACACACTGAACTGGTTTTCAGTTCCTCTCAGTTTTGCATAAAGAATCACGTACAACGCTGAAGACAGGTATTTGTTTTGTTTTTAAGTGGGCTATCTACTGCAGCTTATTACTTGTTCATGTTTTTCTACCCCACTATTCAGATATGTGTCAATTTACACTGAATACGACATCAAGGGAAGATTTCTAGTTTACGTATACCTGCTCAAAATTAGTACAGTATTCTGAAATGGCTCCTCACTGAAATAAGCCCTGACATCAGCTGCTATCTTTTTATAACTTAACACATGGCTGCCAGTATTTCTGCTTATGAAGAATGCAGTCTGGAGAACATGATCTTGACTGCCACAGTCTACTATCTCAAACACGAGGCAGCTAAAATGGGTGTTTTCATAAATTCGTCTCTGACACTAAGTTGGTGACTTTGTATTTCACAGGGGTTTATTTTTCTTCTGTACTGACTATACAGGATTAACAAGAGACAAAAACAGGGAACTAGGAAAAATGGTTTTCTAGATCTCTAACCACATTTCCCACAGAGACTACATATGTTATTTAAGTGTTAAAAAAAACAGAAAATACAAAAACCCACAAAAAAACAACACAACCACCCTGCCACTTAGCATTCATCTTAAAAACAGAAAAAAAAAACCCAACAAAAAACCCCAACATCAAAATGCAAACTAAACCAGAAGACCCTTAGGTATTTTTGCTGTAAATACTAGGTTAAATTAGCAGCAGCACTAATCTAGTGCCATGAAAAGAAACAGTCTAACAAATTTGAAAATAGCTGTCCCCTCTTTTAAAAAAGGAAACTGATTAAATGCTTCATTACAGAAATGAAATGACACAAAGGCATTCTAGTATAAAAATCTTATACTTAAGCATACATGTGCAAGTGCACCTACACGCTACTCCCAGCCTCAGAGAGTTCCACAGATTCAAATCCCAACATTGCATATTTAAGAATCTGAAACTGGCAATTTACTGTTCAGGAATAGAGAGCTGGCTATTACCTCACTACCAAATATTGTATCTTTTTAAAGGTGCTATGTTGCCTAAAGGTACTGAAAGAATAAAAGAGTTCCAGGAGACTCATAACTCCCCATAACCATAGAGAAAATGAAAAGAAGTTACCCAGGTACCTTCCAGAAACACAGACAATTTAAAAAGCATAATATATTACTGAAGCATGTTTCAAACAGAAGAAAAATGGGGTCAGGTGGGATTGTAAATAAAATGAGGAACCTAGCAGAAAACCTTGGAGAGGCCATACCCGGACCTCAGTGGTCAAATCCGTGCCTGAAGAGGTGGGGCATACTCTTCTCAGCAATATGGGATAAAAGTGGCTTTGGTGCTTTTTTGGTTGGGTTTTTTTAGGTTTGGGTTGTTTTTTGGTTTTTTTTGGGGGGGGCGTGGAGTGGGGATGGTTTGTTTGGGTTGGTTTTGGTTTCTTTTTTTGCTACAGCACTTTCTAGAACATCTAAAGTGACAAGAAATCTAGGATCATTTCCAGGATATAAAGATGACTAGCAGAAATCAGATGGTCTTCAACAGACAAAATTACTGGAGAGAGACAATCTAGTGACAAATTACGTAAAATGGCCATGTTAAAGGTTTTCTTGTACATTCCTCAAAAACTTCTGTTATTGGTTATTGCAAGAGTCACATAACTACTGATGCTCACTGGTGTTAGGGTGGTTTCAGAATATATCAATAATAGTACTACAGGATCTCCATGTTGGAGAAAGCAGACTCATTCAAAGCATGGAATTATTATGAGGAACTTGAAGCCAGTGATGCCACGAGAACTGAAGTTAGTGGATGGACACAAGGACTGATAAAGTTACGAAACACCTTCTTGAATCACACTCATAGTCACATTGCAGAGATCCTGTCATTTAAAAAGGAAGCTCGACATTTCATTTAAAAGGTCGTGCAATATAAAACTTTAAAGAGGAAGGGCTAGAACTGAAGTCAGTTTTCCAAAGTTAAATGCTTCTGTTTCTGAGCATGAGTCATTCCATGCCACTCATCTCCTGGTTTTAAGCCCTTCACCCTGTGCAATTACCCCCAAAAACTTCAGGGGGGAAACAGGAAGTCTGCTGAAGCACTGTTCTCCAAATGGAAAGTTCCTGTAGCTGTTAATTTGCAATAGTGACTGGAATAAGTTCGTTAGTGCTTTACAGGAGAAGGTTGCTCTCAGTTGCATGAATGGGTTCCACTTGGCCTGACAGCATCACATTTCCCGCCACAAAGAAAGGACATAGAATGCAAGGGCAGATGGCTGTGCCCTTCGGACAAAAGGAATCAGCCCCATGAATGCAGCCTTATTTTCCAGATCTTACAGACGTTCATCAGGAAGAAGTGCTGATGGTGGCTCTCAGCCCCTTGTCCCAATGCCTTCTGCACCAGAATGCCTGACCCTTCCTCCCTGCCAGGAACCTAATGTTACTGATTCACTCTGTAGCCCACAGCCCTTTCTTTCCATTGCTCCCAGCCTTCAAAAAATTACCCTCAATTCCACCTCCTAGCCTGTAACTACTCTGGAGTCCTTGGTCTGTCACTTCCCCCTTTGCTCAGTAAGTATTTTCTGCAAACTCCTACTGTCCTAGCCACTGGTTCTCTGCACTACACTATAGCTGCCAGACGTGAACACTCAGCACAGCAGCACATTTGACTATACTTTCCCCAACTTGTCCAGACACCAACAGGAGATAAAAAAGATAAGATATACCCCTAATACCAAAGTATTAGGTAGGAGCACATGAAGAGGTGTTCCTGACACCACTCATTTAAGCACACTGCAATGTTGCATAGATTTGCATGTCAGTATTTCCAGAAGAGAAACTAAATGTCCAGTCTTCAGATTCAACAGAAAGGCTCCTGAGGAACTTTGCAGTAGGCCTCAATTTGATCACACTATTTTATTACACCATAAACTCTGGAGTAGCTCAGACTAAGAGATAAGGATATACTGTCATTTTAACAGTTCTGTTCCTACGGGAAGCAGCAATTACCAAGATCTTATCACAGGCTACAGAAGTGCACAGTAATCTATCTACTGAGGCAGTCACACTAAGGAAAGCAATTCACAACAAGTATATAAAGACTTAAATAAAAAAGTAATCTTAGCTTAAGAGCTTAAAAAAAAAAAAGAGTATTTCCTTTTAAAGCTAGCACTGAAAAAAATGATGACACTGCTGTAAAAGGTGGAAGAGTAAAAAAAAGTTACAGTAAAGTCAAGTGAAAACTGCTGTTTTCTGAGATGCCATTAGAGGCTGATTTCCGAATGGAAATACCCCTACAATTCAATGAGGTGGCAAAGAACTCTACAGAAGACCACAAGAAAACCAGGTAGCACTAAGGGATCCATAATAAACAGCTACTTTACACAAATGGGAAAAGGTCTTCAGATTCAGCGTGTAAGGAGCAAATGGAGTCACTGAGCAGCAGTGAACTGACTCCTCAGCAGAAGAACCTTGCTAAGATATAAAGCACAGAGATATCAAAACTCTTCCTTCAACCCACTTTGACAAGGAAGATTGGATTTCATATCCTATATTAAATTCTACATTAGGATATTTGGACAGCGACAAGGAATGAGGATGTAACTTGTAGGTAACAAAAAGATCACGTAAAGATCAGAAAAACAAACAGACAATTGCATCACATAACAGTAAACAAGTTGCAAAATTTTAGCCAGGTAAATTAAATAAATGTAAATTTTAATACCCTTTTAAAACATTTTATCTAATGCCTTACTTTTGCTTTCAAGTAAAATGTGGTAGTATTGATTTGCTTATTAATCTTTCTCAAAAAAAGCCAGTAGACTGGTATGCCAAGCTTCTTCCTGAGGTCAAGTAGCATGGAACAAAAGAGAGAGAGAGAAGCTTGTTTAAAGTTCAACAACACTATTACATGAGGGAGGGGTTTGGTGTTGGGTTTTTTTGTTTGTTTTTTTTTAAATAAAAAAAAAATGAGGGTTGCAGCAGAAACATGGTTTTCCTAGAAAGCCCCTTGCTAATTCAGCACTATGTGGGCAATCTGGAACAGGTTGTAGCAACGCAGCGTAAGCAGTGTTTCTGACACTAGTCAGCTGCTTGCAGGCACGGAAATAACCCCCCAGGAGAATGTAAACTGGGCATGATCCTGTTATTAAATCATATCAGCACCTGGAAAACCATACTAATTTTTTCTAGGCTCATGTTTATTGCAGCTACCAAATATTAGAGATTATTTCTCACCACTGACTAGTTTCACCATATCTAACTACAGAAATTTAAGAATTATGAAAGTAAATCCTGCAGCACTTTATTGTTCGCACTTCATCATGGTAGGTAACCAAACACTGTAAATGCTCAATTAAAACTTGCACCTAAACAGTTCTTACAACTTGGGTATGTACTTCCAGAAGGGAGAAAGCCATAGACTTGTGTCATTTCCAAGTTTTAACAGTATATTTATTTTGCATGTTGTCAAAAGGAAGACATTGCTATAGAATAAATCATTGCAATTCTGCAGAACTCCGCTGTTCAGATTCTCATATTGCTTCAACGTCATTACCTGCAATGAGTCAAACCTGATTTTTCACTTCTGATTTTTTTTTGAGGGTTGCAGCAGAGCCAGGGCGAGACAAGCTCTAAACTCTATTATTAGGTTAAAGAATTACATGAAACTTCTCAAATTTCAGTTAGTTCAAAATACAGTTTGTCCTTGAAATTTATGACCCATAACAGAAGAAGTTCAGAGTAGCTGGCAGGAACACTCTACTTCTGCTGTTTTGTAGCCATGTACTCACTGCCAAAACAGGAAACAACTGAATGGAGGGTCAGTGTAAGAAACAACTGAAGTTCCCTTCTTCGCGTCTATCTCCGTTTTTCCTCCCAGATAGTCAGTCTGCTCCAGAAGAGCATCACTATTGGAAGGATGGAGTCTTTTGAGAAGATGAAACGGCTTTTTCTTGAAAGCTGGTGGGCAAAAGAAAATCTTTGCTATCTGTATCATCAAAGTCTGTGCCAGAAAATAAACCACAGTCTCATTAAAGTGTCAAGAGGTTCTAACTCAGTTACTCTTCTCCTACAAGAAAAATAAACATGGAGATGAGATCCAGATCTTGATGTGCCCAAAGATTAGAGGTCTCCAGATAGAGAGTTTTGGTTTAACCTCATCTCAAATAGACGGGTGCATCTGGCAGCCCAGATATCTACGTAACTCCTAAAGGAATTTGGTCTGTGTAGCAAATCCAGATCTTAATTTGTTTGCAATATGGGTTTTGTATGAGTTTAAAAATGTGTAATCCTGGCCTGCAGGGTATTCCAGGCTTCATAAACTGACAACTCAACTGTAGTTACAAACAGAGTTGTCCTTTCCCGGTTACCTAATATTTTCATTCTGACATCTCACAAGCCACCTAATAGCATTATAGCTTTTACAGAGTTACCACCACAAAACCAAATCAAACCAAACCCCAAACAATGAGGTAAAGACCATGAGCGTAGACTTCACAGGATTCAGACACAGTTGGGAGGGAAGGAAAAAAAAAAAAGATGTAAAAGCTCTAAGTACTGAAAGGTGAGGGATGAGAAAAGCTGCTTCTCACACCTTTTCACAGCAAAACCTGATCACTGCATAACCAAGGTATTTTCTAGAGTATAGACAAGCTGCAAATGACAAGTTGCAAACAGAAACAAAAGGACAAGAGATGCCCTTGGAAACACTGCAGATAGTTTACAGATTCTCAAGGGGATCTCTGACTTCATCAAATAGAAACCACGGAGTGACTTTTTATTTTTACTCACTCAGAACCCTCAACTATCTTTCAGAGATACTACATACCATGTTAAGAACCTCAGTTAATGTTAAGTAAGCAAGACTGTACTATTGCCCTAAATTCCTGCATAATCAAATAATGTTAAGATAAATGAGCTCATTTGATTAAAAAAATAAGATAATCAAATGTAAGACACTTGCTTTTGAGCGCCTCTTTTTCAGCAAGGTTTACAAAGTGCTAGAGTTTCAAGCTATCTGCATCAACACCGCTCCTTGCTCAGTTTCATCATTTGTACATTCTCTTTTATGATCGTTACTCACTAATATTTAAAGTTTTACTGCTTCTTTAAGAAGTTGGGTTTGTTTTAGGTGTGGGGTTTTGTTTTTTTAAACCACCAGGCAGCTACATATTTCCCTCC
This sequence comes from Aramus guarauna, assembly GCA_013400195.1. Taxonomy (NCBI): domain Eukaryota; kingdom Metazoa; phylum Chordata; class Aves; order Gruiformes; family Aramidae; genus Aramus; species Aramus guarauna. Next base: position 194,287 of record VXBL01005310.1, read on the forward strand.
CCTCAATTCCCTCAAAATTATGCAAATATTTTCAAACACTTGCTAGACTGTCAAGTATTTAAATTCATATGCATGCATCTCAGCAAGCAGCTGAGGTTAATATACTGATTTGAACATTGCTGTATTAACACCAATTAACAGACACTGAACATTGACGTTCAGTATTAGAAGTCCAATGTATAAATCCAGAAAGCCTGACTCATTTTTGAAGTCCAGTGTTCTGCAGGAAAAAAAAAAAAAATCCAGTCTTTTAAAAAGGTTTAAGATAATCTTTTGTTTAAACAATTTCAAGGATTATGCTAGAACAAGGGTAGAAGTCTTCAGATGAAAGCTAGTCTGGTTTGCACAGTTAATACCACTAGTAACAGCTGGCTCTCATGTATGAATTTCCAGCTTATTTTTTAAAAAATATCTGGCTTATATAAATAATTTCTTTTGTAAAAATTCACCATAAAACTGACATTAAAAACTTCCTAATAGCTGTCTAACAGGAGCCAACTGACACTATATCTCTCAGTAACCAGGGTTCTATTTACTAAAAGATACTAGAAGGCAATGCCATGCTGACATGGTTTATTCTGTAAAGGTTTTATCCTTTGGCAGAAGAATGAAGTATTTTTTATGTAACAGGCATTTGACCAAGCTATGAAAACCCACTTCGTCTTTAGTTACAATCAGCAAATATGAAGTCCAGATTTTGCTCTGAATTTAACCAGGTAATTTGATGGATGAAAAACCTCACAGAGCACACACATACTCTACACGTGAAAAAGATTAACCTATTTCCAATTAAGTTTTTAAGATGACCAGGCAACTAGACGTATCTACAAAATGATCATCATCCGTGATCATTTGTTTAGAACCTGGGCTACGCTATTTGGAAGAGTGCTAAAAGCTGCTTGTAGGTAGTTACAGAAGAATAGTGTCAGAAGGGATTTAAGGAGAGCTTTATATGAATTGTGCTAAGTATAGTAATAGGTGTATAAAAACACCACCAGCTGAGTTAAATCCGTTCAATAATAAAGGCCCTCAGAAAATGTTTTGATTTGGTTAAATCTGGAGTCAAACAATTCTGATCACCTTAGCATTTTGTCAATAGCTACAAATTTTACGGTAATGAAGTGAAATATTTCATTCTCTATATAAAGTTTTTGCACTTTAATGCAATAGAGCTCTAACATGTCCCTGCATTATTAATCTATGTAGTGTCTTAGCAGATGTTCTCTAAAACAAAATTTTGAGGTATAGACAGTACATATTTAAATAATCATAACCCCATTTCATTGTGAAAAAATTCCACTCTGATTCCTAAATTTCATACAGTTTTACATGCTGCTTTACATGCTGCAGAATTAAAACTAAGAAAAAAATCTGAAAATTAATTTTCCATTAAAAACAGAAGCAGATATTGTGTGGGGGGGGAAGTCTTGTTCATCCCCAAATCTTAACAGAAGGGAATTAAAGAGACAGAAGGAATAAACTGAAGTTTCATCCTTAAAGTTTTTCACTCTGTTTCAGGGCCTGTCATCAGGTGGTGGCTCTTTACCTGTCATGATTGATATATGGATAGCCTGTTCTTAGAGCCCTGAAACCAGGTTATTCTACCAGGCAGTGGCTAATTTATTTTCAGAAGACCAAGAAAAGGTACTGAAATAAATGTGGGAAAAACAGTAAAACAGTGAGAATTCTTGTTCTATATAAGCATAAATCAGTTGTAAACTTCATCACCATTACAGGAATTACTTAGGATCATTCTTATTCAGATTTAAAGCTCACCTTTAAAAAACACAACCTTCAAGAATAAGAAAAAAGGCTTTATTGTTTTCAGTCATTTCAAGTGATGTCTAAAAAAAAAAAAAAAAATCACTCGTGGTTTGTTAATATCAGAAGTTTCACTTTGGGCAGAAATCAATATGCAGAAAGTGAATCAGCCGAGCCTGACTTCCTGTAAATTGATTTCAGTACACTGAAACAAGCACATCTTCAAGCAGAAGAATGTTCCTGTAAATGAACACAGGCACGCAGTTCCATTTCATAACTCACCATCCTCTCCCTTCACACAGAAGGCATATGTGATTTGATCGGCACAGGTATGGGCCATCAGAGCGTGAGCTCTGGTGCAGACAAAAACTTGCTAATGATTATACTCCTAATTCCTGTCCAGTGTATGACAACAGCAGTAATCAATGGAAATCATTCCCAGACCCAGTCTGAAGTTGTCTTTCCCCCCTGTTCCAGGTGTGCACTCTGACAAACTGTCTCCTTAATTTTGATAAATACAACAAAAAGTCACCTGTGGGGTTGTAGGTGTGTGTGGTTGTTGGGGTGGGCTGAATGTTTTTAAATCATGCCTTTCCTAATGAAAGTACAGTTGCTAACTTCTTGACACGTATTTAAGACTCATATGTTTAAAAAAACCCAAACATATATATATATATGAGATCCTTTAACTGAATTATTATTTCAGAGTTTAAACTTGGCCTGGCATCTGAATGACAACAATGAAATATTTTGGATCCAACGGGCATCCTGCAATCAGACCCACTTCCATCACTACCAGCACCTAAGTGCCCTCATCAGGCAACAGATTCAAGGCCTTATCAGTTAAAAGCTGAACAGATCTTTACACAATCTTTTTCCTTATCTCCCATTTTTGACCCCCATGTGTATGTCTGCTCCAAGACTTTTGGTTCTGACCTCATCCTGCTCTTCTATGCACTTGGGCATGCTGGCATACTGGCCACTAAAAAGAAGGCAAATTTTTGGAATATCTGGCATTTTCATCACTACTGTTAACAAGGAATTTGGGAGGCTCCTAAGGTACTAGGTATTGTACCAATATAGAAGGACAATATAATCTTCTGCCTGAAGAGAGACTCCAGGCAGTTGTTTAGTATTGAATCTAGTATCACTGTTTAAGGCCCTCTAAATCAGTTGGGGAGACTATTAACATGCTCATCTAACGAACTGTAACAGAACTACAATTACCAAAGGACCCAGAGCATCCAAACCAAGAACAAGTTCTGTGGTCTTCATGAGTAGTATCACACTTTCCAAGTTTGACAGCAAGCAGCCCTGCATATTTGAAGAGCTGAGGTTTGAGTCTTTCTACTAAGTCTCAATTAAGTTGTTTTTTTTTTAAAGAGAGACTTCATTTTGGATTAAAACATATACTTCACATTCACTGAACTACAAACGAAACTTGCTTGTGGTATTTGTGTCCTTTCACCTTTTCCTGGAAAGTATGTTGACTAAAAGCCAAACAAACAGCACAGCACTTCAGCTGCTTAACAGACAAACACCACAGGCATTTTGCTCAGGACAAATATTTTAAAGAAACAAAATAAAATTACAAATGTTAGGTTGTTTGTTTTTTTTAAGAAATGCCAACATTAGTGCATTTGTCTTATCAGCAGTTTAAACATACACCATTGCAGAACTACCATAGCATTATTTTTAATTCTTTCATAGCTAACATGAGTTAAACACATCTAGATAATTAACTGCTGTCTTAAGAATATTGGTCGCATTAACAGAAGACTAGTCAAGTCCGGTATTCCCTATCTGCAGTGATAAATGCTCATCAATAACATGCAGAACTTCTTAAAATAACAGAACTGTCAAAGAGAAAAGGGCAGGCTACAATTTCCAAGTGATGTTAATTTTGCCAAGGTCATTTTCAAATTAAGGTATCCTATGTGAGACAGATCTGTCTAGTACACACCACAACTAGAAATCACCAGAGACAAATGCAGTCAGCATTAGAACAACAGTTTAGCAAGGCACTGCTCTAAGTTCAAAAGATGCAGTTCCACACAGGGCACGTTTCCACAGCACGGCCCACACAAGCAGTTCACCGTCACTTTCCTGACATGTTTATGAAATTATCCAGGAAAGTGTAACACAAATCAGAGCTTCCAAAGAAAGGGTGATTCCCCAGACACTCCAATTGGTACAATATATGTATCATGTCGCTTTCCCCAGGGAAAAGCAATTTTGAGGCGAGGCCGGAGCGCAGAAGTGGGCAGCACCGAGCACGAGCCCACTGCTAAACAAGAGGTCTGTCCCGGGAAAGGATCTTATGGAAATGACAAGGTGTTTATAAAGCAGTCCCAAAACACCAGCCATAAACAAGCCGGGAACACAACCTCACAAACTAATTAGCTTTCCCTTTTCTCCCTAATTGAAACTAATTAGGTAGCATCCATGAAGAACAAGGGATTTTAGTTAGAAGTAGCACTAAAGGACTGGTAAAGTATCTCCAAAATAGACAAGACCTTAGCAACACCTGTGATGTGGGTCAAACTGCCACCTACAACAAAGCCATCATATCTCCTAAATCCATCATTTTGCATATCCAGTAGGGATATAAAATTTATTTGCCAAGCTTTATGTTATTTCATAGTTCTAATCCTCAAGGCAATCACAACAAGTCAAAGAAAAGAGGTTTTCTTAAACAGTCTCCTAGTGGTAGAAGAAATACAGAGGTTCTGTTTTTCAGCAAGTTTGATTTTACACCCATACATTTAGCATCAGAACAATTCCCTGGAAGGCATCCGATTCCCTGAATAAGATCACAAGGCTTTTTAAGCCTGGATTTGGCAAATAGGAACTTCCTTTTTACAGTTTTCAGCTTGTTCTGCAGCACTACTTTCTGTTGCAGATGGATTATGAGGTTCAAATAAAAAAAAACATACATCTCTCTCTCATGGTGTCATGTCTACACTGAAGTCGTGGTCATCCGGTTACTAGTAATGAAGACCAAAGACCATTTACAAATACCTGAATACAGGAAATAAGATGACCTCAGAAGTTTTGGTGGGCGCTCAAAAATTGTATTAAAAACTAGGTGGAATCAGAGATGGCTACATAGAGACAATTTGATCAAAACAAAAAAATTCACCAACATCAGAGAGGTCTTATAGCACTAGATGTACCTGAAAACAGAAAATCTGAGATTTTAGAGCTCCAGAGGTCTTCTCATATTTACTTATCAAGCTCTTTACAAATTCAACAACTTGACTTGACATCTTACAATACCTCCTAGAAACTGCAGTCAATGCAATGAGTAATACGGAAAGCAGGAGACTTCATACACCCCGAGATTTATCACCAATTCATTTTTGTTATGCTGTTAACACGGCATTAGAATTTGCACGCAAAGGGAAAAGATACACACACACATAATCCTTTGCAAGTTCATTAGAGACTTAAAGCTACAAAAATATCCTTCTAGGTCTTACAAAGGAAAAAATACATTTTTTCACATCACTGCTATTGTCCTTTGTATGCTCTAATGTCAGGTTTGTTGTTGTTGCTGGCATTACATTCCAAAAATAAACATTTATGTCAACTTGGACTGCTAAAACATTAGAGGGTTTCAATGAGAAAGAGGCAGGCCTTCATGCCAGACGAGTGATTTTTATCTAGCCTATCTCTTCTGAATAGCCAGTTGTGTCTTCCTCAAGAGCAATGCAAGCTAAGGAAGTCACCCATTGAAGACAGTCAGAAGATACCTCTTGGTTGCTATTACGGATGCTGCTTGTGTTCTCCAAGCAGATTAGTTTTCATCCACGATCCTCGAACTCATTAGGTTCCTAACTTAGGAGTCAATGTTTCTCACTACCATTTTAGGAATCCAACCACTTCGCTGTAATGCTCTTGGGTTGACAGCTGTGTTGGAACAACTATATATTTCTCCTTTCAGAAGGGAGGCTATAGCTCTGAGCAATTTTTTTAGGCTCTTGTAGGAATGCTTTTGTCTTCCCTGGCCCCTAGAGGCAAGGGAAGAAAGTTTTAGATTAGCTCCCCTACATCATCATTAGCACTAGAGAAAAAAGAATTGTCACTGGGAGCGGACATCATTCGGAGCCATGGGAGCCAGGCCTGGAAATCATGCATTTCCTTTATGGTTTTGGTGAGAAAGTCTTTCTAAATACAAAAGCACTTCCAGATGAATTGTCGATGGCCTATTTTCCATGATGACACAAAACCAGAAACAAAAGAATTATTACTTCAGAATCAGAACTTCTGGAATTTGCCTAGTTTTTATTTTCTTGATTTGAGTTGGTCTGAAAGTCTCTTACCGGCATGAAAAACAGAAGTGAAAACCAGATTTTATGAAAACAGGATTAATTTGCCAGCATCATTTTCTACACCCAATACTGACTAAAACTAAACTCAGATCTTATCTACTGTAATTTGGAGGACAGAGTAAGCAAGCTATTGGTGTTAACAGAAGCAAATAGGAATTAAAATAGTTTTTCTAAGACTTAACTCTTATCTCAAGTTAAACTAGCTATATATGCCTTTAGAAAGTACAGTCAAAGCAGTTTTAGACACCAGCTTGCCATATGTTATGTTAAAATTAGACTGTTTTTTTTTAAAAAAGCTACAAATTTATGCATGAAGTATGTCTATTCAGTACACATAGATTTTGAGGAATGCTTTTGCTCATCCAGTAATCTTTGCAAAAAGTATCATAAAAAGCTTATTAGAAAAAAGAAACTAATTGAGAATGTACTTTTGAAGTTTACCTTGACAATATCTCATACAACTGTCAACACTTTACACAAAGTAACCTTCACCAGCATTGTTTTCCAAAATTTTGTTAGTGCAGTTATTTCATAGTCAGCAGAAGTACAGTTTACTGCAATGATTTTTAGATTTCAGGACAGAATGTATAGTAATTTTTAGAGGATCTGCACAATGACAATATCTCAAGGATCAACAGAAAAGCATTTTGAATGCAAACAACAGCATGCAATAAATTCTTGTACAATGGAGAAAGGCAACTGTCTTGGAGGGCAAAAAAAGTGGAATATGTATGCTAGATAGACTATATGTAAACAACTTACAGAAAACAATTACTTCATTCCAGGACTCATGCCTCTTCCTCTGAGGAAGCTTTCACTTTGAATTCATGCAAGTTATAGACGTGATTTTTAGTGTAACACAGCCCAGATGCCACCTGAAGTGTTCTGTTGTGTCTGTATATTCACACTGTTTGTTCATTTTAAAAAGTAATGGACTGGTTGCACTAAAAATGTTTATTGTACCTAGCTGGACAGTGTGATAAATACACATTAATATAATTTTTAAAAGTAATAACATGGGTACCATTAAGAAATAGAAACATTATAAGCTGGCTAAAAATAGTAATTTGAATTCCTAGCTTAGTCAGCTTGGCAGAAACAGCTGTGTTCACTGTAACCTCTAATTACAATGTTTGCATATTATAAGAGTTCCAAAAGTTACTTCCCTCTCAGAAACCTAAATTAGCCTTCACAGCACAATACTGTTACCAAATCAAATGCAACTGCAACAGATTATTCAGACTTTAGAGACTTACCACTATTTTTTCTGTAATGTTTCATTTATAAAGGCATATATTCTTATCTGATAAGGTAAAGGCAATCTCCTCTCTATCTGGAGCATTCAGAAGAGCCTGTCTTGAAAGGAAAAGAAAAGGTCCAGTTCATAGCTGCTTGCTTATGAACATGTACTCCTTGTTTAAAGAGCTCTGAACTCTAGTTTCAGTAATCAACGCGCAAAAGCGTTCACGTAGCTCCTGTATCTATTCAGCAGCAAAAGCACAAAACAGACATGAACACACTTCTCAAACACAACACACCAGAACTGCCATGAAGGTTTTTGGTGAGACCTCTGTGTTTTAGAAACAGTGACCTGGAGGCTGGTGTTTTGGAGCCATTTTTGTTCAAATGATGAAAGAAATGCATTAGAAAACAAAGGGTGGGTTTTTTTTTTAGCCAAACTACATTTAATACTACATCTTGGCCACACAGCCCAAGTTTCTGCTACATAATCTTCTGAATACATTACATTACATAGGTGAGACTTTCAAAACAGTGTCTCACCAACAGTGAAAATATCATTGAATTTACATGGCAGAAATAGTGGCAAGCCAATGTTGAACATGCTTGAATATGAATTAACAGTCAGATTTTAAAATTAAAACATAGGTGGCTCTACACGTACCAGATTCTTACTCTGCAAGAACAGGGATATCAATGATGAAGAACAAAAGATGAGGAGCAATATGCATTATCACAGTGTGTTTAAAATTGGCATTCACAATAAGTCACATTTAAGCCATCACAGTTGGTTTATATGTATTATGTCAGTTATTTTATTAATTTTTTTTAAAAAAGTGAGAGAGTAATTTCTTAAAATACATTTCTATTGGTGAAAGCATATTTTTAAACCTATTTTTTCCTAGAGACAACTATGAAAACCTGCAATAACATAAAAATCTGTGTTAAACCTTTAAAAGAACAAGCAAAGCAATACCAGTATATGTTTAATATGAGAAAGGACTCTGTTCTAACGCAAGTAAACTCTGTTCATTACTTTGAAACACTGAACAACTGCAGTCAGAGTTTAAAGCAAAATTTTCTTCTCACATGGCTAAGGGTGTCACTCTGCATAAATTACTTCATTCACGTTGGGTACTCCAATAATCTAAGAGCTAAATAAAGCTTTCTAATATATTTGCAAACGTCAAGGGAATAAAGTCACATCATACCTATGACATGGCACATATTCAGATCAGGTCAGTATTATTTTTGTATTTAGAATACTGTAGGACAGGCAACAGCCATATTTCCAACTTTCTACTAATTCCATCAAAATTCTCAAAGTTATGAGCTTGTATGTAGAGGAAGTACTAAAACACACAAGAAAGGAAGAGCCAGGAATTACTAAATAGGGAGTTCTGAACTCTGCATTATCCATTTAAAAAAAAAAAAAAAAGAAATCTACATCTTATTTAGTGGTAAACTTCATTTCCTTGAAGATGTTTGTACCATGTGTTGTTTTACTGGCTTTCTTGAGATGCAAATTTTAAGTTAAAACTATGAGGGGGATTACTAGATTTATTTAGTATCAAGAAACCCTGTTCATTTAAAATCATGAACCATATGTTACGACAGGTATCAGCTCCATAATGTAAGTGGACTTCCTTCCTGCATTCTGTTTCTTCCCTATAAATTTGGGTATAATACAAAATCCCAGCAAGTTCTAGTCTATGGCATAAGAATGCTTCACTTTGTTGGCCATTAGTAAGAACACAGACAATCGAACTAAAGATTCATTCTGCCAAAGCATACTCATTACACTACTACCAAAAGCCTTTTACCCTTTCTAATATAATGAGATTCAAGTCTAAAGGAATTTACCATTAACAGGATTGCACAAACCACATTCATGCCTCTGCGTGCAGAGAAAGGCCAAACTCAAGCTTTGCTCCTACAACAGAACCAGCGACAGTCATGCTTTTAGTAGTTATATTTTAGCATACTGCCCAAATCTCTATTTGGGAACTTTAACTAGCTGTAATGGCTTAACTACCCTTCCCAGAAAAAAGTTACAAGTATCTTTTCTTAAACTAATTTCAAGAAAGACTTTTGGACTGAAGTTTGAAGAAACATACTGGATTACAAATTTGCATGAACAGCTTGTTTTGGTTGGGATCTGTTTAACATAGCTGTTGCTGTTATAATCCCAGATGCCTACTTTCCTGTACTTATATTCAAATTTGGAAAGGAAAATTTTAGTGACGATTAAAAGCATACTGAATTCATTGAATGGTGCAACCTACAGGTTGCCAAGCTACTGCAACGCACACAAAAACCTGCTGAGAACAAACAGTACTGCTGAAAACAGATGTTAGATAAAGCAGAATTAGGCTACTCCTGTTTTCTCACGTGACAGTCTAATATGTGTTTAGGAAGCCAATCTAAGCTAAGCTAGTTTAATATTAAACAGCTTTCTAAACCTGAGATGATCAGCTCACAATCTATGGAGCAAATGGAGTTTTGTGGGTAAGTCAGACACTGATCCCACAAAGGCCAGCCTACACATGTGTTTACCTGACTGTATGACTGTCGGGTCATGGAAGAGCTGGACAGGCCATATGACAAACGCACAAGCGTGTTGGTTGATGATGGGGACAGAAGAGGCTGTCCAGCCTTCACACAGCTCCAGGACAGCGTGGCTGGGCACCTCTGTTCTACACCAAGGTTTAACAGAAGAAGTTGCACTTAAAGCTGAATGTTTACACAACTACTTCCAGAGTAGTAAACTGTTCTAAGAAAAAAAAGAGAAAAATCAATACTTTTTTGGAAAGAGAAACTTAACCCTTAAATGCTGGGAGCAGAGGTGTAACGTTTCCTGAACTGACACTCAAAGAAGTTAAGCTATTTAGATCTGAGGTAGGTTTCTGAGCACTTTGCTTTACTAGGTGCCTGTTACACACAAATAATAATGCACGTGAAGTCTTTAGTCACAGTGGATATCCATACTGCATTTTACTTATCATAAGCATAGTTTCTAGTGTGTGTTAGTGTTTAGTTCTCAGACAGGAAAGGTGAATAAAAGTATGGCTTCAAAAAAGACAATGTGTAAGAAAACCTACCTATGGCTAACAAGCCTGAGAACTTCCTGTGGAAAGATACAACCCCTCCCTTAACCCAAAAGCAGCCATACAGAATAAATTTTAGCATTTAAGGTATTTTATTATTTCTCAAAGTTGCAAGGCAATACTTTCAGACACTGACAACCAATCCTGCATTACTAGAGATTGTTTTAACTGTCATTGCAGCAAGAGAGAGCTTTCACCTCCAGCTGTGCAGGTCATCTTCTCCCCATCTGAAAGCAACTGAGAGTTTAAAAAACAAATGTCAGTGTTAAACAGGAACATCACGTAATCAAGATAAGCTTTCACAGACATCACAACGCAGGATAGATTAGCGCTCTGCACTCCAGTACATGAAAAAGACTCCAAAACTTGACAAGCTAGACCTTCAAAGGACTATTTAATCCTCCCAATGCTAATGAAACAGATTTGTGAGTGAAAGTAAGTTGCAGGGATCAGATGAGATAAAAAAAATGTTTTGCCACTTCATGCATCTACCAATACCGATAGTTTAAAATAATTCGCTCTGAGAACACCAATTCATTTAGCAAAGCCAGGCAACTATCATAACTTCCTCCTCCACAATGACAGCAACCTCTCTGGAAAAGCACAGCTCCTGCACCTTCCTATGCTCCTCCTCTGCAGCCCAGCCCGGCCCTGGACCTAACCCACCACGCCCCATGGCTCCACTAGACTCTTGCTCATCATCTTCCACTTCCTGCCAGCCGGAGCCAGTTATCAGTCTTGATTAAACATGATTTATAATTTTGTGGCTATCTCAAACTCTCACTTGCAGTCTTAGCACATATCCGGAACACTTACAAGGGTGGGGGAGGGGGAAATATAAAATGCAGTAACTTCCAAACAGCTTTAAAAACCCTCTCGCCCCTATCACATCCCTTTCCATTCCCCTGCCCCCCAAAAGACTGTTACACTGAAGGCTTCCAAGCACTGATCCACAAATAAAGGTTATCAACTATTAGATTCACACACAAGTGCCTCCTCTTACGAAAACAGTGCTGAGGGAAAAGCATTTTTACTAGAAGATTGGATTATTTTTCTCCAAATATTCCAAGATAGAATTTTGTGTGCAGAGAGAGAGTTTTATATGGAGAACGCATCATTAGCAAAGACTTCAGTACAAGAAAACTCTGAAGATGTAGACATTGTTACAGGAAAACAATAAAAGTTTAAGTGCTTGCTCCTAACTGGGTAGCAATATTAACTTCTTTAGCTACTCTTAAAAAGATAATAAGCACGTAACAATTTTACCACCCAAAATCCCCACTTCATGCGGTTGAGAACTTAGCAGACAGCAGCAAATAAGGAATTTCCTGCTGTCAGTCAGTCATAGAAAGTAGCCTGTACGCTGGACTGTATACGGCCAGCAAGGAAAGCCTAGCATAATGACTCGCTCCTAATGGCGGTTCTGAATGGTAAGCTTTACACAAATTATAAACAAGAAATCCATGACAAATAAGGCACAAGTCAGTAGTTTCCATGAAGTCTTTCTGCTCTGTCCGCTTCTTGACAAGCTTTAAAAAGACTTGTAAGATTAGAACTCCCCACTAATGCTCTCATGTGGGCTAATAAATCCAGTAACTTAGCAGCTGTAAAGATTTTACATATTTTCAACCTCCTGTTCCAGTCTTTCACCTCTACTGAAAACAAGACGAGTCTGACAGACATACAACAAACAGGGTCCAGAACCTGGGGTCCCTGTTCCTGAGCCTGCCTCCAGAGAGGACCGCTGACCGCCTCAGGGCTTTGACCCTCGGGCTGCTCAGACCCCCCGTTTCCCCACGCCACAGCCACCCGTGCTCAGCACCCACTCTGCCTCTGCCAACCCAACCCAGACTGCCACACGCTCTTTCACAGCCCAGCTGTCTGTTAATAGGTGTCACTATCGGAGTGATTACTGTAGAAAAATGGAAGGCAATTACTATCTAAAAGGAAATTAGTAATGAGCCATCTATGTAATATTGCTGACTGGCAAATCAACCAACCAATCCCCCCAAGTCAATATTGCATTTTTCAGTACACTACCAATTCAACCACAGCTAATGTTGTAATATGCAAGGATAAAAAGGGCGAGTCTGTTGGTTCACAACTCATGTTGTCCTTCACATATTTACTATACTAGTTTTGAAACACTACAAAGGTAGATCTGGTCATGAAACACTTCAGGCCAATTCTGAGAAGATATCAATACTGGGAATGAAAATATTGTACAAGGTACAACCAGATTCTTGTTCATGTCATCCTACAGATACTGCTGAGCACTGCCCAGTTCTAGGCAGCAACTGCGATGTAATGTGAAAATTCTCTGTTGTCAGAAGTTTAAGAAACAAGTGACAAAGTTGCTTTCCAATTTAATTAAACTGTAAAGGGAGTAAAAAAACATTTTGTAGAGTTGGGTAGCTGTGCACTCCCCCATCCTTTGCTGGTTAAAACTCATCCCCATTTTTCTTCCATTTCTGGAAATATTCAGAAAATTTTAAAAACGTGGCTACATATATTTTGGCTGTTCAATAAGCTATGTAGCATTTTTCCAGTTCTTGCTCCAATGACCCACTCTCTCCTCCTTTGCAAAGGAAGTTCCTCTTACTAAAACCTCTTGCTTAGGTCAGAGTCCTGTTTTTCCAGTGGCTCCCACCTTCAGTCATTTACACCCACATAAGGCAGAGCAAGGACATACAGTTCTACACGAAGATGGCAGAGGTTTAGTCCTACTGCAAGCAGCTGCAATGACTGTGCAGAAGACAGTGGGAAGAGGCCCTACACAGTATAATGGAATTGAGCTCTTCTGAACTAGTATGGGTTATTTTTCCTGTCAGAAAAAGGAAGTATACTCTTCCTTAGTTGAAGATGCATTTTTAAAATAGATTTCACATTTTACTTCCTGCGATCACATTAAAAGGTCACACTGTTTACGCTACTGTAACCTGTTACTGTGGGATTAGAAATTATATAAACAAGCAATTCTCATTCAAATGCGCACATGGGAAGAAGGTTATGAGAACATTCCTCTTTATGTGTAGAACACTTGTTCTTGTTCCAAATAAATATAAGGAATATGAGAAACAGAGTGTCTTTTGTAGAACAGCTCACAGCATCAAGTACTTGATGAATCAAGCACTTCACAGAAGCATAAAATTCTAGGAACTTGAGATACAAGAAAAAGCACCTGAAAGATCACAAATACAACAGATACTTTACGTTCAAAATACTGCTATTTAGTAGCATTATTAGCAAGCAATTATTTTAGTCCAAAAAAAGTATAGCAAGCTTTCTTCCCAGAGGGCACAGTGACCACTCTGTCTGCAGTCAGATCTGCATAGCTCTACACTAGCCACGGGTACAGCATGGGAGTTTTTCTATAATTGCATATATGGCAGAATGCAAAACCTGCTTTGTTGTTGCTTTATTTCTATTTCTACTTATGTAGAAACTGTTTTAACCTTCTTCTAAGTACAGGAAAAAGACTGCACCACACAATTCAAATCTGATTCAACAATCTCTTAACAGTTGGCGAGACAAGTAAATCTTCATCATTGATCTCTTCACCCTTAGTGCTGAAGATGATTTTTACCCCTTGAACCATGTTCCCAAAGCATCCACAACCAATGAGAAATGAGACAACTACAGAACTATTAAAAGGCCTGGATCCTAACACAGAAGGAAAGAAGATGTCCTATACACAAAGTAGAAATCCAGTTTCAGTCCCTAACAATGCAACAGGCCTTTAACGTATCAGTATGCTACTTACGTACATCCAGTATGAGATTAATGCTGGATTCAGTGGAAAGGTTTTTTTCTCTATCTTTCTTTCATGAAAGACATGCTCAACTAGGAAGCAGGACTGTCCAAATATTTTTTTCAGCAACTAAATAAGGTACGTGTTCAGTATCAGTGACACCAAAAAAAATTCTGCTTAAAAGCACAGTATAATTTATCATGCCAACAAGGACAGGTAGGAGACAGAAAGACAGTATATGTTAAAAACAAAAGAAGAAACACCAAAAACCGCATACAATTTGGGAGGAATCACATCTGACTTAGTGTTGATGATAAATATTTGGAATTGAAAAATACAGAGACTCTAGCTACAATGGTTAAAAACACAGATCTCCCAAGCTGGCTATATTTACATTGCTTCCACAAGCAGTTGCCCTTTACCAACTCGTTAGTCTACTACTTGTGAATGCAAAACCAGTAACCTATGGAAATAATGTATTTACCAGCCCATATTTTGGGATAAAGTATTGTGCAAAGTGAAAGCATATGGAAACAGAACCTATAGTAGAAATAAGAAAAAATAAAATTAAAAACATTTCCAAATGCTTCGTATTATGCTACCTCATTTTCCTTCCCACAAGGACATCAGATTTTTCACTGCTGTCCTATGAACCTTTTTTTGTAAATGTAGCAAGCACAAACACAAAGTACATCAGCTATCACTATTAGAAGAATCACATGAATTTCCAAGAATCACTTTTATCACTTTTTCTCAGTATAATATGGCAGGCAAGCTGTTGAATCTTAGCAGTGTTTTGCGTGGGTGAGAGAAAAAGCACATCTAAATTCACAGGGTTTGGTAGAAAATGAATTGGCATTTGTACTACATGTTCTACAAAGTGAACACACAAAGGCATTTTGATGCTGTATCATAGTGCCTCTCCCAGCCAAACCAGCAAGGGCATGTCTACTGACATCAGAAAGATAAACAAAAAAAATGTTTCTTGTGCAAATCAACATGAAACAAGTTGACCAATGACTAAGAAAAAAAAAACCTCAATGGTAAGTACTGTAAACATCAAAGCTTATAGATCAGATCAAGTTTATATTATTGATTCTGAACATTAAAGAGAATCTGTTTCTACATTTTCATAAACTTGCTTCTTTTAGGAAAATTGCAGACATTGTTCACAAGGGCTGCTTTCCTCTGACAGTCATGCTGTACACACTTTTACAGAGATAGAGATACAAACATTCTAGTCTAATAGTTCTAGTCTAGTCTGATATTTTTAAAATAACAAAGTTTTAAATTTATGTAATTCTGTAAAATGTCTGAACACTGACAGTACTTCAGATCAGCACTGAGGATGATACAAAACCTTAGGCAATCCTCTCATGTTTGTCTGGTATCTCCCTTTATACTAACCTTTTTCCAAATCAGTATTCCAGAAATAACCAGAATTAAGTAAACTTTAATATGAAATCCTACACTCAGGAAGATTCTAACTAATCACTCCAGCTAAGAGGTTGAGGGTTTTTTTGTTTCTTTTGTTAATTTGTTAGATTTATGGCACAATACTCAATTTTCAAATATTTATCAGTTTGTTGTTAATAAGCCTCCTACTCAACTCACATTTTGAAAAACTTTCACTCTGTGCAGAAAACTTATCCCTTCCACTGCTGGACAACAGGCCTCTGTTTTAAAAGAAAACAAAATTGCAAGAATGACTATGGTCACAAGAGAAAACGCTGAATTGCTTGAAGCATTACAGCAGCTGAGCTTTTTGTCAGACAGTGCTAACCTAATTTGCAGGTACTTAAAAAAAACAAACAGAACCCCAAACCAACAAAATAAAAACAAAACCCAAACCCTACTAGAAAACTACTTAATATATTATGAGTAACAGAATACTGATACTGCATGCATGTTTTTGGTTCCTTCCCTTCTATGTTACAAAAGACACTAAAGGAATTTTGTGGTTTAAAAAGAAAAAAAAAGCGCTAACAATTTACTAAATGTAAATGTCATTTTGCACATGGCGCGACTAAAGAAAAAAACAAGTTTATTTGACTATCAGAAGACAAATTCAGTGGCATATCTGGTGCCTGAAACAACCCACCCAATTCTCACATCCACTGGAGTACAAGCGATAGCATGACTTCAAGCTTTCACCCCTTTTAATGTTTTCTCCTTTTGTTTGTAAACTCTTTCCTGCTCCATTTTCTTTTAATTAAAAGATGTAAACTTTGAATCATACATGAATTCTGAATTTTAAGGAATCAGTTAGTATCCTCAGATATTTAGCAAGGCCAAATTCACAGTCCAAATAGATTATCATGTCATGCTAGTGACACTGATCTAAAACCTGAGAATTCCTATGTTTACAAGAAAGTAGCAGTGATATTTCAGTGTAAACCATGACTTAGAAAGTTTCAGCTAAAGAGAACACTTGGAGAAAGTCCATTTGCAAGGCAAGTATTACAAGAAAAGATTCCTTTTAATGCTTAGTAACTATAGGATGAACTGTTAGTTCAAACCTACCCAGAATATTCAGAAAGTTATTTTAGTTTCAAAATAGTCTACCACTACCACATTTTATTCTCTACTTACCAGGGCTATTTCTATTTGAATTTAACATCATTTGGCATGTGCCCCAACACTGCCTTCTCCTTAACTGTCAGTTTCCTTCTATATATGTACGTACCCTTAGAGCAGACAGAGAAGGGGAGTAACATGTGCAAGAACACACAAAAACCGTAAAAACCTTCTGAAGGTGCTCAGAAGCAGGTGTAGTAACCATCTGCACGTTGTATGATTTCTAGATTTTTCGCAGATGATATCCCCTTAACAGTAAGCCATAACAGGCTCTATTTTCAATATTCTACTTACAGTAGTGCTATCACAGAAATGTTGGATTCAAGTCCTTAGACTTTAAACTCTGAAAAACAAGCAAATCTAAGTGGCTCAGTAGCTCTGTATAATGGGACTTGCACAATCTCACATCTGCCATCAGTAGATACAATTGGTTTTGATCCGAAAAAGTTAGTATAACTAACCAACGCAGCAGAGCGCCCTGAAACATGCCCACTAGCACAAAACATACTATCATTTGCAACTGAAAGTAAACTCGCATTTTTCCCAGCAAGGCTATCGACTTTGCAAGCCACACAGATACCTCATCGTTAGCCTCTCCCACACTTGATCAAGATTCAGTGGCTGTATAGCACTGGAAAACATGGAATATCTTTAGCTGTACTGAAGGAAAAAAACTCTCCCTGCAACTATCAGTTCTAAACTAGCTTTCCATAACCAGAGCCAATTAAGCTAAGCCTCAAATGAATCAACATAGCATGAATTAAGAAGTGGCAAGGCATGCATGCAGAGACCTGCATTTTCAAGAAGCAAGAACTGGCAGAATAGAACACAAAGATGAATTTATAATAAGTCATGCTCATGCCACAATTTATCTGCTGCAAAGAAGTTGGAAGTATTTTAGTACCAGAGCAACCCAAATGCTTATAGACTGCAGCAGTATGGTCTCAATGCTCACTGCAGCTTATAAACCGAAAACACGAGAACTTCCTGTTCATTTACTCTAAATACACAACACGACCACGCTGTAAGTCTACAGAGTCAGCCATTTGACAGTTTACTTCCAACATTAAAATGTATCTACATATTCTACAACTAGTCTTCCCGAGACAGTAAATACATGAAAAACTTCCCATGCCTCTTCTCTCCTGACAGAGATATCCAAATGTCCATGGTAGTCCATTGTATCTTCCTCCCATAATCTGGGTAAAGCTTATTAACTTACATAATTTGTAGTATTTTGGTTTGGTTTAAAGAGGTTTGGAATGGGAAAAAAAAACAGGTAACGTTCCCATTAATATTAGTTTTAAATACTCTCAAAAATTAATACAGAAGCCGAGAAGTTTTGTGTCTCACATGCCTCAAACCAAACTATAACTGCACTTCAGCTTTCCAGAGCGCACATGGCAGTATAGTTAGTGCTTCCAAACGCATCTGAAAATCTAGACTACATCCAGTTCATTCTTATTTTATATTCTACTGACTATAAAAATTAGAAAAGAGCATACATTTTAGTTTAATTTTGCTACCTTCACACGGAAAACTCTGTATGAGCTGTCCCCATAGATGTTCCTGTAAAACAGGAAGAGAGTGTCAGCTCTGCCTCCATCCATACTGTATGGCATCCCTAGTTGAGTGGTAGCTCAGTAAATAATTTAGAGGTATCTTTACTGTTACTGATAAGCACATCAAAGTTAATATCATTAGCCAACATACTAAAGTCAACATATCTTGTTTATATAAACAGAAGAAGCAACTCCACCTGTATTTGAGGGTTGTGTTTTTAAGATACTATCTCATTCCATCATTATGTGCAAGAAGTTAGAAACTAAAATACATTCTAAAATTCTGACAGACTTCTGTGTATAAAATTACTATTAAAATCTGATATTGCACTCACTGTAAGCAAATAAAAATTCAATGTTCCTTTGATATTCTGGACAAGTATCCGTATCTTTTTCTCCCCTGCTCTAAGAGGAAGCCTAAACTGTGCTTTTCTTAGCTTTGGGCTATTGCTTTTTCTGTTGTGACATCTCCAGAGTGAATGCTTTTCATTCCTATTGATACTTCTAATGATATTTATGCAGGGTGCGTATCACTCACCCTTAAGCATTTGTTTTCTGTTACATACCTTTACCACAGTATCACATTGCAAAGCTCACATTTAATTTGCTGTCCATTTTCCTTTAATTTGAATCAGTATTTCTTTTGCTTAGATCAGGTCTTAGATCAGATAATGAATTTTATTAATTATCTTTGAAGTATGTTTCTCTACAATACAAACAACAGCCAGAACCAGACCAGTCCTTTTTATCTATTGGGTTTCTGAACAACCTTTACAGGATCTCATGGCTCATAGTTCTTATAGCAAGTAAATCTAGATGAAAGTAAAGGACAGTACTGAGTATTTAAAAAAAACAAACAAAACCACAACAAAAACCAACAAAACATAGAGACCTTCATCAGTGTTCAACCTGTTTTGACCAGCTACAGCAGAGAATAGTTTCATTAAACATACAGCGCCCTAGACATGATTGTCACAAATACCTACACAAGGTCTTCATTTTGATATGTTTTTGTTTCCATCCTGTGATTATTTATGCCTTAAAAAAAAATATTTTTTTTTTCCAGAAATGTACTATTATCACAGCTGAACATAGCTTCCCCGGACAATTTTAACCCTTCAAAGTCATGTGGCACACAGACAAGTCTACTTGTAGCCATCCTTCCAATTAGCTTCATCTCCCTGTAGTATTCATAATTCCTCCCCTAGATGTCGTGCAGTTGTGTATCTCTAGATAATAGATTCAGCCAAGAAACAAGAAGTGACTGTTAGTATATTGGATTATGCGTCACTTGGAATACTGGTGAACATTTTTGGATTTTAGCAGTTACAATCATAACACCTAGATATACTAGAAGCCTGTGGTACACTTCACTTGAGAAGACTTTTTTCTGCATCAATAACATACATTATTCTACTTACTCTACTTATTCTTCAGGCAGAGATTGGTATTTGTAAGAAAACTGCATTGTTAATGTCAGAGCCCAGGCGTCAAACGCATGGATTACAGTGAAGTACATTGTTCTTCCAGATGTACGTGATCTGCCAAGTTGTCATTTTCAACAGCAGATACTTAAAAGCAGGATGCAGTTGAGAAACTGAGTTACATGACATAGATGCACATACCTACTAATCAATCTTAAGGAAAAAAACCCCAAAACAAGCAAAACCCCCATCTCTCATGCTTGTCAATAGTTGGATGCAAATCAAAGAAACACTTTAGTTGTTTTTTGGTTTGGGGTTTTTTGGTTGGTTTTTTTTTTTGAGTTCAATTTTATTCCTCAATCAAACCTCGTGTTGTGCCACAGTCTGAGCAGGCTACTGAGTCACATCATTCAAAGAAAGTAGGACAAAAATATCACTGAATGCCGATCCTACATTGAAAATATGCCACAGTCCCTCATCCTCCTTATACATTTCACTTCTGTAATTAAATTGTACCCATAGAAATATACCACCTGCATTACAGAGCTGTATTACTCAAAATCATTTCCTGAGCACTAAGCCTGCAACATACCAAATCATCTTTAGTAAAAACATAACGTCATATGTGCACATGACTTTCTACCGATACAGTTAGCAAGCACTGAAACTCTGCAGGAAATGAAATATTCTAACCAAAAAATGGACCTTCTGAAAAGCATGCTCAAAATTTAATGCTTATTCTCTAATGCAAAACAACTGGAGATATTCGTCCTTCAAGCTACTACTTTTAAAACTTGCCTGCTGTGAATCTGAAACTGGAGTTCATTTATTTCACTTTTATAAAACTCCACTCCTTCTTTTAAATGGCTATGTCCAGAGAAATCCTTAGTGAAAGGGAAGCAAAGCCAAACTTCTGTTGCAGATATGGACTTAAAACTCATTAGTTTATGCAATACACCAGCTTAAGCATTCAAATGGATTTTACAGTAATGCTACCTGATCTGACCGAACACACCCACCCAACCATTCAGGTACTGTATCTTCTCTTAAACTTCATTTTGGATAAATGTGCAAAGAACTTGTCTCTTTAAAAAGTCCTAATTTCTGTTGCTTGTATGTGTGAAGCTGGATCCAGTCTCACCAAATATTCTTACAAGCATTCATGTTTGCCACACATTTTTAAAAATATCACAAAAATCTAAATGCAATAAACGAAATAATAAAAAATAGCACCAGGTAACTGCACAAGTATTACTAACAAGCTGTTTTCAGGCTCTGTTCTATTTTTAAAGTGACTGAAAAGCTAGGTGCATGCAATGCTGCTCATCACTGGTTTTCTGTAAAAAAAAAAAAAAAAAGCGAGACAAATACGATACTCAGACCTACTTCCTCAAGGTTAGGAAGGGGGCAGTTTTAAAGAATCTACCCCACTCTTCGCTCCAAGCGGAGCCGGAGCGAGAGCAGGAGCCTGGCTGAGGGCTCTCGCAGGGCACCCTCCTCCCGGGCTCGCTCGGCAGAGCGGGGGGCCGCGCTGCTCCCGCCCCGGGCAGGCCGGCAGAGCACGGCCCTCCGCCCCGGAGCGGGGTCCCCTGGCACAGCCTCCGGCACTCCCCACCCCGGCCGGCCCCGGCGGGACGGAGGCGAGGGGCTTTGCTCCGCGGGGGTCAGAGCGGGGCCTCCGTCTGCACCCTCAGCGCCGGGCCAAAGGGGAAGGAGGGCACGGCGGGGCGGGGGGGAGCAGCCTGCAGCTTGTTGCGGGAGGGAAGCGGGGAAGGGAAAGCTCCGACCCAAGGAGAGGGGAGGCGAAGGGCAGCGCTGCTCCCCCCACCCCCGCGCGCGCAAGGCCCTCGGCAGCTGGGGCACACGCACGTCGCCGGAGCGGGGGGGAGGGGGGGGTGGGCAGAACCAGGCGGCGGCAGCGAGANTGTAACGGTCGCGGCGGGCGCGAGCGCCCTGGGGGCGGCGGGGGGGAGCCGCTGCCCGCCCCAGTCAGTCAGGGAAGCGGCGCCTTCCTCTCGCGGGGCGCCGCCGTCCCCTCGGCGCCCTGAGGCGGCAGCCCGGCGGAGCGCTGCTACTGGCGGCAAACGAGGCGGGCTCGGGTGCCTTCCCCCCCTCAACATCCGCGCCGCCAGCCCGGCAGTCCCGCCCGGGGCCGCACTGACAGGTAGGGCGGCCCCGGCAGGGCTGAGGGGCCCGGAGGTCGGAGGTGGCCGCGGGGAGCCCCGGCTTGCGCTCGGCAACGGGATCTGGCTGGGGAAACAGCAGTCGGAGCTATTGGTTGGACGTCTTCGGGCCCCAGGCTGGCGTCTTCTGGTTTCTGAGCCGTGAGGAAGGGCTTGGATCGTGTTTAAAAGCTCTTCGTCTGCGGCAGCAGGGTCAGAAGTGCTGGAAAAGCCTCATGCGGCCATCTGAGTGCAGAGGAAGGGCTGTAAGGCAAAGGGTGGTCTGGCAGCCGGTGCCTGATCCGGCTGTGCAGGGTACATGGATGGATGTATGTGTGTGTGCGCTCACTTCAGAGATGGGTAAGACAACTGTGTTCTTTCCGTAGTCAGAAGATGGAGAGTTCATTTTTTGCTCTTACACGGTCTGCAGAATGAGATGTATTTCTGTCAGTTGTCCCATACCCTTTCATTTAAAGGCAAGTGTGATGTGGCAAGCTCCAAATGGAGTTTGATGGTCAGCCCTCGGCTCTTGGATTACTGCTCTGAAACGGCCATTACTATCAAGATGCTATAGTCCTGTCCCAGGAGGTAAACATTTGTCATTCTATCCTGCGCTTCTCGTAAGGCAATGCCGAATGACGTTGAAGCGTACATATTTCATATTAGAGAGCCAGCATCTTTCTTCCTCAGCTTCAAGAGCAGACGTTCCAAACATATGGACATGGTTATCCCATGTATAATACTAGAGCACAGTTTGTTTCCAAACCAAGGAATTTTACTCCTCATGTCAGCCAGCTTCTGTTTGTTAGATTACTGTTTCTCAGGCTTTTAGAGCATACTACTGCTTCTGAGGGCTGGTGCAGGCTTGGCATACCTGGTATCTCTGCAGCATGAATGCTGACCCAAAATAAGGTTATGAGAGTGGGTTTGTGGGATCAACATTTTTCATGAGTAAATTTGATTAGAAATACCCTAAGCACAGCATGGATTGAGAGCAATAAAGTTCTCAACAGGCAAGCTGTCTCAACGTCAGGGAAGACAGAAGTATTTCACAGCTTAGCTGCAGCCCTTGCACCTAACTGGTTTTGCTAGAGGAAGCTTTTCCATTGCTTTTCCTAATCATTCTACTGTGCAGTCTTTGGAAGAGCTACTTTTCAGTGTGCAGCCCCAGAATGCCACCCTGTTCGAGACTCGTTTATTAGGCTGCTTAGGCACAAAGGGATGCTCTCCGAGAAGAGAGGACTAGTCAGAGATGTGAGCTGAGGGGCCCAGAATTTTGGGGGAGGGTTAATAGTAATGCCAACAGTAAAGGCAAGCTGTGGAAAGAGTCTTAATAGGATAAATGACTTAACCTAGGTAAACAATGAAACATTATTCTCTAGTCAGCTGCTGCATGTAGCATAGAGGCATTAGCAGATGGTATTAAAAAGATTTTTTGCCTTTCTTACTGTATAGGCTTTCTCTTGACCCCATTTTTGGAACTAGGCAGATCAGTATTAGTCCCATGAATGAAAGGGTTTCCACCTATTGAGACCTGCTTCGGTATTACTAAAAGCAAAAGATGGAGGACTGCATCTTCTCTCCTAATCTGGCTGCTCTGAGACGATATCCTTATTTTGAGTCCTTATTTTGGTGAATTTTTAACCTACCGGATCTGTGCACATAAAGACAAATTTAATAGCTTTGCTGCTTTCCCCTTTCCCTGTTATTTCAGGGTCACAAATTATGAACACATGTGGGGAGTCTTGCTGTGTTCAGTGATTCCATACTGAGACATGAGGCTTTATGATGTTGCCAGAGAGCAGTTCCTGTGGATGGCCATTTTTCGTGCAGGAATAAACCTGATCCTACGTAAAAAAGGTCAATTTGTAATGCCATGACTAAATGCAACTGAATTACTGCACTGCATAAGCATTTTATAAAGGAAGGTAGCATTCACTCTTTTACGCTTATTTCACCTGAATGGGCATAATAAATAAAATCAGTACAAGTTCTTCAGTCAACGATTCATCAGCAATATATTCTTCTAAGTGTGTACTGTTATTGCAGAAATAATTGCTCTGAATTACAAAACCGCATCTATTGCCCTGAACAAATTGATATTCAGCTGAAGATTTCACAGAGTAACCCAGAAGAGATTCTAAAAATCACCAGTGTATGTTAAATTTCTTCATAAATCTCTGTCTATCGCAGTTGGCCAGTAACTTTTTAAAATGTGTCAATCTGGTTCAGTGAATGATTTTATTAAGTAACTGGAAATTTTGGAGTGGACAGACTACATTGTAAATACTTGCTTTTACCTATATATGCTTATACAAAAGAAGTAAACAATTTGCAGCAGTGATACACATTATGACTTCTATTTCAGAAAAGCACTGCTAATTGGTGCATATGCTATTGAATTCCTTTGACTTTATTTTTGTGTACAATTTCAGCAATAGTACATGTAATGGCATCCATAGCTGAAAAACTAAGACTCTTACAATATGCAGTTAGGTACTAATGTATGTTAAATAATGAGCTTCATCTCTTTGGCACCTTGTGGTGCTACAGCAACGTAAAGGGCACATAGACTACTTCATGGAACCATCAAGTACGTTTTGAATGTGAGAATTCTGGAATTCCTCCTGCTGAGTCGGGGAGAGCACACCGCCTTGTTCTTTGTAACTGTTGTAGGGGTTTGTGGTAATTTTTTTTTTTTTTTNTGTACACTAGACTCTAGCTACCCACAAAACAATGTGAAACAGCCTGGCCTTGAGTTTAAAAGTGAACGTTAGCAGAACAATTAAACTAACTTCATTATTTTTCATTCATTTGAAGCCCATAAAATGACTTTCTCAGTCTAATCACGTTGAAGCATTTAATTTGTCTTTCTGCTAACAATATTCAGCATTTTGAGATGACCTAGTTTAAAACAGTCAACATCATAAATCTCCATTAAAGTGTCTGCAAATACGATACATGTTGTTCCTTCACTCTTTGATTTTTGAGTGCAACTTTATAGTTACATTAAGCTAGTTCTAGCAGGCTGCATCTCCAGTGTACAACTGGAAAGCTTGTCATTCACGGTCAACACACTTAATGCTATTGCACTGCATCTGCATCTCTTTAGCAGAGATACAATCTCGTGTGAAACAGAGCTTGGACTTGGATCTTCTAGTGGGTCCTTTTGCTGTTACCTCTTAGTCATTCCTCGTTCTCATTTTCTCTTTTGTTGTAGTGAAGCATTCAGGATTGTGACTGAAAAGTTTGGTTCTGTCTTGATTTTCCTCTCACTAATATTACAACATCACACGAGGCTCTAACAGTTCACATGTTATACCTTGGTTACTTTGAAGTACCTGTAAGCTCATGAGCAAAATCCAGTGAAATTGGACACTGTAGTAGGGTGCAAATAGACTGGTTTGCTTCAGATTTTGTTCTGATGTAAGCATCAGTTTTAATGTGGTAAAATTGTTCTTGATTTATATTACTGTATGCAATCAAGCCTAGTATATTCTAACTTGATATGATTTCTCTGGTAAAAATGTACATTAGCTTGTAATTTTTTAATACTAAGGCTATGTATATAAATTAATATTCAGGCTCACCTAACTTTAAAGCTCCCTGAAGAGGTAAGCAGTTAAGAACAGAACTTACAAAAGATAGCATGCTTGGTGGAGACTGAGGATGAGAGACTACAATAGGAAGTAGCAGGAACAGGAAACTTAAATATTTTAGTTCATATATTTCTGAGAGGCTTAGGCATCTAAGTCAGTGATTCAGGGAAGTATGTATCTCCGAATTCGCAGATCTGAGCCACCTTTGGGAGTGAGATGCACAAGCCAGATGACCTTTTCTATAGAAAGAAGAAAATGTTGTAAGGAACATGGGTTAAGGGCAAAATTACTACAGCTCAAGTCTTAGGGAACTCATCAGAAAGGACAGTCAGATTCTGGTCCTGCTGGTGGTGAATGTCTGTGCAAAACAGTTTCACATATGTAAGGGAGGCTGAAAAATCTCCACACCAGACTCTGTGACCTCATGGTTAGGGCACTGCTGAGTTGTGCAAGCTGTGTTTCATAGAATCACAGACTGGTTTGGGTTGGAAGGGACCTTAAAGCCCACTTAGTTCCAACTCCCATGCCATGAGCAGGGACACCCTCCACTAGCCTAGGTTGCCGCATGCAGCCTAGCCTTGAACACCTCCAGGGATGGGACATCCACAGCTTCTCAGGGCAACCTGTGCCAGGGCCTCACCACCCTCACAGGGAAGAATTTTTCCTCAGGCAGAGGCAAGAGTTGAACGCAGGTCTGCCACATCCTGGTGTAGTAAGAGATCTAACCACTGAGGTATTAGTTGGAAGGTGATTCCCATCCGCAGCTCCTTAGTTTTCAGAATGTGGTCTGCTGGTGCTTTGAGTATGTCTTCAGGACCAAGTTTTTTAAGGAGCGTTATTGTAGAGAAACTGTGAGCTGGGGGCTTAGACTAAAGAGAAATGCTGATTTATGCAGTTGTGTCAAAACTGAGGGAATTTTGTGCTTGCTAAGAGTTCAGGTAGAGAATTTTAGACTTAGTTTTAGGCTGGTGACCTAAGACACCTTGTAATCTAGCAAAGAATTCTTACTGTACTAGGCACTGCACAGAGACACTGTAATAGGATGCTGGTGTCAGAAACCATTCACAATTTATCAGAGAAGATGCGATGAGATGACTTGGCTATTGTGGCTCAGACAGTGGTAGAACCAGAGCGTCAAGCTTCAGTCTGGCTTGTAACCCTGCATCCTCTCTGTCCTTCTCAAATCAAAGGAATCCTTTTCCTGTATCTGGCTGTTCTGATGCCTGTCTCTTTATGCCAAGATAAAAGAACAAGCACTTGCTGAGAAGAGGATACTGAAATAAACTCTTACCAAAAATCTCACAACAAAGAGGGCCAATAGAAAAGTTGAATTAATCAATGAATCTCAGTTAAAAAAAAAAAAAAGTATTTGCATAGTTGGTCGGTAATAAATTCTTAGAAAATTATACAGGGTAGGATGGTGGGGAGAGGAGTAGTATTTCTTCTGCAATTCCTGCTGGTGTCCTTATCCTGCCGTACCAAATAAGCCGCCTACAAGAACAGGAGAGAGGATTCTAAAATTATCTAGCTTAATGGACAGTGATCTCCCCGTGATGTGGAAGTCATATGGGAACTAATTAGAATTTTGCTCTTTATGAAAAACCAGGAAGCAGGATGACTGTTTCTGCAATGACTAACACCTTTTGCATTTAGAAGCAAAGATGCTTCAAGTTATTTCTTAACATCTCCTTCAGATCAAGGGATGAGAATGTGTTCATTCATAGCTAGAGAAATAGACATTTAAATATTCACACACAAGAGTGTTCAACTGTAGGGAAGAAAGACTTCTTTATTACAGCTTAACATTGAATTTGTTGGGGAGAATGCTTGAAATCTTTTTGACGAGGACAGCTTTTTTCCAAAACATGTTAGGAGATGTGGCATCACTTCTCTGCAGAGTTATCCCTCCGGTAAATTGTATTCTATGTGAAGTAAGTGGTCCACATGACCTTGTCTCCTAATGAGAACAGATGACACTCTAGAGGCTGGACTTTGTGCTAGAGGAGATAAACAGACAATAGTGGGAGTACAAGAGTGTGAGAAGCTAAACTGCAGTTTGTCAGTGTGCAACGGAAAATTTAATCTGATATACAGATATCAAAAATCCTTGCTCCAAAGCACTTCAGGATTGAGATTATGAGAGATGGCCTTAAACCCTAAATGCTACAGAATCACTGAAGTTCTGCTGCAACGAAGTATCTTGGTGATGGATGCAGTGCAATGCAAAACAAAGTCCTTGGTGGAAGGAGAAGAGTGCAGCGATAGAGAAGAATGGCACATGGGTTCACACGGTTCAGATACCCAATCCTACAGAGAGAATCAGCATCTTCATGGGTGGCTGGGAAAGGGGGCCAGCATGGAAGTGGCCTGGTTTACTAGACCCTTCGTTGCCTAATTAGCTAGAGCAGTGGCAGCCATCAGGGGTTGGTTTCACTTTCGCTGGTGTGTACAGGTGGCTTCACGGGGAGCTTTAAAAGAACTGGACCGTTTTGTACAATGATTGGGACCAACCTGACATGGGAATTCAGCAGGATCAGGAACAAAAGAAGCTTCAGAGTGGAAAATGAGGATAGACAACAGTGATGAAAAGGAGCTGAAGATAGAGAAAAACACATATATATTTCTGATGGCAAAGATCAAAACTAGATTTAAAAGCAACGCCGATTTTCTGAGGAACGAGAGTCACGTTCCCACAGTGCGGGTCAGGGAAGTGACGTCACGGTCGTGTTAACGTTTTGGATGGCGCCATCTACCGGCTGACGTGCTTTACCTGCGGCGTCTCGCACCTAGGTCTTCAGAGCCGAGGAAGGTCACTGTGTACCTGGTGTGCCACATATTTGTGCTAAATTTGTCATCAAGGGTCTCTGTACATTGTAACCGTGGGTCAGCCTCATCTTGAGCTTCAGAGAACTTCAGCATGTCGTAACATGATTCATATGCTGACATGGAGCTCAGTAGCCGCTTACCTCAACCTAACTCATTGCGTGACTCTGGCCTCTTCTCAAACCTTAGTAATTTAACTGGGCCCCAAGATGATCTCTAATAAAGAGGCTATTGAGAGAGAAAATTACCTGTAGCTACCAGAAATGTATGCATCATTAAAAGTAACCGCTTGGTGTCACTCTTTTCCATAGTTAATACTGTATGAAGTTAGGGAAATACTCAAATTGTTTACTCCATCAGTGTCTCCTTTTGGAAGCATTACTGTAGATAGTTGGGTAGGAGCAGAGCTGCTCATGTAATGCAACAAATGTCTTCCTCTTTGAAATGAACTGTTTTCTGTAATGATCATTATATCAATATCCTGTATTACTCGTTGCAGTGCCTCTGATTCTCCAAGGGCAAGGCTGAAATTTAGCATCTGAGTAGATGTGGCATCTAAACTGTGAGCAGATGTACTTGCAGAAAGCTGCAGCACTGCTGCTCCAAAACAAGTTCTGGAGCAATTGCTGTCTTCTGTATGGAAACTATGACTATAATTTTTCATTTTATGAAACGTATAAAATTTAGCACAATATTCTTGTTGCAGCAATGCTGTTGGGTCTCATGCATAGACTGTCCCTTTCTAAATTAGACTCTGCATGAAAGCAGGATGAAAAGACCATCCTTTACCCATTTAATCAACTAGTAATTGAAGTTCTGCTTTATTTTCCTTCAGTATAGGGTCTTAAAACTGTTAGTGTATTTTTTAAAACCTTGCTATAAGTGTCAATGGAGGGTTATCAAGGGTTGAGTCATTTAACTTTTTACATCATTCCCTTCCATCCCTCATTGTGAAGATGCACTTTTCCACTGGCAAAACATTTCAGTCTAAAATGCTTCTACAGGGAAGACTGTCCCTTGCATAGCTTGGCTTGTTGTGAAAGATTTTTACAGTGACTTCTGAACTATTTACTTCTTGATAGGAAGCAGTACGAATTTAAAAAAAAAAAATCTTGTGATACAATCTAGTGATGATTGGGATAGAATAGAACAGGTAATAGGAATGTCTGGATTGGAATTTTTATGAGAAGGTCTGTTTTCATGACTTTTCCAGTCCCGGCTTGCAATGTAAAGAAGGTAAATTAATCTCTGGATTTATAATTTCAGTTGAAGCCAAAGGGGGTAATACCTGTTTACCCTAATGCTGAATTGGACTTTGCAGCCTCCACACTTTTGGATGCCTGTCCCAGTAGAATCGAAGGTCTTAAATATATTCCAATCAAGAATATGGGCTGAAAAGGGCCTCTTGGATTATAGAGACCTGTGCCCCACAAATGCGTGCAACAGTTTAATAGATATTTAGTCCTCAAATGGCACTCTCCACACAGATCCAAAGCAGCAAAACATTTCCTAACAGCGTATATGAAATTTACTATGTACCTTACAAAATACTAAAAGTTGCAAAATCTGCAAAGCATTGCAGGAAAAAAACAGAAGAGATTAAAAGCATTACTAGTGACTTAGATCCTTATAATAATGGTGGATTAGGTAACTGAAAACATTCTGTGATCTGAGGATACAATGCTGCTTGCACTTCAGAGCAGAAGGCAGTCCCTCCCCAAAACAATCCCAACCTGTGTAACCTGAGGCACATTGCTTTTTCATTCCAGTATACTCAGAATTTTAGTTGGTAAATTGTCCATTAGAACTTGGCACTTGAAAATGAGAAACCAAAAGAAAGGGTTGGACCTTGTTAATTATTCCACTTCGTAAAAAAGGAAAGTGCTTGTCCAAACTCAAACATACATTTAATATTCTCCCTTCATTCTCCATACTTCAAAGCAACTTGATGAAGAAAGTTGCAAATACGCAAAATCTGTTATATGGAGTGGCAAGATATGTGACTTCATGACATAGTTGCTACGTGAGCTGTCAGGCTTATTCTTTAGCTATTGGGAAACAGAAGACCTCCTCTGGGACAGGATAACCAGAATGTTAGCAGGACCGGGATACCAAAAACTGCTCTGTTAAAAGAGAGTAATAATGACTTTTTTTTTTTTTTTTTCTTTTGCAAGGCCAGTAAACTAGCCTTAAGAAATAATCTATTGGAATTCTGCGTGAAAAGGAAAGAAGGGATATCTACCTATTACCTGTACACTGAAGTCTCAGCTGTCAGTGATGGTGTGAACAAAAAGTGCCTATGGGTGAAGTGTACAATGTATGTGTGTGCATGTACATCTTTTGCTGCTTCTGATATTTTTCAGCCTTCATGGGTTTTGCAGAATGTATTTAAGGTTAATATCGTGCTGTGGCAGAAGCAGAGGTAGAAATTTGTAAGTGGTAGCTGCTAAAGACCATCTTACCATTGGATGGCACTGTAGTCCTTACTGCTCATAGAAATCACAGCCCTGAATAATTTTACTCCTCATAAGAATTTTAGGTCAAACAGCAACTAATAGGGAAATAGTTACTGGAAAGACTTTTTTTATGGCTAATGTGATATTAATAAAATAAAATTATACTTGCAGATCTGGCTTTAGTTTCACAGCATTAGATTTTAGGAAGTCTGTGTTGAAATCTTGCCAGGTTGCTTAGTTTTCTAAATAATGATGTCAAAATGCAGTTGATTCTGTCTATCTGGGACTCAGATACTGTGTGCTCAATACTGTCATAAAAGATGATATGGGTATATTCTGTGATTATAGGGTATTTTACCCCAAGGCTTTCACTCACTGTTTTATGCTTTATGCAATGTTTTATGTTAATGAGAGAATGTTTTCAGCAGCCCTTTCTTTAAATAATCCTTTTTCCTTACAGCAGATACAGCATATCTAAGTTTGGAATCACCTGTACCTGTGTATCCTACGGCTACAGAATGGGTGAGTGCAGTCTGCAGACCTGTAGTCTTGCAAGCATAAATATTTTTCACCTCATGTTGAAGACACAAGTATTCAAGGGATTGTCTTCAGTTCATTCAAAGTTGTGGCTTCTGTTTTTACATATGCAAGGAAGCATTAGCCTAAATTTGAGTATTGGTAGACTGTTAGTTTAATATTAAGACAGTTATGTCATTGGTATCACTATGACCATAGTGTGGCATTCAGTGCAAGCAAGCCAGTTACAGATTTACCTGAGTTTCCTGTAGGGTTTTGTAGTCTGTTCTGAGTTCCTTCCTGCCAGTACCCTTAGTTTGAAGCTCAGTGAACTCTATACATGAATTTCTGACCAGACTTGAGGTTGTGTATCCAAAGGCAAAGTGTTTGGCAGCAATATTGACCTAGCTTCACCTCCTTTGCCACCTGCTGCTGGTTTCTGTGGTATACCACCCTTTCAGTGGTGCCTGCCCAACTATTTATGCAGCTGCACTTGGAAATGGAGCTGGGAACATATCTACTTTAAAAAAAATACTAGATTTTCTTCTGAGTTAGTTTTCAGCAAGATCGGGTCTCTGGTATAGTGAACCACATGGCTACAAAAACAATTTTTCTAGAACAGAATACACTGATGCTGAGGCAGGAAGATTACAGAAGACAGATATCAGTATTGCCACTATTACCACCAAAGACTTAATCTTGAGACACTACAACTAAATCTACGATTTCAGTGATTTATGGTAAACTGTGTTTTAAATTAAGATAAGACCATATTTTAAATTATTTTGTTTGGAGCTTCCATATGCCATCTCCTGGTGGCACACAGACTTAGTATGGGCCCTGACAAGCACATGTAAACAGTTCTGAGCACAACTCAATGTTGAACTTAATATTTATGGTAAAAAAAACCCATAAGTAAGATCACTGTTGTGACAGAAAATGCCTTATGTGGAAAGAGTGCTCTGAAATTCTTTTTACCTAGGAGCAGAATGAGAGCCTTCTAGTTTCAGGTAAACCTCTTAAATGGACAAAATAGTGGTAGGAAAATAAGAGTATGTCCATTTTAACCAGTATTTCATTGAAACAAGTGTGACTATTTTCATATTGTCCTCTAAAGACCAGTTATTTCTGGAGGCATATCCTATTTCTTTTGCAATATGTGAGTTTTATCGCTCTTAATTTATTTCCCATGAAGATCAACTCCTTTTCTCTTAGTTCAAGAAGGGCTCAATAAAACTACTTGAGAAACTAATAGCACATTTAGGATGACAACAGGTAGATTTACACATTGTATTTCCCCAGCACTGTATATAAACAAGTATCTTTCAGCTGAAACATCTTTTCCAAGTTAGATATAGTAAAATTTCAAATCTGGCCTAGTTTGACAAGCAGACCAGCCAGAAAAACACTGCTGCAGCGGAAAGAAGCCTCAGTGCATGGTTGGCCTTGGTGACTACCTGCCAGGAGAAAAGGGACCTATGAAACTTTCTTCTAACGTATTATCTGAATCTTATCTGCTCAAACACTTCAGAGTTCAGGAAGAGCAGCCAAAGTCAATTTTTGCTTAGAGTATCTGAAACAAAAAATAAACAGAAGGGAGAAGTTGTGCGTGTGCAGGAGGAGGTGTTGGGGTGGAGAATGGACAGGGTGGTGGCATTGGGGAGGGAATGTTTTAACCTACGTCGACTCTTCTGAAATCCTCTTGGAAGTATACACTGTTTTCTTAAATGACAATGCAATTGCACAATACATAATTGTGGTGGTGGAGAGCTGCTGGCGTGTATCCGGGGGCCAGTATTCTGACCTGACCTCAAGAAGTAGGTGAAACAATAGTTAGTATAAATCAGAGAACAGCTTTGTCATTACTGTATGCTAGTTATCTGATTCTACAAGGCCTGAAAAATGTCTTCTGAAATGTATTGAACAGAAACGGAGTTTTCAGCTTTTGTCTCTTAATATTAAAAAAAAAGAAAAAAAAAAAAAAAAAAAAAAAAAAACTTTGCTAACTGTGCAGTACTCCAAAGTGCCTGAAATCCTGTGAATGCTCAGTGTGCACTGTTATGCCTGTCCAGACAAAAAATCCTTAGTATTTCAGGAACATTTTGTGAACTTCCCCCATCTTGCTGTCTGAGAAGAGGTACCTTGATGTTCCTTTCACCTAGATCTGTCTGATGATTGAGAGGTTAGTTGTCCACTCTGTGCCTCCACCCTCCCCATCTGAACCAGGTATTCTCAGCCGAACCATCAACCTAACTTAACTCTGTATTTAAATTGAATGGTAATATTTCATCTGTAAAATTCTCTTTCAGTCTATTAACACATTATTTATTGAATGTAATGGTTTATAAAAGCTACAGGGGCTAATGCTCTTGGAATAGCTTGCTGTTCAGCAACCAGTCACCACCATTTTTTCAGAGTTGCTCTGTTCCAAAGGAAGCTCCAAGAATGATTGTTCCTTGAGATGTAATTTCTCCCAGCTCTGTAATATCAGTGGAGAGTATAAACTATTTGGCATCTTCTTTTATGATACAGCCCTGTCCATTTTGTTATGTGTAATCTGCTCTATGATTAAGAAAACAAGGCAAGGTGCAAGTCCATGCTTTACTACTAATTCCCTGTTGTGTGAATTGTATAGGGTAGCATACAGAAATGCATTTTCTTGAACAAGTTTTCCATGGATTAAGTAGAGATTCAAGAAGGAATTTTAATCTGGTGTTTGAATTTGTTTCAAGTGTGTAAGAGAGAAATTGAAGTGCTGTTACAAAATTGAAACGTTGATATACTGCCTATGGTCTGTCTAGCAGCAGACAGATTCGCTTCTGTTCTTATTTAGGAGTGTAAATAATCCATATGTCATTTTTGTTGCCCACATTCTGCTTCTTCACATATCCTGTGAAAACCAGGGTTGGGGCAAAACTTGCAGCTTTTGAATTTTTCAGATATATTCTATACAAACTGACTAGCCACAATTTTGCTTTGTATTTCATGAAAGAGGAACAGTATTAAAGCTTGGTTGGAACAGATCTTGAGAGGTAAAATTAGGGATCAGCTACAGGGGTGTTTCTGCCAAATACCTGTCTATGAGATTCTCAAGCTGAGCTCTACAGAATATATTGAGCGTGGAGGAGAATATATTAATGGAGTTGCTGGGAACAGAGTGCAGGATGTATCAAGGAGTTCGAGGTAAAGGTAGGGCTAAATAATGAATTTCCACTCTTTTGCCTCTCATTACCTTCTCCCAGACACATCTGCCATTCTCAGCTTAGCACCTTACAGCATTGATCTTCCATTATAATGTCTATGGGAGTATCTCTTTCTCCCCATTAATGTGAACACCACTGAGAAATCAGCTGCGGAGAAGAATACTAAGGGCACAAAATGTGTTAGAGTAGGGAGTGAAAGCATTCAGATGAACCTAAATAGACCTAAATGGATGAAGATTTCTCTAATACTCTCAGCATTCTATTCCAGTGCTTCAGTAGCTTCATTTTTACGTGTTTTCTCCTACTGACAAATCTATGTCTTTATTTCTAGTTCTACTTGTAGCTCTGTTCTTGCAGAAGACATCTTCAAATGAGGTTTTTTCCAATGCTAAAATGAGTGGAAGGATTAGCCTGTATATCTTGAAGAATTATGTATTTTTACATGCCAGTAATGCTAAGTGATACTCCAAAATTATTTTCATATGCTATTTTTACATTTTAAATATTTTTGAGCAGATACTTTGGGCATCCAAATATATGTGTAGAATGTCCATGAGACTGGTTTGCAAACACATTAGGAAGCTGAATGCTACTGTATGCCATGTGCACCTATGGACATTAGTAAGTACCTGTGGTAGATGTGGAATGTGAGCACAGTTGTGCCAGATGCATGTATAGTCAGAATAATGAAGGAACAGTTTTATATGCATTTTGAGCTTACCTTTGTGTGTTTAGCTTCTTTAAAAATCAGTTACTTTGTCTGTCTGTGGCATCAGGCAGTGAGCATACCACATATGAATCACTTCTGAGTGCTCTTGCTAAAGGATTAAATCAGAAGCTCTACTTACTTACAAAGAAAGCCCTTCCAGCAGGGATTAATCTATCTTCTGTAACTGATAAAATAGGAGGAAATGTAACCAAACCAATTTATTCTGGTTCCAATGAAAAATATTGTCTGTGGAAACATAAAAGCACTTACAAAATGTCAACATTTCACTCCTATCTGCATGTAGATCAATATAAATGGGTCACAGTAACCTCTCAGAAAGCACGTCTGCATGACAACCAAAACTAATATGTATCTAAAGTTCTTAAAAAAAAAAAAAGCCACCTTTATCCATAGAGTATCTGCTCCCAAAAGGATAATTTCTATCAGATAGGACAGAATGATCTTGTATTAAGATGGCTTCTTTTAACTTTGCCTTGTAGC
Organism: Aramus guarauna; assembly: GCA_013400195.1. Taxonomy (NCBI): domain Eukaryota; kingdom Metazoa; phylum Chordata; class Aves; order Gruiformes; family Aramidae; genus Aramus; species Aramus guarauna. Next base: position 230,011 of record VXBL01005310.1, read on the forward strand.
AGAAGTAAAACTTTCAATATAGGCAGGCATATTTAAGTATATATTCTGCATAGCCTGTTATTTCACTTTCCTTCTTTGTCAAATGGCTATCTTACTATGATACTTTTAAACATTTTTAACAGACACAAATGTAGGAAAAGTTCTCAAATTGCATGTGAAATTATCACCACTGTATGCAGTAATTTGTGCACATCTCTCACTTGGGATAACATTTTCAAAAGCTATTAACTAAGAAGTTTAAAGGATGTGTCTGTACCAGGGGCTGATATGAATGGTAGAGATGCCAGACTGACATGGGAATATGGTGCAGCATGCTTTTGCAGATGCGTTATTTGGCAGCTCTAAATAATACAACTTAGGTGTAGCAAAACTCCAATAAGCCCTGCTTTCCTGTCCCATTTCTGATTGCATCACATCTCTGCCATGATTCAGCAATACTGTTTCTGGCTGGAGTGCTAGTGCTCTGTCGCAAGCACATAGTCTTAGAAGCGTATGTACCCTTTGTGTGAGGTGAGCATACCAGCAATTTGTTTGGAAATTAAAGATTCAGGGTCCTAAGAATTAATGCTTTTGAAAATCACAGGATAACTATGTAGAATGCCTTTGCAGATCTTGTGTGGTGTACTGAAAGTCTGAATCCAGCTGGGAACTAAATGGTAAAACAAGCAAAAACACATTAAAATATTGTCCAGTCTTGATGTGCTGGAAAGAATTCTTGTTACCTAGATGCATAGTCCAGTAATACCAATCAGATTCCATGTACCCTGTGATTTGTGTTGAGCACCCTTGTATTTTAATCAGGAGCCAGGAAAAGGTTGATGTACTGAAGGTAGCTTTAATTTTAAAATCTGAAATTAAATAGCAAAATCAGAAGAAATATGAATACTTGGGATTTAAATTTAGCTCCTGCTCTTTGGCACGTTAATTGAAAACTTAAATATGAACAAATCAAATATGAAGTACATTGCAAAGACTTGGGTTTTCTGGTTTTAAGTTGTTTCCTTTCAAAAGCTTTTTGTTTGCTACTAATTTCAATTCCATATGCAAGACCAGATTTGGCAAAATATTTGACTGTATGATAGATACTCAGACTTGATAATGTGCCTGGCAAGTTTGCAAAATTAGTCAGAATTCTGAAAATTAATTTGCCTATTTAAAATGTAATACAGAATACATGCTCTATTTTTTCCTCATCCGCCATGTTCTTCTATTACATGTTAAGATACTGTACAGTACTGTTAAACATCACAGCTAAATATAGTATCCAATAAATAAGAAACAAATGGAAAGATTTATCTGTTCTCCTCCACCCAAAGGATCAAGTAGTTAAAATTACAATCAGATTCCTCTGAGTCTGATCTTTTACTGATGATGACCTCTAGCTCAGTCAAACCCAGAAGTACACAGGACATCTGCCACAAATATAAATCTGAATAGATGTAAACAGTTCTTGTAAGTATTTCTTATCCAAGAAACCTCAAAGTCCTAGGTGTTCGATAATGAATATTTCTCAGAGTTCTCTGTAGCATCTCTTTTTAGTTCAGGTGCTGTAAAGGCACAAAGTATGTCACAGTTAAGATGTAGCCAAGTCACCCAGAGCAGTCAAGAATCACCATGTCTCATAAACTGTTTGTGTGCTGAGCTGTAGTCACTGACCATGAAGTCATTTTTAGCCTGTACTGATTCTGTAGTAAAATGTGTTAGATGAAATTGCAGAGAAGGTTGAAGGTAGGGCCTAGTATTAAATTTTGAAGGTCTAGGGTCTAGTCCTTTTTAGTTATCTTGATTGCATTCTAGTAGATCAGAGTAGACCTTTAATAGGAAATTAAATGGCAGGACCCTTTAAGGAGCTTATAAAAGACAATGCATAGTGGCAGTCCACAGGCACTTCTGAACTACTTATGGTTACTTAAATGAAGGGAGGGAGTAGTCATTTGCATGCAACTACAAGATTTATTTTAGTTGTATTACTTGCAGGACTCTAAGAACTGAGACAGGAACTCCACAGGAGCACAGATTATTATCCCTTTGAAATTTGAAATGCACATTAAACAATCTGGGACTAACCAAAACTATGATAGTTTTAAAGTTTCTGGTATGTGTATACAGACATCATTTTTGCTACCTGCCATCTGGAAATCTCTGGTACCATTGCAGAGCTATGAGTGTCTAGTTTACATTTTGTGGGGTTTGTATATAGTATAGTATGTTTTGCAAGATGTTTGCTGGATCAGTTCCAATTCTTTCCAAAGCCTTATGCAAAGGGCGATTACTGGGAAAACTGATGTTGATCCTCTTGGTAATGGAAACAGAGATGCAAACTCTCACCTCTGTAGTAGATATCTCAGGGGCTGCCTTCTAATGCTTAATATAGAAAGCAGTTGCCACTGAGGCCATCCTATGCTGAGCTATAATCAATAAATCATGTTGGTGGTGGTAGTTGTTCATGTTAGATCTTATTTAAAGTCTTCAATGTCTTTAAGCTGCTGTACAGTATTTGCTGTTTTTTCTTGTTGCATATTCCATACTAACAGCTGTAATGTGATTTACAACAATATTGGTTCACATCTGATAGGATAGAAAAAAGGGGTTCATTGTGCCTTTTTCTCACAGGGGTGAGAAATTAAAGAATAACAGCTATTAAAGAATAACAGCAAGAAAAGAAAAACTATATTTTCCCAAAGGAAGAGAATGAAGGGGTAAAGGAGGAAACAATGCTTAATTAGGTTGACTGAATGTGTACTTTGCTACAGAAGTTTGGGCTCATGTGGATTGCATTAAGCAAACAAGATGCACGCAGGAAGAACCAAGTGACACTGTTGGGTGTTAGCTGGCAACTTGACCAAAATAAAAAATGAAAATATCCTTTGTCACCTATAGATCATGAGCATTTGATTGACATAGCACCTATGTCCAGCTGTTGTGCAAAGAATTAGTTTATCAACAAGCTGAAAATCAGATGATATAGTGCAGAAATCTTGCTCTTTATAAACTATGTCTCGATCAATTTATAGAACTTCATTGATACAGGTTTAAATTTGTTGACGATTTGGCTGCCAGTTCTGTTATGTGTGTGTGAGTCTGTGTGTATATAAAATCTTGCAAATATATTTATTTCTTCTATCATAAAAGAAAATTGACAAATATCAAGAACAACTCATGAAATACAAGCTGTGATAATTTCTCAATACAACGAGAAAGTGTTTCTAAAATGCAAGTATTCAGTATAAACTCTCTATGAAGACCTTTGTTCACATTATTGTTTATAAATATTCTGGCTTTTTTAATTACAGCAGGGTTTTTGGTACTTAGTTAATTAACTAATAAATATGAGTAGTTCCCTCTTTTTTTTTTTTTCTTTTTTCCCCCAGTCTGTGCTTTTACATGACAGAATTGAATAAGGTTCATAATCCCTAATTGCAGGCACATTTTACATACTCAGCTTTTAACTACCTGCATGTTGTTGTTTGGTCCTTGTTACTCCTCGAGGAGCATAGGGCTGCAACAACACTATGCCACCGAACCCGGTGGGATAGTGTTATTGCAATTTCTGTAACAGATTTTGTTTTTTACATGATTGGGTTGTTAGCCCAAAACAAAACCCCCAACCTGGAGGGCCAGGGTGCAACATTTTAGTCTGGCCTGACAAGGCACGCAAGCCACCACACCACGACAAGGTAAGTTGCACCAACTAGTGGTGGAACTACCTGTATAGTAAATAGAAAAAGATGGCAATTTGGAGCTAAGTGCATTGAATTGTGTTCCTAGGATAATGCTACTTCATGTTGACAGTGGATTAAGTAAGGACAGCTAACTTCCCATTTAGCTATCTAGTTGACTGTGCACACGTCAGGAGTACAAATTCCCACTTCTTTTCTTCATAATAAATTCAAAATTACCGATTCTTTGCCCCCATAATGTACTCCCATTTGTTGCAGTTTGCTGCTGATTTAGATGAAAATGAAACTGAGCTCTTATTACAGGTTAGAAGACTTTAGCAATTATTTCCTTACAGCAGTAATTAATTTTTCTACTAAAACTGCTAAGAACTCCAGAAAGGAAGCAAACAAAATTCCTTTTGAAATGTCTTTGTATTACTATGCATGGCTTTCAGAGTCAGCAAAATCAGATCAAATATTCATTTTTTGAATAAAATTTTAGGGTAACTGTTTTGCAATTGGTTTCAGGGTAATTTTAGTTTGGTTTTTGTTTGTTTTGGGTTTTTTTAACAAGGAACTTTTAAGATGGAACAAGGGACTTCATTTTTGCTACAGCAAAGCATTTTCAAATATTAGTACATCTGGTTTTATGAGGTGAAAAATCTCTGCTGCCAGAGTGTAGTTTTAAGTGCTGGAAGAGGCTGTGTCTTCACAGAAAATTGGACTATTTTTGGGTGAAGAAGCATGCAGCTCTATGGAATACATTCCACTGTGCAATATTTCAGTGAATCACAAAAATCTGTGGTTCAAGGTTTTATTTTCCTTATCTGAAATAGAAATATATAGCTAGGCTTGTAAGAGGAATGATTGAGTATTGGTTGAGAATTTTTTAGCAAAACATTCTTTGCCTAAAAATGCTGTTCTCTGTCTAAAAATGCTGTTCTGTTAGAAGAGAAAACACTCAGGGACATGTACTTTTTACAAAAAGCTTCTGAGATCCAGAATGGAATTTCTAGTCAAAGTAAGGGAATGTGAGAAACTCTCCTATTTTGGCAAATCAAGAAGTCCAGTGGTTAGCACTGTCGCTTATAACAGGCACTTTAACTTTTGTTTCCTGTGTCTCAGAGAAGTGCCTTTAAGAAATGGCTGTTTGAAATTTGGCTGCCTGTACATGGGTTATGTGCTCATGTTATCCTCCTGGAAAAAAAAAGTGGAAGATCTTCAGTTTGTTCCAGTCTGGAATGCAGCTAAATATTGATGTTTCAGGATTTTTCTCAGGTATTTTTTCCTGTCTGGACATAAATAGTTTAAATACAATGGCTTTCAGCCTTTGAATAATCTTACCATGCATCTTGGTTTCACTCTTCCTTCTTTGGAATATGTATGAATTTGTCTTACATGTGTTACCCAGATGAACAATGCCATGGGATGTGTGACCCACCTAATGGCTTGAAATTCTAGCACTGTATCATTGGTTACAATAGGTGGGGCTGTGTACACCCAAAATCAAAAAAATGTGTGTTTGGACAATAAGATGATTGGGACTTGTTTGTGTTTAGGTTTGCACATTCTGCACATAAGCCATTGATCCCAAGTAAGTAATGAAGAAGAGACAATCCATTAAGTTATTCAAAATATCATAGAACTTGTCAAATTAGTGATTTCACAAGCAGCATCCTACCAATTGTTTTTGCAGTAGAGCAGTTTTTTAGGGATTAGAAAAAATCCAGACTGTTCTCAGGCAAAATACAGCTGAGGTGAGGTCAGAATTTTGCATTAGAGCTTAAAAGTCCAGATTGTAGAAAATGTTGAATTGAATAAGTTTTGTGACTTACTAATTTTATGTTTCACTCCTGTGAAGGAGCTTATATCAATGTAAAGCCAGGCATGGGAGAAGTACCTATATGTAAGACTGAAAACAGTTGCTATTGCCCGAATAATGGTAAATGCTCAGTAATGAACCTTTGGACAAGTAGAAGTGGCTTCATGAGATGTGAAGCTAGTAGAATATCTATTAGAAATTAAGAGATAAATCTGTGGCTACTTTGAAAATACAGTCTATTGCTCAAACTAAGAGCAGTCAATAAGAACTTACAAAGGGGATGGAAAAAGAATGTTACGATTATGGTTTAAATGTTATGAGATTAGGAAACTTGTGTTTCACAACTACCTTTAATTTTGTCTTTATGAAATAATGTAAAATTTATAGGAAATTTTTTTTTCCATGTTAGGCAATGTGATTAGTTCTTTGGTAACTCGGGGGAGGACACCAAAGGTGCTAAGCATTGTGATGCTTCACAGTTGAGCAACTGGAAGAGTTAATCTGCTGAGTGATCCACAGTGTGGAATTATGTTTGCTTATGGTCAGAGGGTGCAGATTGAGAACACTGGAGTGCCTCTAGGGTGGTGTAACAGATACACAGGTGGGTTTGTGGGGTTTTAACTCAGACTAACACTTCTGAAGTCAGAATAAATTTCTCAGTGATAATATGACTTGATACAAATTCACTTTAATTAATACATTTATAGATGTGGCTAGGTGTATCTTATAGCTCACATATAGAGACTGTCCCATGACCAGACAGGATGGTATTTTAGCAGTACTTAATTTTATCAGTTGGCATAGTTAAATATGCCTATATTGCTACTGCTAATTAGCAAGTTACATAGATAATGAGAAAACTAAGACATGTGAGAGATTTATTAGATACTGGCACCCCAGTCGAAACTCTCCTTGGAACAGATATATGTACTTTGGGCAGGGCATTTTTCCATGCCGAGTGGGTATGCTATTGTCCATATTTGTCTAATTTCAGCCTAAGTAATTCCAGATTTCAACAACACACGGTGTTTATGAACTTTCTCTGCTTCATATGTCTCTAATGACTGGGTATATTCAGCTGAACAAGGATTTGAACACTCAACTAACTAATGCTGTGAGTCTGATGGTCATGACCTAGACCAAAAGAAATTGGCTTCTGGAATGTACGTGCAATGTTCTGTGCATGATTCTAATTTACCTTCAAATTGCTGAAGGACGTACATAGCTCATTTTCCAAGATGTCCTTCCTTGTCTGAATTGAACAGGAATATAGTCCTTGAAGAGGCACTGAAATACAGAGAGGTGTCTGGTGGCTAGCTGAGCAGCCTCAAATTCCAATGTAATTGAAACTTGGCGTTCTCTGTGAGGAGCCCAAGAACTGCAACAAACAGCAAGGTGATAGACATCTTCAGAAGAAGATTTTCTTGAGGATTAAATTTTAAATAACTGCCAAATAAAGATTCTGTTTTCCAAAACCAATTCCATAGTCTACCATAAGATTTATAGATAGTTCAGGAAATTTCTCCTGTAAACTTCTAGAAGTCAGTGGCTGCTGGAACAATACAACTTTGGGTATCAGTGACTGGAACTCTCAAAAGAATCGATGAGTTGAGACTTTGGTGCTATTAAAATTCTCATGAAAACCCTCATCCCACATTAACAGCTCTTGGAACTCATTATCAGACTTTGGGACTGCTCAGCTAATTGTCCATTCTGTGTAGTTCTGTGGAAGATTCTGAAACAGTCATTTAAAATCAACACCAATTTCTTTTTTTTTTGTAAGGTGCTTTTTAGAATTTCAGAATGATTTTCAGAATCAGCACTCAAGTTTCTAACAAATTGTACAAGCCTGCATTGTATACTTGATATCCTCAAAGTTCTTCAGGTACAGGGCACTGGGTTGAGTCAAAATCTGACTTAGTGTGCTGGATATAAATTGTAGGCTTTGATTGCATAAACTGGACACTAGATGCCATGTACAGAAATTGAGTACTTGGATGCTGAGGCCAACTATCAAAGTTTTGGACTGAAAGCAATATAATTTGAAATGTCAGACATACTTAACACATTTAGGTCCTGTTTCTAAACGTTCTCTTGCACAGCAGTGAATTTGATGAGTTGGATACCTGCTTTTGAACTGCACAAATATTCTACACAAAAACCGTCTCTAAAGACACATTTTAAATCATAGCATTTGGAAACACTTAGAAATTAGATCTGCACGTATAAACTATGTGGTTAGAAAAGAACAAAACTAAATTTTGTTAAATAAATTAAATGGTGTGGAGTGATTGGAGAGTGTCCTTGTAATGTGTGGAATTAAATGTTATGAGGGAAACAAAACACAGTCAGTAATAAGTGTAAAACATACAGCTCTGGGGAATAGGGTCTGATAATTCTCTCTAGAAGGAAATTCTGCTAGATTTCATTGGCCGGTTTTATTATTGGTACAATTTCGTTTCACAAGTTTTTAATATCCAGTAAATATTTTTATAGTACATCAGATCTCTGATTCTGCTCCCTACTCTTCAACCAGTCTTACCCCTGAAATTTCTCCACCTAGAATCCATAAGGAGAATCCAATGGGAGGTACTTTCCATGAGGGGCATCCTCAGCTGTACAGAGCCTCAGTTTTACCACAGATTACTGGTATCTTTGTCAGACTTTTCAAAAAAGACGATGTCACACAGCAGGATCTGAATCAGCATCTTATTTATAGGTCACAGGTTCAAATCTAGTAGTGACAGAAATTTTAACATGACCATTACTCAGTGTGATGTGTGAGATGTTTGAGGCTTGTTAAGACTCAGTCTAGTTTCTCTTTACCTTCATGTTATGAAAACAATCTAGCACTACAACAAGCACTAACAGTAATTTTAGTTCTTTTGCAGAATTTTTAGCAGTAGCTCGTGAAGTGTTTTGTAAGGGAAGTCAGTAACATTAATCCATTTTTAGTTAAAATCTGAATTACAGAGAGGTAAATGTACTTCCCAACAATCAGGCTGCTTGTCAGTGACAATTCAGAAGCAGAGTGTGAGAGGCATCTCACTCCAGTGCACCACCCACAGGGTTCACAGCTCTTAAAAAGGAACTTTGAAGCAGAGCACCTTCTTTCAGTCTCCAGCATGAGCTTGGGTCTGATGTGCACCCTCAAGATCCAGGAGTACCACTGTGGACCCTGCCCTGTTCCCCACCAGGTGTGGTTCGATAGTTGTCAATCTGGCATTCTGAGTTTGTATCAGAAACACCAATTTCAGTTGTTGCTATCCAAGTATTTCCTAGTCTTTTCTATATTTTTTTAATTCTTCTTTTTTTCGGTGCTTAGCAGTATTTTGGAAACTGGTTTGCCTTCATTTTTTGCCCAGCACCTTAATTGTGGCTGTGAAGAGACTGGAAAGATTGTTTTTCTGTCCTTAAACTGCTTTCTGGATTTTGCGTATTAACACTGAACTTTTTGAGTCTCTGCTTAAAGAACTGTTTAATATTTAACTTAAATAAACAGAACTGAGATTTTTTTATACAAAACCAGCTATTGCAGGCCAAAAAATCTTTGGATTATTTTGTTTCAAATCAATTAAAGTAAAAAACATGAAAAAATCAGTATTTTGTAATGCTTCAGCAAGTGCTACAAAAAGTAGAATGGGAAGTAATAAGTATTTAAGGACATCTTTTTGCTGCTTGTGCTATTTGTGTTAGTAAGATTAGAACTTTTGACTATGAACTTAAGAAGGTGGTGTGCAGAAAAACAAAAGCAAAATATTAGGCCTGTCATAATTTGTTAAATTTTCTGCTGATTTCCCCTCAATCTCGTTCTCTTAACTCACTCTCCCCATCCACTGTGATAAGTTTCTACTAGTTGCTGGTGTTTTCCATAGGAAAACTTTTGTCCCAGCGCCAGCACATTATGTTCCTGGTTAGAGCCATGACGTCAAATGGTATCTGGCTCCATGCCAAAGAATGCTGCTGGTAAGGAGTGTGTGAATGAATGAATGAATCTATGAATGAATGAATAGGGTTTTCAATTCACATTGTAGTGGCCTCTTTCAGAGCCAGGAATCTTCATGTAATATTTAGTCAACTGGCTAATGTAAATTTATCAGTGTTTCTTAATAGAACTAGAAGGAACTTCAGAAAGGCTACAGAATATGTACAGCAACTCAGGAAAAATACTGCAATAAACTTCAAGTTCAGAACAGGTTATAATCACTAGAACCATGAAAGAAGAAAGATGTGATTCAATGCATAGTGGCTGCTAAATTCTAAATACAGTATGTGCCTGGAATAGTTACTGTCTAGTGTTCAGAAACTGAAAGGGAAGACAAATTCCAAATTATAAAAAATTCTGTGAGCTCATACAGTGTGCATTTCTTTCAAAAATAATATATCCTTAACTCTGCATGACAATACACTTCTTTTATCAGTACCTTTGCAAAACCAAGGGATCAAAATTACAATTCAAATCAGAATTCACCGCTGTAAATCAGTAATCCCAAACTGCTGATAAAATTTTGGCCCTGAGGTTTTGCTTTGATTTTTGTGAAAAACATCTCATAAAATGTCTCTCTTGACTGAAAGCTAATGTTCAATTTACTGCCAGTTCATTTGCATGATTTCCCGGTGTTTGAGTCCTTCCAGGAGGAGGAAGAATAAGGTAACTTTGTAGCATTCCTTTTCTCATTCATAATTTATTCAGTCGTAGATGATCTGTATTGTATTAGTTAGTCCCAAAGAATGAAGTGTAGCTAAAGCCATCACAGTAGTTCCCTTCTTGATGGCAGCACGTGCACATCCTGGTTTAGTGTAGTTCTTATGCAGTATGAGCTATAATAGAGAGACAGCTGAAGGATTTGTAGTCAGTCTCTGAGGTCTTAGCTCCACCCTCGGTCATGCAGAATCAGCACTGAATTCAGGCCAGTTTGCTAACCTCTCTGAACAGCCTGTTCCAGTGCTTAGTTACCCTCTCAGTGAAAAAGGTTTTCTGTATACCCAGTCAGAAATTCCCATTTCAGTTTTGACCCCTGCCTCCTCCCACCATGCTCCTCAGTAGAGAGCCTTGCTCTGGGTTCTCCCCAAGATGCCTCTTGCCTTGGCTGAGCCGCCGTCAGCTCCCTCTCCATTGGTACTGCAGACCTCTGACCATGTTGGTGGTGCCCACAGCATAGTCTCCACTTAGGAGAGTTTATGCAACGTTGTAGAAACAGACACACTAAATTTTCCCTCTACGTAGTTCAGAAAAAAGGAGGCAAACTAATATCATGGTTAAAACTATGAAAAAAGAAAATCTTGTCTAAGAGAAATAAAACTTAATTTAACTTCAAACTATTTGCATACTTAAAATTTTCTACCCACTCTGCATACGGCAAGGAAGCACTAATGAAGTGGGGTGATGTATTTGTTATGATGAGTACAAAGATAATGAACTAGCAACAAAATAGGCAATATTTTGAAATTTATAATAAGGTTATGGAATCAGGCATGAAGAAAACATCTGTGAGGTCAGTTGGACTATGGAAACTTTGTTAGGGAAGGCTTACTCAGTCACAGTGCCAGGACACATGAAACAGTCTTTATTTAGAGGCTTTCAGTCATCTTGCACCTATATTGAAATGGAACAGGTAACTTCAGCCAGCTTCTTTCAGGTCCCAGCATCTATTTTATGAAGTTTTAGTTATTGCAATCAGTTTCTGTGCCCTTTCTAATGACCAAATTAACATGGTAGGAATAACCTTTCTATGACAATACTGTACATGCTTACATTCAGTTTAATTACACAGATTTCTTCAACAGCTGGATGTACAGAAAGTATAAACTGAATGTTTAGAACATCCACAAAAGTTAGCTAATGCGCAGATTTGGCAGGAGAACAGTGCAGCCTCTTGAATTTATAAGGAATAAACCAGGGCACACATGGAAGCTGCACCGATGAATTATGTGATGGTCCAAGAGCTGCCAAAGAGGGAACAATGGCGTGGTGTACCAGCTGGGGCCCACAACAGGCCTTCTGCTGTACAAAGCCAGTAACTGTTGAATTAAGGACTGTCCAACAGTAGTCAGGGCTCTTTTGTAAGACACAGTAAAGAGCAGTACTAAGCATCCCAATCTTTAAAGTAACAAATCTGCGAGCTCATAGAGTATTATGATAATAAATGTTTTACTGTTTCATAATTAAAAGACACTGTAACCCAGATTATAAAAAAATCACATTTTTACATGAATTTTGATAATTGCTGCTACTCTTGCGTGAATATAAAGGCAAACTTTTAAATCTTCCACTTGGTAGGAAACAGTTATAGCATTTACAACTATTTTGGCATCCAAAAGATACACAATACCCTGTTGTAGAAAAATACCTGGATTCTTGGATATGTTTACTTGTTTCTCTGAAAGGATTCTTGCATCTTAATGAAAGCATGGCTTCCTGAGTATTGTATAAAGTGACAAATACGTTTTTCATGCCAGATGAATACAAAGATACATAAAAATCATTGTTCCGCATAAGTGAATAAATTCGCTAATTTAGGCCTAATGCTGCAAGTATTTATGTATGTGCTTACCTTTATTACTTTGACTATGCTTTTGAAATCAGTGGGATTATTTGTACCAGAGTTAAGTACATACATAAGCATTTGCAGCATTGAGCTGAAAAAGGCTGGGTTTAAATAGAAGCCTCTAAAAACCATGGTCATACTGTACAGTATCCATCTGATTAAGTCTGGTTTGGACAATGAAGGAAGATGATGTTTTGTGATCTTCTTTTTTCTAATTTGGATAATAAAAACATAATAATGAAGAGAACAATAATGAAACCCAGTCCCTCAAGCAGTTGGTGATACCATTTTCTTCTGCATCTTGTTTTGAAAATTATTAAGTAGGACTGGCATGAATTGCTTTTCTTTCTTGACCCAGCGTGATTATTTGATTTTGAGTCTTGTATGTAACTTTTCCATCACCAATTAACCTCCAGTTTTATTGGATGTCATTGTATGTGCTATAAATGGTGTACCATAAATATCTGAGGCTGAGCGTTCTCTCAGAGATGAATGATCTCTTCACATGCAGTATGATACAATTCTCTTCTATACAGTTTGAAGAGTAGTAGTCTTTTAACCTTTCAAATAAGCAAGGTTTAGTGCGGAATTGGCTACAGAGAAAAGACTGGAGTAGCAAACAGTCCAGGACAATGCTTTCCTCAGCATATGAAATAGGTGAAACATGAGCAGTAGCAGTGGCTTCCATCCTTTTCTGAAGGAAACAGCAGTAAACAAAGCATATTTGTTCATTCAGTATATCCTCTCTGGGGATATTGTCAGTGAAGAAATGCCAGTTTATATGATCTGGGACAAATCTGGTTCAGATATCTATGATATATCGTGCCCATAACAGCCCGTGGGGTGTCTGCCAGTCAGCAGCCAATCTCTCAGGTCAAATTCAGTGGAACCAGAAGAACTTGTGGAGCTGGTGAAGTTGGGATCCATAGGAGGGCTTGCAGTCAGTTCGATCTGTTAGCATGTCTTTAATTTTCTAAGAGTTTTGACACTGTAGCTGTGAGGCTTTTTTTTGCAGCTGACTGTGAGTGGAAAGGGATGCAATGAACTTGTATCATGATGTGGGAAGTGGCTGTCACGGATGGATTACAGAACAGAGGAGAATGTTGCACTGGTAGCTCACTGAGATACCTGGTTTCAAAGCAGTACAGTGATACTTGTGCCTCCAGTAAGAGGCCTTTACGAGGGAAGAAACACTAATCAGGCATAGAGCCGAAAGTGCTTCTGGTGCAAGTGTGACAGCACTTTGTGCTAAAGCAGTGCAGTGAAATGTAATGTAACTATCCTTCCAGAGAAAAACAATTCCTGCCAGTGAAGTGCTGTTTTACTGATGTGGTTCTACATGATGGGTTTCTCCTCGCACATCTCAGGCACGTCTTCACACCTCTCACCTACACGGTACATGCCTCCAGAGGTCTGCAGTGTAGACCTAGCCTGAGCCTTTAGTGCTCCAGTGCTCTTTTCCTTAGAAATTGCAGCAGCTCCTTTTTTCCCACAGAAGTAAAGGGCACAGTAGTGGGTGTGGGAACTTTGTAATGGGTGGACCTCAAAACTTCACATTTTATTTGGGTTAGTTCCCCAAAATTTCCATGCTGCTAGCCCAACCAACTCAAACTGTTTTGATCAGTGGAATTAAGCACAATAGAATAGGACTGTCTTATATGGTGGCACATTTGAATCCAGACGGTGTCACAACACAGAAGTACAAAGAGGTAAATAATGACAATTAACTGGACTTCCTTGAAGAAATATTCTGTTTTCTTCACAGAAAAGGTTCAGAACTGCTCATGTTTTAATTGAACCACTTCACTCATCTCTAAATGAAAACAGTTGCAAACACTGTCCAATGTACATAGCCTCAGGCACTGTAAAACAACCAAATAAAAGGACTTTTCTTTGTCTTATTTATTTACTTGAAGCTAAAGAAAAATGCCAGAATTCTACCCTTGAACAAATCACCACTTTTTACATACTTTACCCCAGGCAGAAGTTCCAATTTTTCCTAACTGATGAGTTGTTTTCATTTGTATTTGTGTTTGTATATTTTTGTATATCTTATTTGTTTGCTTTTCCTGCTTCTTAAAATTGCCTCTTCTCTTTAGAAGTGGGGGAGAAGGAAAGAAATTGAGGTGAAACCACAACATGTTTTCATTTCATGTAGCAAACAGATCTTTTTTTCACAAGCTTCTGCAGGCACTAAAAAACAAATATGGCTTGAGATGATAAATTATAATGTTCTTCAGACAATGCAGAGCTGGGAAAAGAACAAATGCAAGTGTTTGCAGCATGTGTTAAGAAAGGTAACTGATTGAGATTTCTTTGTTAACTCTACATTGTCTCATAATTTACATTTGTAAAAGGTACTAATGATCTTACTTGTCCTTATGCTGCTCACTTTCAGTTTGCCAAAGTCTCTACGAGTGTGAATATTCATTATTTGTTTTGCAAATATATCTTGTATAAAAGCAGCAAAATCCCCATGGAAGTTAAGGGCAGCTTTTTCAAAAGATTGAGTGTCTCGTATTAGTCTTCATTGATGGCTGCTTGGTGAATATTGTGTGTTGTAACTTACAAGCAAGTTGAATCTTAAGTAGAGCAACAGGTAAGCTAATCAGTATTAGAGAAAACTCCTGGAGGGAGAGATATAAAACTTCACTTATTTCAAAGAGGCTGACTTGCCTACAACAACATCGTACAGGAGGATTTCCTTTCACGTGTCCACACAGCATAAAGAGAAGCAATTAATTTATACTATTCCTAGGCAAGGTTCTACAGAAATGAAATTATGTAAAGGGGAGACAGACGTAAAGGAGACAGAACTCCTGTTCTGTGTGATATATTATTCTATATGTGCCTTTTGTCAGGATCTTATCTTTAGACACCTTCATGTCAGGATTAGGTATCATTGCATGGAGTCTCCCTGCGACACTGGAATTCTACAACAGCACAGGCAAATGAGCTAGATCCCAGTGACTCCATGTTCTGCTAGGACCCAGTTAGAGTCCAAGGAGCACAACATCAGAAGCAATTTAGTTTCTCCACCCTGGATTCTGTCACTGCGTCCTTGTTTCACCTTTTCTCGCCCAAACTAGAATTCTTTCCTTCCTTGATCATTCAGCATAACATTCATTTCTTATCACCAGATGAACCTCATGTACTTATGTGCTCAAACAAACCGTACAAAAATTAACTGGGCAGGTCCTCTGAAAAGCTGAAGCATTTAATTATCTGTGTCCTGCTCTAACAATCTCTACTGAAAAATGTAAATTTCATGGATAATGAGATGATAAATGAGATAAGGAACAAATCCTATCTTTGAGGCCTGTATGTCTTACACCTCCTCCTGCTGCTGCAGCAAAGGTAAACACTGCATATTGAGATTCATCCTGAGAAAACTGAACACTGAAAAAGACATGCTTGTTTATTAGATAAATTGGCTTCATCAAGGACTGCCCTGATTCTCTTTTAAATATGATGGAAAAGAGAGTCTTCAGCCTTTGCAGCTCTGTGTATATAGATACATTATAAGGAATGTTCAGAGACTCAGGTCAGTTCATAGGTTAGTCCCTATAAGTTTTGTGTTGTAAACAGGTATGTGTTTGTATGTAACTTTTTGGATGTAATAAAACATGTATTGGTTTAAAAAATGATGTCAGAAAAATGTCCTTGTTGGGTGCAGATTGAGTACATTTGAAGGCAGCCTGGGGATCGGGAGGACTTAAGTGGGCAAGGACAATGCAGAAAGCTACCTTATTACAAAAATGTGTCCAAACCAAAAAAGTCTCAGGAAAAGCTAGGTTTGGTTGAAGGGATCGGTACCTGAAAACACACAATCTACACAAACTGAAATCTCTTACTTTCAGGGCATCATGCATATACTTACAGTGAAAAAATATATGTATTTGTTTAATGTTTATGATTTCCCAATCTTCTGCACATTTTTAGTAAATATTGCTTAAAATAATTGCTGTAAAATCAGCATAATTTGTTTAGTTAAGGGATCTGGGATTTTTTGTGAAGGAATCACAGAATCATAGAATATTTGTGGCTGGAAGGGACCTCTGGAGGTCATCTGGTCCAACTCCCCAGCTCAAAGCAGGACCAAGATAGAGCAGTTTACTCAGGATCGTGTCTAGTTTGAATATTTCTTAACGATAGAGACTCCACAAGCTCCTCACAGGGCAAGTTGTTCCCTTGCTAGACCACCCTCACAGTAAAAAAGCTTTTTCCTATGTTTAAGTTGGATTTCCTGTGTTTCATTATGTGCCCGAATGAATGGAATATTAACATACCCTAAATTAGGCACACTTTTGAGTACAACCTTAATTTACTCATCTGTAAAAGAAGCCACTGTTATAATAGCCCTTATAACATCAGCAGATATATGAGGCTATTGAAACACATATGGTTCTGTACCAGAGCAGGCATTAGATTTCAGATCATGCTGGGTTATACTCTTGCTGACTTTGAATAATGATTTTTAGTTTAACAAAAGCCTTGAAGTGCCTGATACCAAAAATGTACTGCTGGTATAGTCATTTGTATAATGATTTGAGAGTTGCAATTGGGCTTGACTAAAACATGATGTCTATAAATAGGTAGACAGTTGGAGGTCTCCAGTGGAGGAAGTCCTGAGCTTCAGCTAAGAAGGGAAGTCGCACAAGACTTCCCATGACCCCAGGAAAGAAAGTGCATTGTAGAGTCAGAGAAAATTATTTTTTCCTCTTCTCTCCTTGCCTTGCTGTCTCTGATGATGTATTATTTTATGTCATATCTTGGTATTTTAACTGCGGAACTAACCTTTTCATAAGCAGAGCAAAAGGTGATGTATGTTATGCTTTTTTTTTTTAAAGGACTGTTAATGATCTTTTGGGGTTGCCCTTGTCCATGTAGTGTAATATGATGTTTGGATGATAGCATTTTGCTTGGCTTCTTTCCAGGTTTTTTCTGCTTGCTTTAACACTTCTCTCTGTCTGTGTAATACCTGACTAGTGATCCTATGAAGAGGTATGTAATAATATAAAGTCCTTTTTGCTACCCTCTTCTGGGAAACAGAGCTGTTGGCAGTAGTAATATTTTCCCGCCTATTAATAAAGGAACAAAAGTGGTCTTAATGTGGATGACTCGCTTACCTTGTTGACTAAGTTTTGCATAGGTATTGCCTGCAAAAGGACAAGACTGGGAAGCTCAGGCAAACCATTTGCCCTTGAACACATAGTGGCATTGCTACCTATTCAGTTAAATTTCAGCTGTATTATGAAGGTCTGCCATGTCTAGTAGTTGGGCATGGTACATGGTAGGTAGTGTATTATTTTGAGGACAGCAGTAAGAAACACCAAGCACATTCGCAAGAGCCCAGTTGGTTGCCAGAGTGTGTGGAAAGCCTGGGTCTTACCCAATCCATTTGTACAAGAAATAACCTCTTCTAGTGGCAGAGATTTTCTCAAAATTTTGAGGACTTTGCACAGCTGTCATGCAGGTTGTACCTACAGTGGGAATGTTACTTGGGTAGCAGTGCACATGTAATGTATCAAAGTGTGACTTTCTCGTTCAGTCATTATAGAGGGCTTACTCATATAAAATCCTGTTGTAAAAATTCAACAGAATTCAATCCATTACATCTAATGGAAAAGATGGTAGAAACTTACCAACTCCTGGATGCAGAAAGGTCCTTTAAAGTCTTAAAGTCTTTATCTTAGTACAGCAGATCCCTCCCATCTTAGTATCATGCTTTAAATAACAGAGGATGTAAATGGAACACACAAATTTACATGGTAATCTGGCCCATTGATGAAAACTTAGGTTTATATTACTATATACTATTCATTCCTTAGCTGTTATACATGGAAGGATTCAAATAATAACAGTATCATCATGAATTTAAAAATCTCCAAAGACAGGAATTTCAGAATTCAGATTAATATTTAGATTTTTATCTTGAGTGAATGTTGGTTTTGTGTCATCAACTTGTCATGTGAAAAATTTCAAGAGTATTCCAGACTACCATTGAATTCATGAGTGATTTTGCATAAACTTTCTGCCTTATGTTTCTCTTAATGGTTTTGGCACATCTTTTCACCATTTATGTTAGTTATTTCTACAGAGTCTGTACTGCATACACAGGAGGGTCAAAGAGAAAAATGATGTTTTGTAGACCTCATGTCTGTTTGACTCTGCCAGCCAATGGTGTACTTTATTATTGCCCACTACCTTTTCTTCATTTCGTAGTTGTTCCGTTATTACTTTCTTTTTTTAATACAAAATTATCTCCAGTGATACAAATTTCACATCAATGTAGTAACATTGTCCACAGATAGGAATTGTAATGGAGAACTGTCACCTGGAAAAAAGGGGGTTTTGATACTGGTATTGTTGAATACCATTTTCAAACTCTGCTTACATCTCACTTTTGGAAGTTTCTGATTCCTCTGAGATCAGAGTTCCTTTGATGTAGCACTGTGAAGGCCTAAGAAGAAATAGAGGACATAAAAGAAAGGATCGCAATTCAAACTACTACCTTTTAATATCAGTTATGTCATAGAAACACAAAATATATACCCATGAAGTAGTTAAAAATGTAAAATAATTTTAGATGTACATGAGACCTTTATAGGCTTAAACCATGTGCCTGAAATGTGTTACTACCTTTGAACCCCTTCTGATGACAGATGCTGCTTTAAGATGAAAAGCTTTTACTCTGCATTAAGCCACAAAATGCACCACAGATACCCAAGCAAAGTGTGCACATCATCTTGGTGGGATAACTAGATGGTTCTCTAGAATATGTACTTCAAGAAGTTGAGGAGGGGAATGGGGTGTCAGGATTATTGCTAGACCAGTCGTTCCTCTCAGGTGCTTATTAATGGAATGTGGAGGTTTGGAGGAAATGTACAAACTCATTCGTCCTTATCAGCACATGTGTCCAAAATAAGTACTGTCAACTGTCAGATCTGACAAGTGCTGTACACAGTGTACCCTGAGAGTTCAGTCACGATGCTATGAGGTTGTTTACTTTGCTTTTCTGTCTTAAGAGTTATACAGGTGTGTACCTTGTGGGAAGATAAAAAAAGGGTGGGGGTTGAGAGGGAGCGAATGTTTAAGAAGTAGGATGATAATGCACACAGTGCTTTGTTGGGAAGATTTGATTGAGCCCCAAGTACAGGGTGATTTTAAAAGGCATGGTAAAGGTTTTCAACGCAGTGAAGAGCAGCTGGGTACTTTGAGGTTTGGTGCGAAGTGTAAGGTTATCCACTGACGGTGTTCAACTACCAACATGTGTAATTATGGTAATCTGAGTAATAGTTATAGGACTTGCAAACCTAGGTAGCCTGGAAATAGTTAACAATGGAGATCCATCTCAGAACAGATGGGAGCTGGCAGTATTTTAGACCACAAGTGTTTAGACTGTGTTCAGGTTTTACTGAAATAAGGCTGCATGCCTGTTTCCCACCCAATTTTGTTGCGCTGTATTGACACATGAATGTTTATTTTTATTGAGACTTGAACATTTGCTTTTGTCTTGACTTCAGGATGTCAATCTTGTGTTTATTTAAGGGGCTAATAGAGATACGGGTTGGAAGAGACCTCTACTGATAAACTTGTTCAAACTCTTACATGAGACAGGATGAGTTGGTTCACTGCACTGTGTAACTCAAAAGTTTTAGGAAGTCAGTGTACTGCTGAAAATGCTGAGCTATTTGACAGTCATTGGTGAGAGCAATAGCAGTAGTTACAGATATGCATGATAAAGTGAGCCATCATAACTTTAACTATTCAGAATATTCCTGCCTAAGCTGTGAGATACTTTTAGTTGCTTTGGAGTGCCAAGATTTCAATAAGAAAAGGAGTCTGAACTAGACCACTTGTGGCATTTTGAAATCTAGCTGCAACTCAGTGGCTTGCCTTGCACCTATGAAAAGGGCAGGAGCATGGCTAACTCTGGAAGAAGTATTTTTACATTTTGCTATTGTGGCAAACAGCAGGCACACGGGTTTCACTGCACAATCCCACAACAGTGAGGCCAGCTGGATTGGGTGAGCAGCCTGCCAACATCTGGTGGCGGAGGGTATGGGGGATGTAGTTTGCTTCTTCCAACAGCTTATGGAAGGAGCAGCGTGTAGCTTGTTCCCTAAGGCATTTTAGCTAAACCTGCTTTACTCAGAATATATCAGAGTACTTTGGCTGTCTGCTTGATCTTGTACTAATGGATGGTTGCAAAGCCACAAGGTAGTTTCAGGAATATCGATCATGCTAATATACTTTCACCACAGACTATGTTAAAGATAAATTTCTCCATCAAAGAAAACAGAAGAGAGAAACATTTTTTCCAACTGTAAAAGCAAATGAAGTCACTTTGTAAAGACATGATTCTCTACTTTATTCTGAGAACACTGTGTTGAAGTGAACGATCCCAAATACACAATTTTGCATTTTAGTGTTCATTTGTGTAACAGTTTGGATAAAGGCATTTTTCTTAACAGATAATTTTTGTAAGGTTGCACAGTGGTTTTGAGATAACTCTGATTTTCTGATATTTGTATTACTACTATATTTAATTAAAAATAATTACACAAAGAAGTAATAAATAACTATTTATATGTGCTGCACTCTCAGAACATAGGATAACTTAGGTAAGTGATAAGTTTATTTATTTCAGTTTGTGGTACCTGTTAGTCACTTGGTGAAAAAAGGTTAAGTTTCCTTGGGCCTGCATCTAGTGTTGCCTATACCAAGTGTTCACTACCAGTTGGGATGCTTGTTTTCAAGGTCTTAGGGACAGCTGCACTTCCTGTGACACAGCTAGTGAAGGTGAGGAGGGCTTATTGATTTTCCTGCTACCATTTTGGGAGTTCACCAACAGTGTTCAGCAGTTCTCTTTGTGTTTTCCTGTACCATTTTCTTCAGCTGATATCACATTAAGGGCTAATTCTTATCTGGCCTGCACTTATTTTTATTAGATGCTCAAATTTTCTTTCAAGATATCTCAGGGATAATAAATTCTCTCTTTCCTGACAGCCAAAATTCTCTCTTCTTTTGGACCAAGTCGAGATTTATTTTAAGAATAATAACAACTTCAAAGCGTCACTACTCAGAAGTACAGTTACAGTGTCCTCCTGCAGCCTGAATACCCATGGTAGTTAGCTGCCAGTGCATATGCCAATGTGATTAATTTGATAACAGTTTGTGTGCATTGATGAATCATGCAGGCCTGTTCTGGAGCCTGGAAGAAGTACTTACTTAGAGGCTTACAAAATTGAAAGCCAACTCTGGCATACATTCCTCATGAAACTTGTGAGGCTCCCTTTCCCAGTCTTTCTGGCCACGACTCTGAGGTTGCAAACAACAGCCTGCTAAGTGGTGCAATACACTTTGATGGCAGCATAGCAACTGAGTCACTATGTAGGTTACTACTGCCTTGGCAGCACATCTGCTAAAGAGCGGTTGTCAGCAATGCTTCCTTTTCAGGTTCGGTCTCTGATGGTAATGATTCTTTGGAGGTTTTTGTGGAATTGAATTTACTGTGACTGCTTGCTGTGTGGCATGTTGAAATACACAAATAATAAACAGAGGTGGCATTTCATGGCACTAAAATAGATGTTTCCTCTACAAGGGTTTGTTGACATGTAAGCATGGCTACCACCTTCCCCCTAGTCTGAGGAGCAGAAAGCCATCTCTGGCTTTTCTACCTCACAATAATTGACAACCATACAAACTCAAAGTGTTCATATAATGATGGAAAAGTTGTGGTTAAATTTTTCTATATACATACGAAGGTGCTGGATCTGCCACCCATACACAAAAGTCATAGAGAATCTTTGATTGTTTAGCTAATGTTGTTAGCTAAGAACATTAATCTGTTGTGATTTGGGAGATGTTTTCCTCCAAAATTGCCAAAGTAGGAAATTAAGAAGCTTTTTCAGACAATTTGGAAGAGGAAAAGGGAGAATGTATTACGAAAAAATCTTTACAGGCTTTAAAAATCTTTACGTTCTTTTCCTAATAATGTAGAATTGATGGAGGTATTTTTTACAACTGTGTCCTGGGACACAGTATCAGACTAAACTGGTCTAGAAAATCTAATGAAGAGGAAACAGTAGTTCAGGTTAATACAGTGAAATTGGTAATTATTATTCTGGGCCTGTATTCATGGCCATAGTAATGCATCTGCATTGTGTGATTGCATTGTTGCATCTAGGAAGAGATGTAGTTGAAGACCAGGGATTATTCGCAAAATGTAATTCAGATTATGGACAATCAGTTCCAGTGTTGCCAGACTAAGAGTGAGATATTTCAGAGAAGAGGGGAAGTTTGGCTATACAAGGGAGGTAAGCAGTCTGATGCCTTTTGGGAAGATGCAGAATTCTGTCACCTTTCCTGACATCCTGCTGGGAATGCAGGTTTTTGCCCTCATGAAGTGACTCGTTTGGTACATCTGGTTCTGTAGGCTGCACGCCGGGGTTGCCAAGCCATGAATCTCCCTTGTCCCTGAAGAGGCCAGGATCTTCTCAATGGCGCCCAGTGACAGGACAAGGGGCAGTGGGCACAAACTGGAACACAGGCAGTTCCATCTGAATATGAGGAAAAACTTCTGTACTTTGAGGGTGACCAAGCACTGGAACAGGCTGCCCAGAGAGGTTGTGGATTCTCCTTCTCTGGAGAGATTCAAAACCCACCTGGATTCAATCCTGTGCAACATGCCCAGGGTGTTCCTGCTCAAGCAGGGGGGTTGGACTCGATGATCTGTAGAGTTCGCTTCCAACCCCTACCAATCTGTGAATCTATGAAAGATGGTGGAGGAAACTGCCCCTGTACTCCTTTATGTGCATGGACTCAGCTAGTCCTGATTTCCCCCAGTCTATTTGTGCCCTGCCTTCATTGATCATCTAAATTCAAGATGAAGCAAAACCTGACCTTTAGGCAACTGCTTCCTTCATTTTCTCCAGTCATACTGCTTCACATTTCAAATCCTTACTGGATGCATAGTCTATATTATAGAGGGCATCTAGGACACACGATTAGAAGCCTAGTCAATGTTACAGTCATTTGGAAAACATGATGGCCTGTACTGTCCTCTGCAAAACTTCTTTATTATATAAGCAGAATACCTTCCGGCTGTTGGATCCCTAGAGTACAGAGCAGCGTCTCTCTCAGTGTACACTTTGGTGTCTTTCCCTGTGCCATTAAGCCATGAGCTGGGATGGTTTTGGATTCCAAACTCACCAGAGTACAGGTTTAATTTGCACGAATAGCAAAGTCATTCTGACTGATAAAATTCCTTGGGGAAAAAGCACCATTTCTATATTGCATTCTGTCATAGTGTATCAGTGCATCTGTCACTTGAGAGAAAGCTGTCACTTAAGACAAAGATTTCTGCTCTAAACTATATATATTAAAAATTCTTTATGTTGCAAGCAGCTAAAAGATGTGAGGACTTATTTTCCATTCACTTATACTGAATTTCTACATGTATAGCTTCAATTGCTACTTCAAAGCCACCTTAATTTACACCAATATAAATAAGACCAGGAATGGGCCTCATCGATTGCTTGGAAAATTACCGTGAAATTTTAAGATTGTCTACAGAGGTGTTCGATGTCTGCAAGCAGAAGTGGTGCTACAATAAATGTAAAAAAGAAGAAAAATATAGTGCTGAAAAGCTGCATTCAAGTTTAGTTTTAGACTAAATTTAAGAAAATTGACTTAGCTCTCCCTGCCCACTACAGCAAATACATTAGGCATCCTAATGTGGCAGAACACAGGCCATAAGGCAACTGAACACATACCAAATGATGAAGCTTCCATTTGTACTATATACTCTGGATATTTGCGTTTCTGAGATAATTTTTGGTGGTGTGGATGAAACAGCAATGAAAACATTATTGTACAAGCCTGGGATGGAGTTTTTTGCCAGTTCATAAATGCATGCAATGGAAACAATGTTTGTGAATAAAATGAAAAGCTAAATGAACTGTTCAGTCATCTGAATGTTTCCATTTGGAATGCTGAATGAAGAGTTCTATTTCTAATCCAAGACGGTTTTTATTAGCACTCAGTGCCTTTAGCGCAAGCACAGACCAGTTCTGAAATCATCCAGGGTACAGCTTGAATAATAGGGAAGTTATTTTCTGCATAAACACTAGATTTATTAAGGCCTGTTTTTTCGTCTCATGAAAGACTAGTTGCAACTTGTCTGAGGAAGCCATCAGAACAATTTATACATTCTCAGGATCTTTGAGAAAAGAAGGCAGATTGACATTGTACAAACAATACTGCCTATATACCTGTTAAATCTTCTACAGAACATCAGTTCCGCAGTTACCTGCTCCGTAAATTCCTTCTTCTGAATTTATCTAAAATTGGGGTCATACCATACTCAAAGTCCAGCTGAGTAATTCAAATGAAAGATAGGCAAGTTATCAGCTTTCTAAAGTGAAGGTTGCTTTTAATTTATTCTCTATCTCATCACTTTATTGGCTCACATTACCATCTGTTCCAGGCATGCTGCTTATCTTCCAACTATTATCTTGCTGCCTGACAATTTGTGCAAAATGTCCAAGAAAGTGCAATTAATCTGTGGATAAGTACCCACTGGTAAAAAACACCTTTTCATAGAAAATAAATTTTGGCAAGAATACATAAAAAACAACAACCGCAATTCATATCAATTTTTATTTTAATTAATTCTGTTGTGCAGACGTGTGTGACTTTCTTCCAAAGTTTCTTTGTTCCCATATGTAATATGTGGTCAGTTGCCTTACTTCCAGATCTTAGATAGCTTATGTTCTTCATGTTGTATAATTATTCTTTATGCTGGAAAATTAAAAGGATGCACTCCCATTAATCTTCATGCTCTTCAATTAAAAAAACATTTTTCAGTTGATCTCCCTCTGAGTGCCTGCTTAATGTTTCACGCAGTACAGGAAAACTGCAACATGAGGGCTTAGTGCGGTGCTCGCATACAATATGACCTTGTGGTTCAGGTAGTTTTAGGAGGGTAAACTTTGCTTTCTCCAGGAGGTTAGGCAGCTTTGTGCAGTTGACTGTCTTCATTGTGTTTATGTTAAAAGCACATGAAATGAAACACAATTTTCTGCTGTTCTGTGAGAAAAACAAATTAAAAAACTTACTTACATATCAACTAGTTTGTCCTGACTTTATTAACTGAACCAAAACTGTGAAATCTTTGCATCTACTTTTCCCAGCACTTGTGAATTAATTTGGTTAGGTCATTAAATGTCTTTCAGTTGGTCATTTTATGCCTTTTTAGTAAGGGTTCCTGAGAAGATTTTCTATGGAATGTTACGAGTCCAGATCCATTTGGAAATTGAATTTTAAGTGTATTCTTTCAGGTCACAACTTGCAGGCCACTGTATGTGTGTTTAACTTTCTAGGGGTAATCCCACTGACTGTCACTTTTTATGATATGTCAGATCTGCTTAAGTCTGGCCAGCTGATGGATTTTGGAACAAGAATTTATTTTTTATTGAGTTTTAAATGGCTCATTTTAAATGGAGAAAATGCAGGAAAAATTTCTTTGCTGTAAATATACCATTAGCTAAATTTCAGTCTTTTTAAGCTGTTAAGCTGAAATGTTGCCAGAGTGAATTGTTTTGTTGCTGGAACTAAGCAGATGCGTATTGCAAAGTAAATGAAAACGTGTAAGGAATGTTGCCTGTTTGTAACTGCATTATTTTAATGCAATTGTAGGCAGTATTCAATGTCATGACTGAATGCCATGAAAAAAAAATTGTGCCTGATGAAAACATCTGGATTCAAGTTTTGGTGCCAGTAAATTCTTCCCCCACTGGTAAAAAAGATTGTAAAACCACATTCTTTCTGGGTTATGTGATTCATAGGAATGTTCTACAGAGTGCTCCAGCTCTTCTTCTAAATACATAGCTCAGGGTCATTGGCTGGCAATGGCAGTGTTCTGGGACTAAATCAGAGAGAGGTCAAGGGGCTATATCCTCAGTTATGCTGAGTTTGCAACTGGCAGGTAGGCGGGAGTTAACCTCCATTTCAATTCCCTGAAACTCAGAATCCAGAACAGTCCTGGATTTAACTTGGAGTAGTTAGCTGGAGACCTTTGCATAAGGATTGTATATTAAACAGTGGTTTGTTCTGGGAAGCTGGGTTATGCTTCATTCTACCTCTGGCAGTAGTTTTATTGCTCTGCCACCTGTAAGGAGGATCAAGAAGTCTGTGATGGAAAATCAACTATACTGTCAGTTTTACAGAGTTCTTTCTGTCATGACTATGATCCTCAGCTGCTTCTGAAAACTTGTCCTCAGTTGGTTTTTGCTCTCTTACTACTCTGGAGATACAGCAATCAAGAACAGCATTTTTGCAGCACTGTTAGCTTCAGAAAGTGTTGTCTCCTATTCCTTTTCCCTGCCCTGGTTACTTGTTCCCACCCTTCTCGCTCCCCCACTTCCCACCTTCCCTGCCCACCCACTTGTCCCCAACTACTGCAAGAGTCACTTCAGGGAACGATGCCTCTGATCAGTAACTACTCCATTGCCCACTTCTTTGATCCATTCAGAGCACAAGCGTTGTGCCAGCGTAAGACAGGGTGCAGCACGAAGTAGGAATAAGCAGCTGGGAGCAAGACAGGAAGGGGTGGCGAATTCTTAAGGAGTGTTAGTGCCAAAGGTCTAACCATGGACTGAGCTAGGGCAGTTGGCATAAAACATGGACTTATCCTACGTTTTCTGACTGTGAATACAGGTTTCATGAGATGGAGTCTTTGCTAGCAGTCTTGGATATTTGTCTTCAGCCCCTGCCTTCCCCTTGTCCCTGCACAGTGTAGACCACTTTATCACTCATGCCATCACATCACATCACATCACATGCTGCTGAATCTTGAATCAGATCAGAGAATGTGATCCAGCTTAAATAAATACAGTAAAAAAAACCCCATTTTTTAAAGCTAGACCAGTTTGCCACTCCTGTTCCCTGCTCATTCAAAAAGATGCTTGCATTCTCCGACAGGAAGTGTGTGGGGGAGAAGGAGTGGCTGAGGACTGGAGAGAAATGAGGGCTTCTTGTGCACAGAAGTGCAGCCTCAGTAGTTACTGTACTCAGGGTCACAGAGCGAATGATTTTATGTTCAAAATTTATACAATTCTACTGAAGACTCGTATCTGAGATCAATTTACATTTTTATTGAAATGATGAATCAGTGCCTTTTCTCTAGACTCTGGTTTATCCTGACATAGGATAATTAAGATAACCAAGTAAGACAAAACCATGATAGCTCTAAGATCAGTACCTTTATCTGAGCTATTAGTACCTAGATATGGCCAAACACCACATTCAGTGAATTTCTGTAGGGGTTCAATCCCTGATTATTTCAGGGTGATGGTGGGATGTAAGTTCATATGATGAGGAAGGGAGCTTCATTTGATAACATAACTGAAGGAATATTCAGGATATTCCACTGAGTAGATACAGACTTACTGTTCTAAACATGCAGACAATTGTGGGACCAGGACTTTTGAGGACTTGAATACTCGAGGCGGGTTCAGCTTGCATGCTTGACACAGATGTGTAAAGGCCCTGTCCAGAATTCAGAAGCTAACTGCAGCAATATGTAGTGAAATGAAATTTATGGAGATGGGAAAAAGCTTAATTGCACGTTAGCTGAGGTGCATTAACTAGCTTCTAAAGGAAGTGGTGGCCCTCAGATACACTGTGTGATTCACAGCCTGAGAATTCCTGCTTTCATTGTGGGAAGGGAATTGTCTTCAGACATAGGAAGCATGGAATTGGAGAGAGAGGAAAATGGTAGCAATGAAGGATAATAGGGAGTGGGGTCTTAGTGTAGAGAAATGAGGAACTATGAGGATAGAGAAGAGTGCAGTTCTCAGCCTCATTTTAGCATTTGACTCAAATTTTAGCATGTGTTAGGAAGTTATTACCTCTGTTCTTAACTGCTGGTTTTCTTGTATTTTCTTTCTTCTTTTAAACTGGTTTGCCTTTTTCTCAGTTATTTGCCAAAAATTCCCACCCCTATTCAAGCAGGGTATCTGTTCTAAGTTTGCTGTCTACAGATCGAGTTCTGAATAGTGTCCATTCTTTGTTGATTTGTGTAGTCTTTATGGGGAACATTGCCAAACCCTCATATTCTGCATTTTCTTCTCTGGTGGAGGCTGCCACTCTAGAGGGAGAATTGCTTTACGTGTTGCAGGAAATCTGAACGTGTGCCATGGCTCGTGAAGGCATCATAAATGACAAAGATAATGAGCTGTACATGGCAGGACTAGTGAGTGTTCTTTCACTGAATTATGAGCAAAGAGGGAAGGATGTGATGGTGATGTACTTCTGAAGCTTTATTCTGAAAATGAGAAAATGTAGTGTAGTAACCTGGTGCCACATATATTGTCTGCAGTTATTTCTAGCGAAAAAATCCAACCAGACAGTTTGTCAGCATTGAGATGGTGTTTTCTTATTCAAAATAAGATGGCTTAAACTTAATCTCTGCTCAGGCCACATTGCAATTGGCTTTAGCAGTCACTAAGTCAAATATGCTGTTACTGAATCCAGATTTTACAAGTGGGTAGAATTGTATCAGGATAACTGCAGCAATTCAAGCCAGCACAGCACCATTTTAGGTCACGTCTACACTAGGTGCTTGGACTTTACTCAGCTACAATCATGGCTGAGATCCTAATTCAAACAAGCCCTGAGGGTATGTCTACACTGAATCAGAGGCATGAATGCAACATGTACAGGCATGGATAAGCTACTTTTGAACAATAGCAATGATGGAATGGCAGCATAAACTTTACCAAAGATTGTCCAAGAACACGGGGAACTTGGTGGATGTATGCAAATGATGAGTTGTATTGAATTTCATGCCTCTACTTTCCCATTGCTATTATTAACTCATGTTGTAATTGTGTCTCTGACTGCAGTGCAGACATTCTATAAAGCTGTTTAGTTGCCCTGTTATAGAAAATAGGACATTGACTGGAAAAAACCAATAATGTAAAGGCAACATGTCTTTGCTGTATTACCAACAGTGTGATCTGAAACTCAAAACTACAAGAAGCATTCACGCAGTTTCCTGTTCACTAGGGAGTACATATGTGACATCCTTTCAAGTCAGAAACTAGGTATAGGCTCTCATAATGACCTCAGTGGAAGAGCTACATATCAGGTGGGGTTTTTAGTGTTGCTCTGGTTTGAAATTAGAACAAAGGAAGGAAACACTACATTGCTCTTTCTAGTGAAATGCTTATCTGTCATAAGAGGCATGTGGCTTTAAAATTGTTTCTCTTGTCTGTCTCAGATGCAAAAAATATGCCCTGAATTTGGAGTTCAAGCATTTTCTTAATTAAAGACAGTTTTATGGTCAGCTTGTAAACGTGTCTATTGCAATTTCAGTTGTTTCAGTTCATATATAAGAATTTTCCAAAGTGAGTTTTAGGAAGGAAAATATTTTCACAGGATAAATGTAAAATGTCTGCTGGAGAACAACTAGCTCAGTCATCTTGATAATGGACTGGAGAGCTTTTTTGTACATAGCTTATCAGTTCTAAACCAACTGGTGGTTATTGCCTAAATGGTAGTCTTCATTGAACAGCTGTTTTGTAGCCTACAGGAATGAGACAGTTGGTCTCATTTCTCTTCCTAGAGGCTGAAGATGTCCATATTATAAAATCAGCATTCTTATTCTAGCTCTAGATTGAAAAAAATCAGAGAATTCAGAAAGAGTTAAGAAAAGGATTGAAGTGTCCTAAAGCAGAAATTAAAATAACTTTATTTCACATAGATCAGATCTGATTTAGGGCCCCTCACTATAAGATGTGATACACAATATGAATCAATATCGGGATCTGATGTTAGACATTCAATGAGCAATAAGAAACATTTTTAACAGTTAAAAGACTTATCAAGCTTTTTATTAGATTTTTTACCTACACAGTTCTGGAAATGTTTTACTAAAATGGATATATTCAACCTCCAGTACAGTTACTGATGGAGGAATTAACTCAAAGAAATCCAGTAACTTATTTTCTGTAGTAGATCAGGTTAAGTAACTGCAGTATGCCCTTTTGACCTGCTAATATGCTTAGAAACATCTAGAAGAGGTTCCTCTAATTGCAGTCTAGTTGCGCAGATTGATGTGATGTATTATGTCTTGTCCTGTGCCAAGAACGTGTAGAAGGTTCTGATTTGCCTCGCACCTTTTTCAAGTGCTATAGCACAATTGAAAAATAAAGGCAGTTACACCTGACAAAGAAGTCAAACTCTCATTTTCTGTTTGTGTGTGTTAATCCATATCAAATGCACAATTACTCAAGCTTTAGTCACCTGATTCAGTTGGCAACTACACTGAATTGATGGTTTATTTCAGCATCCTGAAGGAACCTTTCATCCTGCAGTGTGCGTGACCTTCCAGATTTGAGTGATACTCAGCTGTTCCAGTCTTAGAGGACAAGAGTACTGTATCTACAGTGTATACCAGATTCACGGGCTCTGTGATAAGTTATCACAGGGTATGAGTCTTCCCAATAATAGTCTGTTTTCATGGTCACTCTTCATCCTATTAGTGATAAAAATGATAGCCATCAAATATGTCTTGGTAAATGCGGACTTTCTGTTCTTTAGAAATTGGCCAGATAAAGAGAATGCTGCCTGCATTGCACCCAGTAATCAAAGGGCAGCACACGCACAAAGCTAGCAAAGCAAGCCAGGTACTTGGTTTAGGAAAACAAAAATTCTTCGGATGTTATAAATTAGCAAGATATTCTTGGTTTTGGAGACTCAATAGCAAAAGCTTATCTGCAAGTACTTCACAACCAGCAAGAAGCTCATAGTGTCACTTAACATATTTGACTTATAAAACAAATTTTCTAGAAATTCTATTCTAGAAATAATTTGAACATGGAACCAAAAATGTCAGAGCAAGGTGAAACAAGGTAAAACTGGCTCCACATGGAAAGGCAAGCAATTGAAGGGGATTGCTATTCATGTCAAGTTAAAACCTTTTACAGATTTTACAGATTCACAGATTGGTAGGGGTTCGAAGGGACCTCTAGAGATCATGTAGTCCAACCCCCCTGCTTGAGCAGGAACACCCAGAGCATGTGTTTGAATCCAGGTGGTTTTGAATCTCTCCAGGGAAGGAGACTCCACAACCTCTCTGGGCAGCCTGTTCCAGTGCTTGGTCACCCTCAAAGTACAGAAGTTTTTCCTCATATTCAGATGGAACTGCCTGTGTTCCAGTTTGTGCCCACTGCCCCTTGTCCTGTCACTGGGCACCATTGAGAAGACCCTGGCCTCTTCCTCTAGGCATCCACCCTTTAGATATGTATAAGCATTAATAAGATCCCCTTTTTTAGCTGTATTTTGCCCTCTATGTGTGGGTTTTTGGTTGGTTGGTTTGTTCTTGTTGGTAGATTGGCTGACTTTTTGTTGCGTTTATTTCATTATCCAAGATAGACTGATATATGAGATATACAGGCGATCTGAGCCAGCTTTTCAGGACTGCTTACATGTGTTTACAAATATTTTGTTTACTTAGTTTGTGACAGCTAATACTGACTTCCAGCTGTTCATCTGGCTGTGTTTTCATATGCTGGGGTTAAGGATTCATTAGGAAAACCTGAAAAGAATAAAACAAAATGTTGAAGTCTTGTAAAACCAATAGAGAAATTTCAAATTTGCATTGTTTTGATGTAAAATTGTAAATCTTGATGCTACCCCTGTTCAGAAGCCAAATGTTTACATGGAATAATATCTGAAATCATCAGTATCAACACAGAAACCTTGTACTAGAGAGGGGCAATATAGGCTTGTGATACTAGGAATCAGCTTCCACCAAAGATAATCACAAAGGCATAGTTTCACCATAATCTAGCTACGCGAGTGTGCACAATGTGTTGATGTCCCCTTCTGGAGGCCACCAC
This sequence comes from Aramus guarauna, assembly GCA_013400195.1. Taxonomy (NCBI): domain Eukaryota; kingdom Metazoa; phylum Chordata; class Aves; order Gruiformes; family Aramidae; genus Aramus; species Aramus guarauna. The sequence goes on from VXBL01005310.1 coordinate 261,953, forward strand.
TTAGGTAAATAAATTACATTTGTTGGCTTGTGCATTTTGTGTGCTGACAAGCAGTTGATAGTACCAAAGGCAGCCACAGATTCATTATGCCTGTTTTGCCTGAACCTCACAGTAGATTCAGATTAAAAAAAACAACTCAAATTGACTATAACCTTTATGAAGCTATTTGACAAACGTCTTACCATAGATGAGCAGAATGAAAGTAGAAACTTTGGAAAGTTACAGTTTTTTGTATGTATATATGTATTCCATATTATTTGTATTATCATCATGTCACAGAAACCCCAAATAAAATGGAGAAAAAATTTTCTAATCATTGCACACATGCAGAATCACGGCTGAATCAGTTTTGTTAACATTAGTTTCAATCTACAAGTTGTTGATAGTGTTAATGAAGAAAAAACATTTAAACCTCACATATATCTGAGTTATAGTGAAACATCACTGAAGCTTGTGAGTATTTTGCTCTGAGGCTTAGATTCAGATTGCCCTTGTACTTAGCTTTGGGCCAATTGCAAAGGTCCTTAACGTTAGTTAAATCAGCATGATCAGAGTAACAGCTAAGTGAAACTTATTTAAAAAGCATGACACTTGTGATAACAATTTGAAGATGAAGCATTAATTTTTATTTGGTTCAGGAAATGAGATTTAGTGATTGGTTGGCCATGATAGAATGAAGTGCACTCCCTAGGCCACTCCTTAAACTGGGCAAGGGCTACTATGATTAGCAGTATGCCGCAGAAAATGTCAAGATTCATAGGTTGTCCCAGCAGAGTCTATCGTACAACATTGCTGTACACTGACAACTACATGTGACATCTATCTAAGGTCACAGTTGATGGCAAAAGCCCAAAACATTGAAGCACATCTCTCATTCTCCAAATCATGCAACAATCTGACATGTGCATGACATTTTTTAGGTCTTTTCCTAAGATTTTCAGTGTCATGCTCTTGTTTATTTAATGTAAATCATTAACTCTTGGAAACCTATGATACTGTGTTCTCTGTGAAAAAAAGGAAATTTGTTGGAGGTGGAAAGGGGGGGCAAAGCAAGGAGAAACATCTGCCAGAGAATACTATGGTGTCATAATGGTAAATAATCGGGCTCCATGTCAAGCACCTCAGCAGCTAGAATGAGCTTCTCTCTGAAAACTCTCTCAATATGCTAGCAAATGGGAAAGCAGTTCCATCTTAACATTTTACTAGATGATTTTTTGAACTTTCTTCTAAGCCTAGCTTCCAGTGGTTCTAGAATTAGACCTTGCCATGAATGGCTGAGGTTATCCTGTGGTCTGCATGACAGCAGTGACTGGCTCTCTCCTTCCAAAACAACAAACACTACAACATTTTCTGAGTGCCTCCTCACTTGAGAGCAACCAGAATTTTCCAGTGTAACCAGGGGTTTACAACGGGTTGTATGAACTCCTTTCCTCCATGCTAATCTCATTTCTGTCTATTTTTTCTGCCTCAAAACTGATAATCAAGAAAAAGGAATAAATCTGTTCTCCTGATGTGTTTGCTGCTTTACTTTTATCCCTGTGGGATGAATACATTTTTGCATATTCAGTGGAAGAGATTATTTGGAATAGACAAAGGTACAAAGTTGGAAAGTACTGGATACCTGCAGGTATTTGTGTCAGAATTGCTTGCTTATGAAATAGCTTTAGGCAGGACTGCAGTTCCTAAGTTGTTCTTTCACTTAACACAAGTAAGTGATATAATAAGGAAACATAAGGAAATAATATCCTTTTTCACTGAAAACTACTGAAATGGTTCGACAGCATGATGTGCTACTGTATGTGCCATGTAATTGTACCATACTACATACTGAATGACATAAATCACGTTACTCTCTTTGGATACATGCTGCTTCTGTTTACCATGGGTTTGGGGCATAGCTGGTATACAGATAGTGGGAACCCTGGCACAGAGCATTCTGCAGATCTGTGGCAGGCTCTTGACTAATCCCTCTGGCCTGCTTCTCAGACCATTGCAGAGAATAGATTAATTAAGCTTTTCCTGCTCTTTGGAAAGCCTCAGAGGGACATTTCATCGCAGAGGAAAGCACAAAATGCAATGTAGCATCTTGCAGACACCCTCCTTTGCCAAACTATCCCTCATGGTCCTAGGAGGCAGGAAAGTATTGTACCATTTGCTGACCACAGTTAGAATATGAACATTCATGAACATACCTTACAGTTTTGGGAGGAGAATAACATTGTTGCCAGCATTCATAAGACCTCTCTTGAGGAAAAGCAGGACTACCATACACTGGGTAATCGTCCACTGCCCTGCTGACTAGTGGCTGCAGTGCCTACTCTCTTGTTTGTTAAAAGGCTTTGGCTTTTTTTTTTCTTTTTTTTGGGGGGGAGTGGGTGGGTGGGGGGTGTTATGTAAGGTCATGAGTAGAAATACCCAATTCTATACACTTTTACTCATGTAATGATGGCCTTGGCTTGTCCTCACTGTTTATTTACAATGTGGTCTTGTGGCTTAAAACAAAACAGAACTTATTGAAACAAACACTTGTTCTGCATTTGCGTCTCAGATTTCATGCACTCTTCTAGCTTTTGAGCTCTCTGGGGCAGGCATTATGTCTGTGTGGTAATGCCCCACTAGGGGCCTCCTAGGGACCCCCAGTGCAGCCAGTATATCCAGTTATCCTTGGATATAGTAAAACTGTAACACTATGATGAGAGACCAATGCAGTATTCAAGGAAAAAGTCTCTCTCTCATCTGCCCCCTATCCATTAGTCTTCATTCAACTTAGTCTGTGATCACACTCTAAACAGGAATTGATTCTATGGATCTGAGCAGGCAGCAAAGGAGTAATATATGTATATATGTATGTCCAGTGCTTACAACCTCTCTAGAGTCACCTTGCTTATCACCCCAAAATAGCATGTAATCTAAAATGAAGTCAACACTGCACAAAAGCTGCAAGAGAGGAACATGGAAAAGATGTGGCATGGCTCCAAAGGTTCAAATCACAATTTAGGATAGCCAGATCTAATGCAGGGGATGCAAAGGATCAGATAAATATGGTGGGGAAAGTGAATTTTGCATTGTGGATTTTTGTATTGTCCTGTAATTGGAGACATTCATTTCTCAGATGTAGATTGAAGAGGAAGTGCTGCAACAGCATAACCTCCCAGCTGTTTTTGGAATTCATAACCAAGTTACTTTTCCCAAGTAGCTGTTGAATCCATAGGGATTATATTCTACATTTAATCTATACTAAAGAAGAATTGTGGTAAATTCTTTTGTATTGAGTAGCAATGTATTGATTCACATTTATAAGATAAAAGCAAGGTCAACAACTAGTTTCCCAGTTCAAAATGTCAGAGTTTTAGTGGGGGATATACATCTATTTGACAATTTCTGACTATGAAAACAGCAAACATAGTTCTGTGATGTGCTGGGAAAAGAGTTTTCAGTGGATATAATGAGATATTAAAAGTATTGTGAAGTGGATTAACAAAACCATGTATTGAATGCCTTGTATGCGTCCGGCTACCCATGCATAGGGGATGATGAAGTGCAAAGAAAGGATGAGCTGGAGAGTAGAGCACCTGAATTACAAAAGATGTCTAAAAATGTTCCTTTGTCTGGCAAAACTGAGGTTGGGGCAGATTGTTGTTTTCTGTAAATGCTTCAGGGAACAAACACTAGGAAAGGAGAAAGGAAAACTGGCTTAGAACAATGAATACCGTTTGGATAGAAATAAATTTAGACTTGAAGATAGTGTGTAACTGTTGGTCAGATGAAAATAGAAACTACTCCTTATAAAAATAGGGAAAGCAGAGGGCTTCAGTGGTTTTAAGATGGAGTTTGGTAAGTATATGAACAGGGTTACATGGCACAGTTGTCTCCCGTGACAGGGAATTGGACTAAGTGGCACGGACAGCCCTTCTGGTCGTAATGATCATCAATCATCATGCAAACATTGCTTCCTTTTAAGGCTTTAGTAGTATTCCATGGCTCTTACCTGCTTATACTCACTGCTAGTGAGCTAGAATAATTCTTAAATTCTCCAAACACCTTTCTTCTCTCAGACTTTACCACCACAAAATCATCACAAATTGTTCTCTATCACCTGTGGGTTTTTAATACCCACCTTGCTTCCAGTAGAACTGTGATAGTCATGTAAATGATCATGTCTTGCTTCCTATAGAAGGGGCTGAATGCGTGCAGGATTTGTCACTGACTGCTCATTCCGATCAGATGAACCCGGTGTGCATGCAGTGCAGTTGCATGCTCAGCAGATTCCGCAGTATCACACAGCAGTGTGCTCCTGCTTGATGTGAGCAGAGACTTTGCGACTGGCTGTCAGGAAGTTCCCACTCACGGCAGCATTACCTGGCATTGAATGTACTGTACTCTCTCCAGTTCTTCTCCCTGTGTTTTTTCAACTTTAAATTCCATTTCACAATAATATATTTCTGCCAACACTACCAAAGACATGTCATCAGTAGCACAAAATGTAATTTTCTTGTCATGTAGTGTTGCTTAATTATTTATATTGCTAATTAGAAATATGGATAATTTAACATAATCTACTGTGGATCAAGGTAGAGACAATACTCTACGTGTATTTCAAAGAGAAAAAACAGGTATGAAGAACATGAAAATCACCTAGCATTCAGCATGTGACATCTCTGACAGAGCTTTATTTCTTCTGCCCGGCAAGTCCTCTTGTTTGTTTCCTTACTTCCACATTTCTAGAAAAAAGGATTACTTTCCCATTTCTAGAAAAAGGATTGAGAGAAACAGTTAGATCCAGCCTTTGTATTTAACATAGTAAATCATGCAGCTCAGCTTCTTTGCCATCATTATTTCACTGAGCCAAATTTATCCCAATACATGTCCAGTGATTCAAACCAAAATTAATTTAACCCGTAACTTCTTTTTACAGAAAAATACTCAAGTTGGGTGGAACTGCAACTATAATTGGAATCAGAATCTGAAACAAAAAACAAAAGGCCAAACTCTCCTTAAAGGACCTGACCCTTAGACATCTCCTATCCACATTAAAAAAAGAAAATAAAAAGTCACGATCTATTGTCTCTTAGGACTGGAATATATGATGTCATACTAAAACTGCAAAGTGACTCCCAGTAAATAAGCATTATCACCAAAGAACTGTATTTGTATGATTAACAATCATTTCATAACTGAAAATTATTGGGATTCAGGTGATATGGAAGACCTTATGCAATCATGTAGCAGTTACAAAATAAGTATGACGTGTTTAAGTCTGTGTATTCTCTAAGGGCTATATTTTTTTAAAATACTTCTATTGGCATATCAAATGTCATCTAATTTTTGGGGTCAAATAGATGACCCTATACATACCTTAAGCATTTACAGATTTTTCCTTGGTCACACCAGTAAATCTTCTGCTCCCACTGCTTTCTGAACTTGCCTATATTTAAGTATGGGCAACATTTTATACAAGAGCTGTAATCACAGCCATGGTGGGCATTTGGGCAAACTGCATATGGTGTGTAATCAGCTGGAACAGATGTGATGACATGTGGATTACCCTACTGCTCCACGCTACTAGTGATATTCAGCACAAAGGCTGACATTCAAAAGCTGTCTGGTGGGTGTGCACCTACCTCTGTTGCTTTGTAGTATATTATTCCCCTAGATTCCAAAGATGGTACAAAAGAAATTACTCTGGGAATGGAATATACCATTAGTTCTGGTATCCATATTTTGAAAAGTGGTTGATGTTGCAAGAATGTTTTAGAAAACTGCTACAGAAATTATTCTTGGATAAAAAACCCCAACAACAACAAAAGAAACCCAACCAAAAACAAACAAACAAAAAAAACCCCCAAGGAGTCAATGATTTACCATATATAATTTGGAAGGGAAAAGAGTAAGTAGTAGAAGATGCAAAGTAAAGCATGACAAGAACTGAGTAAAAGATTAAATCAGGCATTCAGGTATAAGAAAGACATGTATTTTTAGCAGTCACTATTGAAGCCATTGGAACAAACTGTCAAACACAGAGGAAGATTCTCCATGACTTGTCTTCTGAGGAATACTCGATACATTCCTGAAAGACTTGCTGTAGCCAAATGACATTAGTGGTCTCATTAAAATAGTTACTGGAGTAATATCGAATGACCCATGATATATAAGGGGTCAGACTAGAATAGGGATAGCTCATTCTGTCTTTGAGATGTGAATGTAAACTAATAAAACTTCAGGCTGGAATTTATAGCAAAACAATTAAAAGGTGCAAATAATGCATAATGCAAAAAGTTTCATTAAGGAGAGGATGAATTATATCTGAGGAAATTACAGCTAAAATAATTGCAATGAGAGAAATCCTATCAAGGTGAAAGATCAAACCCTATTTAGTGAGCATCTGACTTTAAATTGCTAAATCAGCCATGTTTTGATAAAGATCTAATAGTAAGTCTCACAAGCCACCTCCAAATTCCCGCAGGCACAGTATTAGCATTTCTGGTATGGATTGAATCTAACGTAAATTCTGCTGAGGACAGAGGGAGTCAACTCTAACAATGAGGAGGAAGAGGAACAGGGAAAATCCCATGCACCTTCCCATAAGCCACCTGAAGAACTTGTCCCACAAGCCTCAACTGTTTGTTTCCATCAATACCACCCTTTGTACACAAAAAAACAACCCATGCCTGGACCTGCTGGTAGCATGGAGAGCAAAACAGCCGGGGGAGCTGAGAGACGTGTGTCAAGACTTGTTCTTGCACCATGAGCAGTATAGCCAAGTGTAGGGATTAAATATAGTGAGCTAGCCCCTTCTCCAATTGGAAGGGCCCGGCTTGTCATATTTTGATTGGATTCAAAACCTTAAAATATTGTAATGATAGCAATAATGTGTTTTTTGTTCTTTACCTTCTGTAACTGGAGTTTTAAGATTGACTTAAAGTATTACCCTTTGTTCATGAAGACTAGATTTTTTTTAAAGGGAAAATGAGGGTTTCTGTTAGTTACTATACTTATATGACAGAAGAGGCCAGTCTGTGGCTCACTAGCCATATGGCTTACAAAAGAGTTTAATATGTTTTGTGAGAATGGCTAAAGATAGGCAAAATAGGCATCCTCTTGGCAGAAGCAAATGGTTCCTGCTGTGTGTATCACATATTGAACAGATCTTGTGCAGGATTGCTTCCATGCCTGAATCTGAATTGTAAAAGCAGCTTATGTCCAAGAACTGGCTGGATATTTCTGGGGCATCGTGTTTGGAAAAACACCAACATATTGCCAAACTGAGCACAAAATCATGAGTTATCTGTCCGAGAGCTGGGTGAATACTACTGGCAAGTATTCATTTGACTAATTTGTTTCCATCAGCTTCGAGTCATATGTGTACTGTGTCTTCATTCTTCATCTGGTTGCATTCCTTAGTGAATTAAATATGTAGGGTTTTGTCAGTCAGCACAGAATGTGTTGCAAATTATTTTTAACATTGTTTATTTAATTTTTATTCTTGTAAGCATTACTTATTTACACTGATAGAAACTGTGATATTGAAATTTCTGAAGTTGCTCTCTACATTCAATATCTGAAATATAAATGGTAGTTTTGAGATACCAGCAATGCAATTTATGATCTGCAGAATTCTGGTACAGGGAATGACAGTAAATCATGTTCATGATTTACTTTCTTGTTTTGTGAGCAGCAGGTTTTGACTGGACCTAGTCAGAACGTGCCATGTTGGAAGCTTGTGCTCTCTGGAGTATATCGGACATACCTAGGCGTAAACGCTCAGCTTGTTGGGAAGGAGAGGCAGACAGATCTTTTCAATCTATTAGGGAACTTCCTTAGAAAAAGAGAAAGGGAAAACAGAATCTAGGGCAATTTCACTTTTCCCCTTCCCTTCTTCTGATATTTTTCTGGGATCACTTTTTGTGTCCATCTTCATTACACCTGCTGTAGAGAGAACTAAAGGAACCAGACAAGACAAGGAGGACGTGTGATTGGATACAGCAAAACTGATATTCTGGGAAAATGTGGATATAGGATTGATTTGGAGATTGAGAAGTAGACAGAAGTGTGAATGAGCACCTGCAGAATAATATTGTCTTCCTCTGTATTTTTTGGGGGGCTGACAATATGAAATGTGATGCAAAATGTGGAAGAGTGAGGGGCTGGATTTTAAAAATCAAAAGGTAGATAGATCAAAACTACTTGCTGAACAAAACTGATTTCCTGACTTTTGCATCACTCTTGTAATTGCCTGCAATCTGAGTATTATTTTTACCTTTTTGACAATTGCTGCAATAATTCCTGTCACTCCTGAAAATTCACCTGTAATAATGGAGAGAATATAAGTAGACATACTGATGCAATGTGTAATTTTTTGCTTTACTGTCTTTAGGATGGTATTAAAAACCATCACAAGCAACAGATACAGAGCAATATTCTGTTCTCAATTACTTATATTTCAATATGATCTACTCTTTGCACTTTGTAACTTGAAGCAGCATTTAATATAGAAGGATAAAAAGTAGCATAGGTTTCTGAAGTGTCATCAGATATATGCTTAAATATAAATGGTACGTGTATATCTGCATATCTCTGTAGATGTGTATGTACAGACACCTATACACACACAGTTCCTGACACTCTAAAGCCCTGATCTCTGCTACAGCTTTCTTATTATACATGTGGGTTCATACAGTTTAGATTTATATAATTTAACATGTCATTTACATCCACTCAAATTATACTTAATTTGTCCTTAATTACTGAAAGAACATTTCCTTAGAACTGTATAGTTCCTTTCCTGTCTCCTATAATAGAGTACCTTCTGCTTTGCCAGGCTGAAGAGCCTTTTTGGTGAAATCCTGGTTTGTGGGAAATCACACTGAAGCCGCAGTAACACAGCAACCAGCAATTAAAAATAAGCTGATGCAAACAACAAGAACAGCAAATGTAATCAAAAGACAGACCAGACACACTGCATTCTGTGAATTTTTTCTCATTCTGTTGTGACCTGTTGGAAATGCCTTAGCCTTTTCTGGAGGCTTTTGATCGCTCTCATGAATTAGAATTTGTGCCTACAAACTGCTGTTGCAAAAAGCCTTTTCAGTTTTGCTTTTTGTTTTCCCTTCTCTTCACACTTCCCCTCCCCCNNCCCCCCACTCTATTTGTTTATCTAGTATTGGTTCAAAGAAGGATAAATTGATGCTTTGATTATGCTACAAGACATCTTCTTTAAATCAAATTGTGATCATACTTTATTTAATTTTAATGGTCAGAGTTGATCCCTTTCTCATTGGAGAAAGTCAGAATGGAAGCTTCCTTAACGCTGGGCAAAGGACATGACATCCATGGACTGGTTAAACACACTGGTACAGAAGTGGAAGATCTTACCTTCAAACTAAGACAAAGAGTAAACCATACTTAACTGAACTAGAATACGTGTGGTCCCCAACTGCTGTCATGATGGCTTCAACAAATGTGTTTTACTTGGGGCAGAGTAAAAATGTTCACACTTATGTTACTGTGGTTCAGCTGATGAAAGGTAGTTTACACTATAAGAAGTTTTCAGCCACATGCTAATTTCCAGCCTTCTGCAGCTGCTCCCCAGCAGTGACAGTAAATTTAGTTATATACTCAAGTTTCACCTTCTCTGTTTCCCACAGTTCAAACTGGTCAGCTTCAGACTCCTGTCCTGTTGGTTTATCCTAGTGTATAACTGCAGCCAAATCCTTAGACAATTAAGTACGAATATTTCAACTTCATGTGTAAGATTTGGTCCTGGTGAATCTTACCGCAGTCTGGATTTGGCCTCCTACTGTAAACATACTTGTGTTTTGATGTCCTATATGTTTTACTCTTTCTGAAGTGCAGGCCCTTTTAAAGGCTTCATCCTACAGCATCTGTTGTGGTCTAGCACATGTGCCATAGAAAATAGCCTAGGAGCTGGAAATATTTATGTCCATTTCATCAGCAGCAATGCAAAATGTGTGGAAAATCAACATATTATGTCATATTATGTCCCAGTGCCACAGCAGCCTCACCTGAAATAAAGCAGCATCAGGCACAATGACCTAGAATCCAGGAATTTCCCATGAAGCAGCAGCTATCTGCAAAATAGTTTTACCATATCCAAGGTATTGCCAGTGAATACACAATACAACAGAAGGTGCCAGTGGTATGACTCCTACGTTTGCAGTGATGTTCTTTAATCAATGACCAGTGTGATTTGAGCTAAATTATAGAGCCAGCTGCAATGCAATCCTAGGAGCACAATAAACATAAACCAGACTGAAGAAATGTGACTGACTGCTGGGGTTTACAATAAAGCAGTTCTGAGGTCAGTAGACAAATACAGTGTGTTGATAAGAAACCTATGAAAAGAAAAAGATGTTATCACCTGAAGTTTATGGTTGTTGACATACACATCTATTGCCTTCCACTGTGCAAACAATAAGTTTGGTGGCAATGCAACATCAGAAAATTCTCAGCATGAAACCAGAGAGAATAGTTATTGTGAGTTCTTGCCAGCGTTTGAGACAAGGAGTTTTTAAGGGAGGAAAACAGCTAGAGGGAAAGTCTGAATTTAGAAACAGATTTCCATGTTCAGTGAGATAAATACAAGGCTGAGTCAACAGTAACTATATCCAAGAGATTAATGATGAAAGTAGAGCAGACATGAAGGAATCTCTTCTCACAGTACAGGAGCACTGGGAGTGGCAGGAGGCACCAGGACAAAAAGGCTGATTGTCAGAGAACCAAATATGTTTCTCATGTGGGACAGTCTGCTAAATAGTAGCAGGCAGAAAGGCCACATAGGTGTAACCAGAGAGGACATTGAAAGGTCTCTACCATCAGCAACCCGTTTTGTAAAGATCATAAGAACAACCAGCAGGAGAGGACCAGTTGGACCATACGTAACAGGATGGAGGAAGTGGTAAGAGTAAAAGCACATCCTGAATCAATACCAGCAACAGAAACAGGGAAGAGGCTAGTCTGAAGAGCATCATACTCCTAAGATGCAACCCTGTGTTACCATAGGAATGATTTTATGACAGACTGCATACTTCTCATCTGTGCTTTTTTCACAAGCCAGCACTTAAGCAAAAATCTGAAGAGTGTAATTTCTTAAAAGGAAAGATGTAGCAACTCACATGACTTCGGAGGGCAGAGCGTCTGTTGTAGGGAGGAGTTTTAAGGAGACAGGAGGAACTCAGTTTACTGGCACATGGATAGAACTGGCACAGGACAATGGCAGAACATCTGGAAATCTTTCTCTCCATGTAAAGGAGCATATTACATAGCACACGGTACAGAAAACAGTGGCTTTCTTCAGAATTTCACTTGAGGGCAAGTAATTCAGGTGAAAGCAAATCATAAATCCCAATTATATTGTTAGTCGCTTACTTTTTAGCTGTTGCGTTTGATGCTTTCTAAGAATGGTTTTAACAGCCCTTGACAGGAGATTTGTGAGTAACACTTTGAAGTAAAATCTGCAGCAAAAATCTGAGCAGCTTTTCCCCACCCCCAGTTTTGATGTGAGTCTTATCTACATTTCCTTTGCCATTTAACCCTTTTTTAACGCATTTTGTCTGGCAGGAGGTTTTCAGTTTCACACTATTTTTATAGTTGCTTGAGCCTATTGCCTGTTACCTCATTGCCAGGCTCTGTTTTGCATTATATACTGGTTTTGTCTTGTTCAGCTGATTACAATTAGTTACAGCTAACCCCCGAACTCAGCAACTGCATATAAGAATTTACTTTCTAATTAATTTCTCAGCCATTATAGTGATCGCCCAAAAAGTACTTGGAAAACAATCTTTAAACAAATTGCACAAAGGGCAAGGCTGGATAGTTTCTCTGGCGCTTAGAGCCTGATCCTGTAAGAGGTACAGGGCTTTGTCACATTTATGAAATATGTGGAATATTTCTTACCAAAAGCTAAAGGCCTACACTTTGACTTGGATAAAGACAAAAATATAGCCTGTTGTCTTGACAATATTTTGCAGCATTTTTCCTCTGAAACAGTTAGCGAAAGGTCCCTTTCCAGGATTGATGAGTCCGGCTAGAATCCCAGGATTATCAGAGTTCCCTTTTCTGCATAGACCCCTTCACATGAATATGCACAAGATGCATAATTATCTTTCACATCTTTAGTTTCCAGATATATAGAAACAAAAAAGTTATATTCTTGAAATATTTCACCAAAATTTACAGTACAGAATTACTGTAACAGGGACGTCAGTATTCTTCATCTAGTTCTTTTGATGGTAGATTTCTTTCATGCACTGAAGCTAAACCTTTATAGTTTTCCTTAGCATTTGACTGACTTACACCTATAAAATTATATATATATATATATATTTTTTTTTTTTAAGGTAGCAGCAGCACTTCATGAAGTGAAGGCAGTGAAAATGAAGGTCAGAGATCCTAGGCATAAAGTCTGTTCCACCTCCACAGAGTAGCTCATCACCCTGTGTGTTTCATTTTGCAAATGGATCCTTAAATATTGTCTATATCTATTAGAAAAAGATAATGATCTCAGTCCTCTTATAGCTCCTATGGAAAAATAATCTTATTTTTCAGTTGTAGCTTTGCTGTGGCCAGATTTCCACAAGTCAAGTGGTATAGCTCTATTAACTTTACTGAAGCAATGTTTTCTTACTCTAGCTGAGGATCTGCTTTGGTGCTTTCAACTTCTGATGTAAAATATTTCCAGAATGAAAGGCATTCTCCTGATCTGTTAGACAACTATAATAATGAATACTTACTAGTATAAATCTCGTTGGATCAGTCTCTAGCTTAAAATGTGTATTTATCTTTAAGGCATGTTGGCTGAAGCATTTCATGGAACCTTTTAGTTGACAGAGAGAGTTAAGAGGGGAGTGTTTGCTTTTGTGTGTTTATCTTCCCCTGTACTGTACAATCCGTTCATTCCACTTGTCATCTGGGATGTATAAAATACAAGTGCAAGTACCTACTACTTTACTTGATACCGAGCAGAGGGTTTTGCCAGACATTACTTTGAATGGAACTTGCACTATTTCCCTTCTCCAGGAAGACTGAACTGCTAGCCCTTTCCATTTCCTGATGTCATGATAATGATGCAGTTGCATGGGATGGTCTTGTGTTCTCTTCCTGTTCTTTTATTCCCCTTACACAGCCTCCTTCTCCCACATTTTGTCTGTGTATGCATCACTTAAAATTGCAGAACTGGGATTCCATCTCTGAATGGACATTTTTGTCCAAATATTTAGGAAAAAAAAAAACAAAAACAAACCTTTGAGATTTAGGAGTTTTCTTATGTAAAGCAAAAATCGATGTTTCTTTTCCAGACTTCTTAGCAACTGTAGAACAGCTGGTTGCACCTTTGCTTGCATTGTCCTCACAGTGATCAGAGCGTTCCTTTATATGCTTCTAACCATAGCTCATACTTTAGCTCACTGGGGAGCTAAAGCTCAGGGATTTCTGGTTAAGGATCTGTGTACTTAATCTAGTGGCAGAGCCAGGCTCTGCCCATGGCTTTTCTATCATACGACTTGCTCTGTGGTCAGGAGACTTGCTAAGTAGGTGGTATGCCTGAAGTGCCAAATTTACTGTGCATGTGTTACAGAGCAACTGTGCTACACATGTGCTTTTAGTGAGTGCACCGATCTCCATCTGAGACTGAAAGCACCTGGAAAATTCTGCGGCTAGGAAGAGGCTGCCGCTGCCAGAGAAATTCCCACCCACAGCTCCTCCCAAAGATGAATTATCTGTGTGGGCCATACAGACACCGTATGCTGGACACTCTGTTTTATGTCATAAACTCTTGAGACAGAATTTTTTTTTTTTTTTCCTGTTTGTAGAGCACCTAATAAAATGGATCATGATCCGAGATTGGCCTGTAACCTTCATTTATGATGGTAGCGTGTTAAATGTATATTAAATTTATGGTCTCCCCTTATATAGGTCTGTTTGTTTTCTCCTGTTTTGTTATTGCCCTAATCTAAACCAGAAAGCAGATTGACTGAAAAGTTTGGTGTGCTGGAGCCTGAAGAATCCTTGTCTGTTAAGCTGCAGGGAAATTTGGAATACCATACTAGAAGTGTAAGCAAACCAGGTAACAATGGACTGTAGTCAGGGAGACAAAATGTCACTTGAAATTAAAATTATTTTATCTGGGCAAGTAAAATTTCCTATAGTGTTTCTACAGTTCACAGTAAAATTTAGATTTTATGCAAGGAAGAAACTAAACAGTTAATGCTTATGTAAAAAGTGGTAGACATCAGAATCTTGACAGCTTAATTGGTGTGCGGACAGCACTGGCTGTTTCATTGCTCTGATGGTGTTTTCATCAATAAAGCCTGTCCTGAATCACAGCAGTGGCTGGGACTCCGCGACACACCTTTTGCATGCACCTGCTGGCGGGGAGGATGTGCGTGGGTGGCTCTCCCCGGCAAAGCAGCCAGGCAGTACGGAGTAACAGGTTAAAGCACCTGTCCGACAGTCTCAACATTCCCTTTTGTGGAAGGGAATCAAGGCCACATTTAAAGGTGTTTGAGAAAAGAGAAAAGAAAAACCAGTAGTTGTTTTCATTCTATCCAGTGCTTATTTTGCAGTTAATCAAGAAGGTTTTGATTTTTGCTTCCATCTTGAATGACAGAATAAGGGATCCAAGAAGTCTCTAATCAGAAAGCAAGCCATGAAGTATATTTCTGTGGAGAAATTTATATCTACTGTTAACAGCCACTTTATCTGTGCATTTGAAATTACAGTAGATTTCTAATTTCTTTGCAGAGACTGCCTTTTTTTTTTTTTTATGCTGCTACATTTTATAGTGCTGCTGCTGAATAAAGATTCAGGTATTCTAAATATCAGCTCATTGGTGTAAAAACCTGGAATGTAATGAATTCCATGATAAGACGCTTGTTAAGACATGGAAGGATGCAGCTGAATTCTCCTGAGGACATTTTTTTTTGAAGTTCCACTCTGATTTTGCTTCTCACATTATAAAATTATTTGCAGATTTGAGGAACCGGAATTTTTAATGCTATCTTTATACCAATGTGCATGTCAAAGGTAGGATCTATGGCCAGAACCCAGCCCTGGCTGTTGTAGCAGTCCCACTCTAATGCTTGCTATACTGGAAAAAGGACTTTATAAAGCTAAGAGGTTTTATAAAGCTAGAGGAAGAGATTACTGTACTATGTTCTGCAGGAAAAATGATACTTTTTTTTTTTGAAAACTGAACAATTTTCAAGCAACTGTAGCAGCTGGTGAAGAAGTTCTCTATGCAATCTTTAATCTGCTGGTACTTTATAGTGCCTGATTATGTAGTGTATTCACAGTGTTCAATCTTTAAAAAAGCACCTCAAAAAATTGTAAGAGGACTTAAGTACATCAGATGGGCTAATAACACAATAGCCTTTTCCTGTAAGCATAATGTAAACTTTGAGTTAGTTTCATTATTAAACTGTGTGCATAAAATAGAATGACTGTGTCTGATACCATCTAACACCCCCCCTTGTGCAGTTAAAAGGGGTGTTCTTTCTATGCTGTGTGAATGGGCCACAGATGTGAAGATTTATCTTTTCCTTTTCTGTGGTCTTTAATGGTTCTTTGTCAGCATTCAGTGTGAAACTGGTGAATAAAAGGAGTGAGTAGGAAACCAAGCAAGTGTGGTGTTGGGAAATTTTTAGCAACCTGCCTGTTGCTAACATCACACACTTTATGAAGAGTGCCGAAATGCTTTTCAGTGAGTTTAGCTGCAAAAAGGAAATGTTTTCATGACCTTCTTCAGCTCTTGGGCTGTTTCCAGTTTATCAAATACTTCAGATTGACAGAAGGAAGTAACAGTCCCTAGTGTGGTTTCATTCACTATAATTTGCACAATAAGACCTGGTCCTTACTCATACCACTTTTCCATGATCATTATATCTGACTGGGGGTCTTCTGTGTGTGGCAGAGACTTTGAAATCCTGGTGGGTCTAGCTTCTGCTCAAGGTTTCCTGGCTTGCTCAGGGCATTGTATTTCAAGCTGTTAGAGGTGGAACATGTTGAAATTGAGATGCCTCTATCACACATGCCACTGACAACCTCAGACTCAACCTGCCATTTTTGTCTCTGTCTGACTGCAAGACTGTGGGTTGAAGGTATAATGTGAAAAGGGTACACTGTTTCCTAAGGTCAGAGACTAGATATGATTGAAAAATGCTATATTATCAATTTCCCACAGATAATTTTAACAAATGAAAGTGTCCTTCTGTTACTGTAAGCCTGAGTTAGGCCTGATTAGATTATAACTGCTGATCATGCTTTACAGTGCAGACCATGTGTACCTAGGGGCAATATGTCATGCTGCTCACATATTAATCCCACAAAACACATGTTTTATTTCATCATTGTGTTCAGATTTTGAATTATACTGATTGTTTCTACAAAGGACAGAAAAGACACTAAGATGGCATTCCTGTGCCTGCCTGCAAAGCTATTCACTACATATAAACCTGAACCTGACAAAGAGGAGGGTAGGGACGGAGACCTCATAGCAGCTTAAAACTATTTGAAAGGGAACTGTGAATATGAGAGAGGCGAACCTTTCTGTCATGGCAGACAATGTAGCAAGGGGAAATGAGCACAAATTGTAGCTTGGGAGGTTCAAACTGGACATGGGAAAAACTTTTTCGCCAAGAGGATGCTCAGGAACAGATTGTTTAGAGAGTTTGTGAAATCTCCATCCTTGGTGGTTTTCAAGACTCAATTAAAGTCACAGCCAACCTGATCTCGCATTGATGATAGTCCTGCTTTGAGCAGGAGATTGGGCGACATAACCTCCAGAGGGCCTTTGCAATTTCTGTAGTTTTATTTGTTTAGAAATATTAAGTAGCTTAACTGCCCATCTGCCTCACTTAATACTTTATTCCACTGTTAGCTCGCTGTATCATTATCGCACGTACAGTCAGATAGCCAAGTATTCAAGCTCTTTGTGAGAAAATTCCCTTGTAAAAGTGAAGAAATGTATGTTTTAGCTTAGGCCATATTGTCTAAGGCTTGTATTGTGCACACAGAATGACAGTAGTAAACTGTTCATCCTCAGGGTACAACTGAGAGCTGCATGAAGAAGACAGCCTAAATTACTCTTTAAGCACCACCAGAAAATACAGCAATCCAGTCTGCCACAAAGCACAGCATCCATTAATCTGTTAAAGGATGCTGACTTCCCTGCTATAGATGGCTCAAAATCTGAGTCAGTACCAAAGTCAGGATTTTGCAATCTTTTTCTGCTGAAACCCAGGATTTTCCAACATAGTATATTAATACATCACTGCAGCTCTCACCCCCACCAGACACTAAGGGATTGATGTAATCTTTATTGCCATGTGGCATTTTTGTGTCTTACATCATTTTTCCTGAAAACAACTGAACGACGGTTCAGCACACATGATTTAATAACTGACATGGCACATGGCCCAGACTGGGAGATGTCCAGTGTCTATTCAGCTACTGTGATTTTCTGACTAACATCCTCTGAGGGACACATAACAGCTAGTCTACTAGTTATTTCCATTCAGCTCTTGAGATCCTTCACGTAGTTGCTCAGGCAAGCAGGAAAGGTATTATGTACATATGTACAACAGTACAAAATTTATACCAGTTACCGAAGCAAACATGGGCTGGTCTTATTATAAGTGTGTAGGGAGTGGTTACTGTAGAATCTGCACTGAATAAGGAGTGATTCAAGATCAAGAATATTATTAAGCTAGAAGGCCCAATTAGTCTCAGCCAATGAGGACAGAACAAGGTACAGTGGAATTTAAAATGGAAAAGAAAATAGATATAGGTGTTTCTATGTTAGAGGAAAATAGGTCAGTAAAAATTGCAGTCCCAATGTGATCTGTAAGATGTCTCTGACACTACATTAAGGATGACTTGTGTGGTTAGTTAAAATACAGATCCTGTTTTCATTAAAATTGGGCTAGTAACTTCAGAAGAAGTGGGAGGCAGTCACAGGTGAATAGATTAAACATGAAGGAGGAAGTGGAGATAGTTGAGTTTGATAGTTCCAGATGAAGGATGTGCAAATAAACTATGCAGGTACTTGCAATCCAAGTAATGAAAGAGTAAGTTCTCTTAAATTGAATTAAATAGAATTAAAGCAAAACCAGTTAAAAGAATAGAGAGAAAATACTAATTTATTTTTGTATGATACTTAACATAAGGTTAAATATCTTAACCGTGGAATTACTATCAGATGAGTATGAACAAAGATAAAGATCTTAATAAGGACAGACTGTAAACTAAGGATTAACTACTGTAAGAAAGTTGTGGTAGATCTCTCTATAGAATAATTTAGAACTAGTTAAGGAAAGTGTTCCAGAAATTATACAAGGAATAACCCATCCCAGAGACATCAGGGAGCTTAAACAAGTGATCTAACACAGCAGTTGCCAAATGAGAGCTGAATCATCTCATAGTATTTAGTTCCATCCCCCTGCACAGACACAGCTTCTCCTCAGCCTGGAGTCTGCCTGCAGCCCACCTGGCTGTGTGTCTGGGCTCGTGTCTGCCACGCTTGGGCTGGAGTTGGAGAAGTGGAAAGAAGTGGCCCAGAGAGACGACAGAAGCACAGCACAACTTCTCGCCTGCCTCCCAACAGCAAAAGCGTGTGTCGCTACCAGTTCCAAAGACCCCGGGTGTCTTTCTTACAGGACAGTTCTTTGTGTAAGAGCAGTTACTTTTTCATCCTGTCACCTTCAGAGCTGTCGGAGGCACACTGCTACACTCATCTTTCCTCCTGCCCGTTTTCACTCCATGTAATTTTCAGGTCAGACGGTGTTAGGCCACTGCTGTCATATTCTCCGCCTCATCTGGTTGCCTCTACTGGTAAGGACCCCTTCTGTGGGTTTGTGAAGGCACTGGCCCTGGGGCACTCGTTAGCCTTGTTCTCCATGCCATTACACACAAACACAGTCTCGCACAACACGCACACACACATGCACACTCGTGGATGACTGGAGCTAAGTTACTACAGAAGTGGTGAAGGAGAGATGCAGCCTAGGAAGTTTGCAGTCTACTTACCTTCCACAAAGCTTCTCCCTATCCTTCTGTAATTAATAAAACTTCTGAGACACAATGTGCTTCCAGCTTCACTCCTACTTCTGCCTTTTATTAGATGACATTAGGGAGCCAAATTAATTCTTTAAATCTATCTGTCCCTTGATTTATCTTCACAAAGCAATACCACCGCAGTGACTAACAGTGACAGTACTATTGTATGTGTCCAAATTTGTACCTTCAGGTTTTGCTCATTCTTGCAATGCATAGTACCCATGGCATGTAGCTTCCCATGGTGATTTAAAAGGACACAAACCAAAACATTCTGTGTTCTGGAAGAACTTAACAATGAAGCTAGTTCAGTTCTGGACCAACAAAAGTTCTCAGTAAAAAAATAACCTAGTAAAGTGTGATTCTCCTAGTGTGTAGCATGATTCTGCTTTAATCAGGGCAGTGCCAAAGAAAATAAACAAACATATGTGGTGTATAAAGCGAAAACAGTTGAAGGGTTTTACTGCGAAAGATTATTTGTCCAGGTGTTCTGAAGTGTTACACACTGGTTTTCATAACTGCTGACAGATATGTCAACGGGGAAGGTTCAGTTATGTGTACATGACTTTTTATGAATCAGTTAATGAAAGAGAGAATCCCACAGACTGTGGCCCCGATTCAGGAAAGTACCGAAGTGTGTACTTAGCTGCTCAAGACAGCACTACATCGTGTGCTTCATTTTAAGGATGAAGTTATATATAGAAACATAGAATCATATAATTCACTTCCGTGGGATTTGAGCACAGGGTAAACATTTACATGCTATCCTAAACCTTTGAGTTGCTTTCAATTAGAAATTATCTTTGCCCATGCTGAAATCCATTTGGATTTTCTTTTCACGAAGAAACACTTTTTTCTTAGGAAAACAGAGTGTGTTTCTTTGAATATTTAGGGCAAGTCAACGTAAAAAAAATTCTTTAATCAAAATGTGAGTTTTTATTTTGCAGTGAAATCATGTTTGTTTTGGGTTTGGGTTTTGGGATAAGAAAGTTTTTAGGAGCTAGAGTTACATTGTAGCTGGGGAAAGAAAAAGAAGCAATTCAGTGAAGTATCTAATAATAGAGGTTGACCATTACTCCTAACAGAGCTCTTTCCATATAGTGCACTAGCCTTGGATAGCCAAGTTATGGCCTTTATTTTGAATATTTCTTATGTGATGACTCTTTTGGCATTGGCATCAGTGATGAAAACTTGTCAAATTGTCTTTTTCCTCTGAATAACTCTAATTTGATGCTTTCTGCTGTCAGCATCTCCTTTCAATTTGTTTCTCCTCTTTGCTGAATATTGACATAGGCATGGTATCAACTCTCTCTGTTATTACAAACTATCTTATGCTTTAGGTTACGTCTTCATGTGTAAACTGATGTGACTTTTCTGTGGTTCACCATTATATGCTGCAAATTACTTCAGTGAGCATGTCTGATTTTATGCATGTGGAAAAGTTTTCATTCTAGCCTGTATTCTTTCACCTAAAATGACTAAATTTAGATTTTAATTCCTATGAGCACTTAAAATAGAATCGTAGGATCAAAGCTACCTTAAAATGCATATATACTTGAAATTCATGGAGAAATACTTGTTAACATCAGCTGGAGAACTGGTCTTCAAATGTTTTATTTTTTTGTGTGGCTACAGTGTAAAATTATGGTAGGTCTTTCAACATAGTGCCTTCTATCACTGAGGGAAAACAGACAGCCATACCTGGATGCTCCAGGCCGTTTTAGTGGAAGTCTATTGGGCAGCTTCAAGCGCAAGGAAAAAAGGGCAATGACAGAAGGCTTTAAAAAGCCGGCACAGACCCTCATCCTAGCTTCGACTCAGTTCTGTCAGAAATTTGTTGCAACTTTTTCATGCCATCTTAGTAACTGAAACCAGCACCAATAATCAACAGTTGCAAAGAAAAGAAATCAAAACTGAAGACTCTGATCATGATACAAAGTGGTATTTCTTATAAGGAACAATATTCAGAGTTTGTACTCCTGCCAGAAAGAGGCAGAGGCCACAGAAGTCAGGCGCTTCCATCTGTAGAATGCAAAACATCACTGAAACTCTCATGTGTCCCTAGAGTTACTTGGTAAATTGTCACAGCTTTTTGAACTTGCTACCAAGTGACTCAGACTAGCTAGAACAAAAGAAGTCCAAAAAGCCAAGTTCTATTAGAATATAAATTAAAATACTTAACCTGTTAAATGAAGAAAATTCCAAATAATTAGCTAAGACAGCACCAAAATAAGCAGAACTTATAAAACAGTTCCCCTGCCTTCTGTGTGGGCAGTGGCTCCTCTGGTCCCTTCCCATCACCTCTGGGCCCTGGTGCTTGCTCAATCATCTCTCTCTGTCCTCTCAGTGTTTGAGCCGCAGGCTCGTAGCTCCTTGCTGTGACTGTCTCGCTCCCATTTGTCTGTCATTTTCTTTCTTCTGGTCTGGAAGCTTCTGTCCCAGACCAGTCTCAATTTCTCCTCAAGGGAAGAAGCAATTTCTCACTCCCTCCACAGCATTTCTTCAGACCAAATCACTTATTTTTTAAAGGAAAATAGCACACAAAGAATGAATCAAACAGATACTGACTGTCACAGAAGTCCATAAGAAACTGAATAAAAATTAGATTTAAATGATTTCCCCAAAGTCACACTGAGTGTTTATGGCATAAGCAGCATTAAACCCAATATCTTTCAACTGTTTTATGGGTATG
This sequence comes from Aramus guarauna, assembly GCA_013400195.1. Classification (NCBI taxonomy): domain Eukaryota; kingdom Metazoa; phylum Chordata; class Aves; order Gruiformes; family Aramidae; genus Aramus; species Aramus guarauna. Next base: position 283,710 of record VXBL01005310.1, read on the forward strand.
CTTCCTCTCTGAATAATGCCTTGCTCTGGCCTGGAGTGCTGGGGCATGAGAAGATTCTTTTTAAATTCTGTTTTCATATGGAAGTCTGGAGGAATTATTCACAGACTCTTCTGTGACACTCTACAGTGTACATGCCATGTCGTGAAGGGGAATACAACACTTCAGTCCAATACGTTCTTAACCATCTTGCCATTATTCTGTACAAAATGAAAACATTCATAGTATAAACACCTTGCTTTGGCAAGAGTGGGAAACCTCATGAAGTTTGAGCTTGCTTTATTAGGCAAGAGAAAGGGAAGCTTATGTATGTTGTATTACAAAATGTTGTTTGTTTTGGATAAACTCACTCAGCCTTTACACTGCCGATTGCTGTGGGGAGAGAAGCTGCTTCTGCTGGGCTACCAGCAACAAAGAAAAGCAAAACCTCTGTAGTATTAAAGTTACTGATTTGTCCTTGGATGCCAGTGAGTCCCCAGCTGATTCAGGCAGGACCTGTCCTCAGGAGGTTCATCATTGGTCAAAACTGAGCAAGAGACAATCATCTGCTTTGTTGCCAAAATACTGGAGAGCAAGCAGGGCTAGAGAGGCAAGAGACTTGTTCCGGTGTGCTTTCAGTGGTAGAAGCAGACATAAACCTACATCTCTCCCAACTTCCACACAGGTATGCGATCTGCTGGATTACATCACTTCTTCCTAAATCAGTATTGTTTATATAAAAAATATGAAATGTAAGAAGCTTGACATTTTAAGAGCTGGGGTCCTGTAGTTAACTCTAACCTGATATCTCTCTCTGTGGCCCAGATTTCAATCTCTGGTTGTAAAAGTGCTCAGGCTCCTGAGTAGGCTGTCAAAATTATGGAGCTATTGAGATATTCCATTCCCCTTTCAGTACAGACGTCCCTCCTCGTGGCTTCCTGGACAAAAGCAATCTAGGCTGCTCCAATTCTTTTACAGAGCTCAGAGCCCTGATGAGGTGTGAGGAAGTGTAACCCTTTCTTAGTTAGTTATAGCAGTGTGTTGGTTAGAGTAGCAGTTCTTAAGTAACTCCATTTTTTATAACAAATTGTCTTGAGTGGTCAGATTATGTACTAGGTAATCCAGGCTATTAGACCCTTGTTAAGTAAATATTATTAATTATTAAGTAAATAATTAAATATACGATTTATCACTTTCCTTTCCTCTTCTACTTTTTATCATTTAAAAAAAAAAAAAAAAGAAGAAAAAGAATGCCAAGTCCTGTAGTCTCTGATAAAGTGTATAAGCTCTTGCCATGAGGCTATGAGCAACATATGAGCTGCCTGCATCTCACCACTTCCTTTTCACTATTTCTTTTACTAGCCCAGCAGGAACAGAAATCAAACCCTATTGGTGGGAACAGTTATATGGTTGCAATTTCATTGCCATTTTTGATCCAGGACACTTTTACTTTGCCTTAGTAAAGTACCCAGTGCATTTAAATCTATATTTAGTTTCTTAAAAAGGAGAACCTAGGCACACAAATGCCGTATGTGGCAGATGTTTTGACGTGCACATTCTAAACCAGTGGTTATCAAGCTTTTTTGTAGTCTCCAGAAGCCAAGTGAGGTTATCCTACTGTGATTCTCTTGGTGAAACTGTTGGACATCATGGGATCATATGATGACATGTGGCCAAAAATTACAGGAACTGTAATTCATCAGCAAGGTGAGGACAGCTTTCAGGGAGATGCCACAACATCCTGTCACTTTGGAAATACTAGCTACATAGCTGGGAAGCTACAACTTGCTTAACTTCTGGTTTTAATTTTGTCTCCCAGATGTGTGGTTCCAGATGTAGAGGGCTAGCACGCAAATCTGCTGTAGTCCCATAGTAACTCAGGAAGTTTTGATGTATGTAATATCAGCCTGTGGCCTAGCATCTTAGAAACACTGAACACTTTCCACTTGCAGTGAAGTAACTTTCTTTCTGAATATAAAGCAGAAAAAGAAGAATTTCATTTTAATAGCACATAGAACGTAATGTTTCCTTTTACAATGTGACACATAGAAAACACTAAGTGAGAAAAAATGCACTGTAATTTTTCAATAAGCTGAAATAAAATACACCACCACCACTATGAGGGTGAATGGTTGTTTTATGTGACAGGTTATAGTTATCCAGTGCATTAGTTCTGTAATCAAGTCTAATCCCAATGGATTAAGGACAGACAAATTGCTAAAATAAGACTCATAATAAAAAACATAGACTAAATGAATCATGGCCTGTACTAGTAGAGTGGTGAATCATGTTCAATGACAGAAAAGAAGATAGTCACAAAAATTTTGTAACTATGTATATTAATATATTAAAAATAATTTCAAAATGGGACTATCTTCACTGAAATAAATATTACACCTAAAATATGACAAATATGATACAAAGCTCTCTGGATACATTGTCTTTGATAAATAACCTCAGGATAATAACTTTTGAGCATAGGAAAAACCCTCTTGGGCCAGTCCAATGGTCCGGCTTTGATAATAGAAAAAGGAGATACTGTTTAGGGGAATCCATGGCCCTGGCCACTTTCTGAAGAGTGTGTCTCTGAGGGTACGTCTACCCTGCAGGCAGTGATGAGTCAACTGTATGATGTAGAGCTTGGTGGTGACTGTAGCGACAGAACTTTCTAACTGCCTCATTTATGTTTTCAGGTGTTCTTTGCACAGATATTGACTGAATATGGTGCAGAAACTCTTGTGGAAATTACTGCACTAGAAATTATTTGGTATACTGTACTTCATCAAAGTTCATTAATGACTCTCTGGTCAGTTATCTAGAGTTAAGTTATCATCATTGCAACACAGCTGCAGCACACAAAGGGTTAAGAGACTAAAAACCACAGCCCCTCCATCTTACTAGTGTTCATATTATGAATGTAGAAGCACCTGCCCCTCCTTTCTCCTAGTGAGGTATAATTGGACTTTGTTTATGGACGAATAAAGGCCTTCATTGTAAAGACCGATAGGCTCTAATTGGGAAAAATCTGGCAAAGATTATTTGTCAGTTTTATGGAATAACGTTGCATGTCATGCTTTTACCTCCAGGAACTGGAGAGAAGCCAAGGGACATTGTTCTCCTCTAACTTTTCATGAAGAGCTTCTTTTCATAGCTCACAAAAAAAGTCTGAGAAGAAAAAAGAAGGGGGAAATAAAAAAAAGAAGCTCCCCAAAACAACGTAATTTAAACACATAGGATCAGGAAACAGGAGTGGCTGAAGAGCCAGGCTGTCACCTTAACGTACACAGTTGTTCATGGCTTACAAAGCCATTAGACCTCCATAAAAATGATTCTGTGTTAATAATGCTGTTGTTTAAACACAATGTCTTCTTCTGATGTCCACTTACTCAAAGCAGAATGCAAAAATCCTGAAGGGGGATTGAAAAGACAAAACCAATCCAGTAGCTGGTAAACAAATTTTGGAAGCTAAATTAATCTCAAAAGAACAATTTTATAAATTACTTGACCACCCTGTGTAGATACTTGCAATGGAAGACATGCAATAGTTAGGGAAGACAAAGACATGACAAGATTTCATGTTAGATGCGAAAGTTTTAAAAAAAAAAGTGTCTTTAAAATAAATAATACACAACTTGCTAGCAGTGAAGATAATTAAACATTGTAGTTATTTATCAGGGACAGCAGTGGCTTCACCAGGTTTTGAACATTTACAATGAATTAGATATCTTTCAAGAATGCATGTGTTTAGCCTTAGGAAGAATGACAGCCTCTGTATTCAAGTCAAATTAGGGGACCATAATATTCCTTTCTGGCTCTTTCAGCCTATAAATCTACTTCAGAGAAACTTGTGTAGGGCTGGCGGCTGATGTGCTGGGATGGCTGGGAGTTCCAGGATGTCCTCTGAAGCTGATCACCTTCTGTAGCTGAAGGAGAGTTTGATTTTGTTCCATGGGCCCTTGATGGGACAGGAGTCTGTCTACCTTCTGATGTCTTAGAGGTGTTCATGGTGAACTAGTGATTCCTTTGTCTCACTACAAGAATTAAGCAGGGGGAGAATCAGCTTGGCTGATTCTATATTTAGAATGTTATTTTCCCCAAAGCTGTAAGTTTTTACCTCATTATGCAAACAGCAAAATTGCCATATACATAGGGCAAGATCTGAGATGTGGCAGAGATGTTACAATATACAAATGTCAGATAAGAGGGAGACAAGTCACAAAGAATTATATATAAAATCACTGTTCTATTCTCTTCACTTTGCATATATCACCTAGTGATGTAAAAACACTGCACTAAGAGCAGGTCACTTTTTAGGATTGTATCATAGGGCTCTGTCTTCGTCTGAGCCTATTCACACAGTGGCCCCATTTCAAATTATGTTTTTTCTTTAAAATGTTGCAAAATATTACATTGCCTTTGACACAGACTTTCATGTTGTTATGATATGACCAAACCTGGATTGAGCCTTAGGTTTCCCTAAGGAAAAAGGAAAAATTCCCACTCCTTGTTCTCTGAATTAAAATCCTATTTTGAGCCCATAAAAGAGAGGATAGGTTGGTGTCCAGATGCATCACGTAGTATCATCTTATTATTGTTCTAAGTGAAAGTATTTTTACATATTTTGTAACCTCAGGGACTTTGATCTCTAATTTCCCTGTGCTTTGCCCTTGCCCTAACCCTCACTGCTGCTACCCCTGGAGTCATTATTAACTACTAAGCGATGCGTGGCCCCCTCGTACCTGGAATTGGATACACGATATTACCAGTGCCTGCCACTCCAAACAAAGACAGACTTGGGATCCAGGTACCTGGCAAAGCAGAGGCAGTATTATCCTTCAAGTGCACCAGACTGACCTTTCCTCTGCTACTCCCAGCTGTTTCTGGCCAGTATGTAACACTGATAGGAACCGAACCAGGATGGTAGTGATGAATACTGTGCCCAGATGTCTGGACTTCATGTCCAGATGTTGTCTGCAGTGGTCTGAATCCTTCCCATTCCCAGAAACAGAGTTAGGAATTTAACTGCCGCCTTCTGTCTCCCTGTATATCGAGCTTTGGTGTTAATGTGGTCAGAAATGGTCTCTTGACATTTTTTCCTCTTTAGTAACTCCTGCTTATGAAATTAGGAATAAACATAAATAGCTTATTGTTTAATTACATTTGTACATTTCAGGTGAAATGAATTCTTAAAGTGTGTGATGTTTAAAGTATGTCCTAACCTTCAGTTGGTCCTAGCATAAAGTTACATTTACATTATTTTGTCCAGCCTTTCACAGGCTGAAGGAACGTATCTTTACATACGTTCTTCACATCCATATCTTTTGTTTTATCCGTCAATGTCATAGTAGTGGAATGTGGAATCTGCTCTTTCTCAACTATTTTGGAGAAGGCTAGACTAAAATGCTAAGTTTCTCCTTTCTATGCAGGACAAAATGAGACTCTGGTCATATTATGTCTGCTTAATATTTTCCTAATTATTCCAAATAGTCTGTTTATGTGTAACAACCTCTCTCTTCAGTGAGGTTTTGGGTCTGAGACTTCTATACTTTTAGGGTTATCCTTCACCAGAGGAGCCATTGGGCAGGCATAACACATGCTCTGTGGTACATGTGTGCAGCTCTGTGCCTAGTTTTATATGTGATTCCCAGATTTTGTATAGCTAAGGGATTGTGTCCATGCAAAGAATCAGAATTAGTGTTTGTGTGCTTAGTTGTGGTTATGATCACTGCCTATACTCTTGCATGCTCATTGACCTCTGATTTCATAGCATATTTAGCCTATGGTTTTTCAGATTTTTGTGCTATCCGTATCTATTGCAGATTTCAGAACTTATTAAATTTCTCAGCAAAACTAATCAGTATTCAGCACAGACCAAATATTCAAGGATCAGTGGGAGAAGGGACGTTACCCAAAATTTGTCTTCACTCTTAGAGTACTCTTCTTGCTCCATAAAGTACACAAGTTTGCCCAAAGTTCTTCCACAAGCTAGTAAAGAGTTTTTCAGAAGTACATATTATATAAATCCCAGAAAAACAACAACCTAATGCTGCCAATTTTATATCATTGAACTTATTTTAATAGTAGTGAGAAGTGAGAGCTGAAAAGCTAGGCAGATTGTGCAGTAGCCACAGGAGTGGATGTTACAATTTGTTGGTAGTCAGTGCCCCTGACAAGACCTCTTGTGCTGGGAACCATACAAACAAATGCAGAAAATGAGACGATTTGTTTCTTGAGGGCTTCTAAACATGGCAAAGAAGGGGGCACAAAAAATTCCTAGGCATTCTTCTATGTCAGATTCATAAGATTGTGGTCCAGAGTTAATGAAAAATTGGAAAAAGGAATGAAAACAGGAGACAAGGAAAGGACAGGAGAGGGCAGTGGTGGCATTTTCCCGAAGAGGAGTTGATCCTGAGATCATGTTGGAGTCAAATGCTATACCCAAACTGGCAAATTAAAAAAAAAAAAANTGCAGTTGTTGATGAGAAGCTACTCTGAAGAATTAGCCACGATAAGAACTATGAGTAGAGGTTTGCCAAGTATCTACCTCCTACTGTCCCAACCAATTCTGTGGTTTGTGCTTGCTAAGCAAGCCATCTGTAATTTTAGAAGTACAGATGATTAATAATAGTAATTACTAACAATATAGGATACCTGGCATCCTGATAGAATACAGAAAAAATGAGTCTTTAGTTTCTTCTTCCTTGAACTGGAAGGTCAGAAGGGAAGGGAATTGTAAAGAAAAAAGAAGGCTAGAAAGTGGTACTGCTGTGGAGTTGAAGTCAGAATGAATTGGGAATAGCAAAGTTGATCCTGGAAGCACTGTTACTGGAGTAACGGCGCTGCGGTGGGGTAGGGTCTGTTCTGCTGTCTGTGGTCAGCTTGGCTATATGCAGAAATTGATGTTTATATTTTTGAATCCACATGTTAAGAGAGGCGTCAATCAGTCAATCCTGTGTAGATCATGTGCACTATTGTTTGTAAATAAAAGAAACATGAAATAATGTGACTGAGTGTTATATTGGGAAATGTATCTTTGCATCTTTGTGCATGAGTGAGAATCTAGAGAGAAGGACACAGCAGGAGAACTCCGTCCCACATCTCAGCCAGACATCTCCTGAGACACCCCAGGTTCACCTTGGTGGTGGTCTTTTCTGATCAGGGTCTAGCTGCCAGGGGGTGAGTCTATTTCCAGTGGTGAAGGATCGCAGAAGCAAATACTGTGTAGCTTGGAGTTACTGCTTGTATGCCAGGAACGGAGGGAGGCTCTGACTGAGATGGTTGTGCTGGTGCGGATAAATACTGGATAAGAAAAAGTCTCTGTCCCAGGACCTTACAGTTCAAAGGAGGAAGAACAAACTTATGATAGAGCAAACATATGTTAGCCTTCCCAACAAGATAACACAAGTGAGATTCTAAAAACAGGCAAAAGATTTTTGTTCTTGTCTATAAAAAAGCACAAGAAAAACCAGCTAGCTAATCCCAGCAGAGGGAGACTGGCGAGGGGAACTGAGGGAATGAAGAACATTCCAGCCAATTTGTTGATGACTAACATACTTTAAAACAACAGGCTGCTTTTTAAACTTAGAAGGTGACTTGCTGAGTGGTTATTCGCTGTTCACTCCCTCAACTTGATAAGAGCTCCCACAGGACATTCAGTTCTTTCCAGCTTCTCCCGCATAGGTTTATCTGTGAACATCAGTACAAAGCAAAGGGGAAAGAGGCCAAGCAGGTTTGTTTAATCTCTGCTGTGACTAATAATGGTGTGCTGGGCTGGCTGCTCTTTAGCGCAGCTTGATACTACTAATCCGACTGGCCTTTTGCAGCATCTTCCGATGGGATTCCACATTGATAATTATCATAGGACAACAAATGGTTTTAAGAGCAAGACTCAAATGAAATTAATTTCTACCAAGCTGGGAAACCCAGAGTTCTATGTGAACATCACAGTGAATATCACAGAAGCTTTGGTCAGGAGTTGCTGAGGCCATGCAGGACTGTACTTTCTTTGGCAATCATAGAATTGAAAAAGGCCCATTCTGGCATAACTGCCTTGTCAGAGGTCTGTTCTATTCAATTGGATTCGAGCTGGCCTGCTACGAGTGAGGTTGTTGCTCTAGATGACCTCCTGAGGTCTCTTCTAACCTAAATTATTCTATAATTCTACAATTCAGATTCTTATACTGTTTGCATTATCATATATAATTCTAGTTGTTTACTGTTAGTGCCATGTGTCCATCTTTAGGTCCTGTAGAGATAATTTAACCTGTATCAATGGTGTCACTTTTCTGAAATTCAAAGATCCCAAAGATCTTTTCAAAGCTGATAAAGGAGCTTCATCACATTGAGCAGGATCAATTCCTTTTGACTTAAGCTTACTCCCAATATTCACTTATTATATATACCTAGTACTAAATACTTTGGAGGATGGGCATTGTATTCCATATGAAATGTAGTGTTTGACTCTGCAGCACTACTACAGTAGAAATAATAAAGATATGTATGTATTTTTAGTTCAGACCTGGTATAAACAGAGTCAAAGTGGGTGGAAACAGAATGGTCAAGGATCATGCAAGAAGTTAGCCACTGACGGACTGAGGAGGTGGGACTAGAAGCCAAACTGGCCAAGTGTTTCATGTCTTAGCTCCTGGAGTGCAACACAACTCTCCTCTTCCTCTTTGGTCTCAAAAATGAAAACATTACTGCAAGTCAAATGAAAGTGAAATGTTTGTATGCTACGCTAAAGCAGCTAGAAAGAAAAGGGAAACTTTCAGAAATACAGGCCTACAAAGGACTGCCTGGGATAGTGACTCAAGTGCCTTTCAGAAGTGCCATGTTATACAATGATTTTTTGTTGCCTTAACATTTTTATTCTTAAACTAGGGTTTTGGTCTCTGCTGCCCCCCTGTTTGACAGCCCTAAAATCAGATTGTTGAATTGGATGGGAGCCTTCTAATTTTCAGCTGTAGTTTATTAGTAGTCAGTTCATTTTTTCTTACACCAGCAATAATATTTAGCTTAACCTGTTCTTTTCCTTCCTTTCCTATTTTCCTTTTGATGTATTTATAGCCAGAAATCATCTCCTTTTTCACTCTTCATTTTGCTCAGTTTACTGACCTTCTTTCTTGTAGCGCTTTCTTGCTGAAGGAAAATTCACCTTTATTATTTCTAAAGAAGACTTGAGGTGTAAGACCCTGATAGCAAGTGAATGTCGCAAACACCCATCTTGACACGGGCAGGGATGGGCTGCTGGGAGTGTTGCGGAGGCAGGATAACGTCTTGTGAGACCACTCATCTATTCCTGAAACATGCAGACAAAGACCATCTGTGCCCTGTGCGCCATGTGCCTGTGAAAGATGACCACTCACTTGGCCAGCCCTGAAGGGGAGGGACAGTGAGGCCCCCCCAAGACCCCCACAACCCACAAACTCATTTCTAGAACATTTCTGAACGTTCCTGAGCACATCCTGCACCTACTTGGTGATGACAGACCTCCACCTATGGGACGGGCACATTGGGTTATGAAAAGGGGGAACATAAGTTTTGGCACGCACCTACCACCTGAAGACTACAACTACAAGCAGAGAACATTGCTGGATCCAAGGGTGGTGATATCTTTTCTCTCTCTCTCTTTCTCTTTTCTTTCTCCCTTTCTTTTCCTCTCTATCACTCTCTTTGTCTCTTAATTTTCAGCACATTAGGGTAATATCATCACACATTTTGCTAAACCTTTACCTTTCATAGTTCTGCTAAGTTTTGAACATTGTTACCACTTTTGCCAAGCCTCTACCTTTTGTAGTTCCACTGAGTTTTAAGTAAATTTATGATTGGTTTGAACCTCTAAAGTAATTGTCGTTACTCCTGATTACCATGCAGAGAATTAAAAAGTTAACCTCACCCTAACCCCTGAGTGGGATGGGACATGAGGGTCTGGAATTACATTCTCCTGCTGCTTGAGCTTGTGCTCTGTATACCAGTGCAGGAAGAAATAATACGTTCTACAGAGTAAGACCTACTGACTCTTGTCTCATCAAATAGGCTAGTGCATAGTGCTTTACAAGGTGGAACAGAAAAACGTGAGTCTGTAACTATATTGCAGCCTTACTGTGAGCTGGACTGTGGTAGGCTTATGAAAGATAGGGAGCGGTGGCAGAACCACAATCTCCAGCATGGCCAGAATGGTTGTCTTTGTGCTCGGCTTCCACAGAAGTTGTCCTGTGATACAGGGCTGGGGGCTGAGAGGCCCCTTTTGTCAATGGGGACCTAACCGCTGGTGCTGTGGCCTAACCACGTGCCAAGGAAGATGAGGTTGCAGGATCAGCATTTCCAGGTTTCATATTTTATTATTTTTCTTAAAGTTGAACTCTTTCAGCCACATGAGAATTATCAATTTTCATGTTAGTAACGAAAAATTTGAATGCACAAGCTATAAAAGCTGAAAACATAGAAAGGAAATAGAAAGAAGCCAACTGTTTGAACTCTCAACTGGTTAAGCCAATTTGAAACACGCAGGTGAGGTTAGCTGTCCTGATAGTGCCATGCAGTGGTGACGGCAAAGCCCGTCCCTTATTGCATCAGCACAAGGTGCAGGGCTGAGAGCCTGTCCCAGCAGGACTGTGGTGCTTATTGATCGGGGATCACTGCCCCATGCTTCTTGTCAGATCAGTTAATCAGAGGGTATAGAGGCTTGGTGTGACAGCAGCAGCAGCTTGTGCTGAGGAGGCTGGAAATGGAATTTAGCTCTTAATGAAGTTACTTTAAGTTTTTACATTTTGGACAAGTATATATCCTCCCTGTTGAAAAATGTAATCATTACATTTTAACTTGTTCTGATGTTGCACGTATTTGTCTTTTCACTACTTGAATGCATAGCAATTTACAAAGTAACTCTTACTTTCTGCTCTCAGGATTAGTACTCAGTTAAGGAGATTTGTTCCGATGTCTCAGCCTATGTTATGTTTTTCCTTGGCTGTCTATTCTTTCAGTCCGTACCCAGAGAGAAGAGTGGTGGGACCTGCTCGTGCAGCTTAAACACAAGTTGATTGATAGTCATTAATAAATCAGATGTTTGATTATTTTGGTCTGGCCTGAGTTCAGACTCTTATTCACTCCCAGCAGTGGGAGGGCTAGTTCAGCCAAAAAAATCCATGCCTAGATTTTTACTTTCGGGAAGTTGAGGGGTTTGAGATCCAAAATTAGGTTTTCAGTTTGTGCCAGGAGGGAATCAGCCACTAGATCAAGAATTTGGATGCTTTCCCTCACAAAAATTTCTGGGAGTTGTATGTCAGGTCCAGGATTTCAAATCTATTCCCTGTGTAAGTTCAGAGCTAAAGCCATGCCTCATCTTCTCTTTCCAGAGATAGAAAAAAAAAAAAGAGCTTGAAGGAGTAGGGGAAAAAAAAGAAGAAAAAAAAAAGTAAGAAAGGAAAAATGAGATCCTGGAAAAGTGAAAAAGGTGGTAAGTCTCATGGACAGATGGGGAATGAAACTCAAGGGCTCAGGGAAGCAGTTGAGGGATCAGATAAGAAATGTTGCTTTGTACAAAAGCTGCTCTTTTTCGTTGTTCAGATGGCTGTCCCAGACAGCTAGGGTCAAGGGGTTATTTTTAAACTAGCCATTGATTCATACAAGATGCCTGATTATGAAATATTGGAATCTTCACCAACAAGGGAAAAACTTCCCCCCGTGTGTGACTGCCTGGAAACCCACAACAGGGAAGGGGTTAATGGTTGTTCAGTTTACAGCTGGGAATTGCTGGTATCCAGGAAACAACGCAGAACGCACAAACCATGAGACCAGCTGGAGCCTGCTGGAATCCCATTCATTTTGGCAGAGGTGTCTGTGGTCTCGAATTCTGACATCACTGCCTTTTGCGTCACAGAGGAATGCCTTAACCACTTCTCCCTTTCTATTTTTTCCTGTCTCTCTCTTATTGCTGTGACTGACTCAGATTTGCAAAGCAATGAGAAGAGGCAGTTCACAACCCCCCCCAGGTCTCCTATCATCCTTGTAGCCTATAAGTGACTCCACCAGAGATGTTAGATGAAAGCTCTTTGGTATGCAGGAGAAGCCATACTCAGGAAGTATAGATTGGATGTGAATGATTTCTATTTCCATTCTCATGTAGCACTTTGCTGTAATGGAGAGTGGTCTGTCTGACTGGTTCAGCTACGAGAGAGTATGTCAGAAGAGCTGGGAACCCACGCTGGTCGCAGACTTCCTGAGTTACCAACGCAGTGTGCTGTCTCCTTCCTACCCATACAACAAAAGCAATCTGAAGGCATGACAAGTCCATGCTCTGGTTCTGCTCTTTAAGAAGTTCTTCTGAGACCTAGATCTCTCTGAGCACAACTACAAACTCATAGGCCATTTAAAGATAAAGTATCCTGTTCCTACGCAATTAGCTTTTTGTGCTTCATTTTGCCTAGCTATGACCTGTGGATAATAATCACTCAGCTATTCTACTCTTCCAATGGCATGTCCTTTTACACCCTAAGCAAAGCTGCCTGAAATTCGTGAGTGTGCCGGTGCGCGTAGAATGCCATTTCAGGGACCCCAGTCTTTGGTCTGCAGAAACTGCTAGCATAGAAATAATAATAAAACCTGGCTTTTCCTCTTTAAAATAGGCATGAACACAAAATTCCACAGTTACTTTTTGAGTTTAGTTTAATTGATTGAACACGATCATCTAATATGATGTAGCTGAAAATGCATACAGCTGCTCGTTGGCATGGTTTGCACAGAAGCTGGGTTTTTAGTGAAGCGTGGTGAAGCTGGCTAGTTACAGTGAGAAGCCTCTGCCCCATCCCCATTTGCCTCTGGAAAGGCCTGACATAGATGTTGAGTGTGTTCTCTATGGAAGACGTTTTGTTTTAGAAAAGAGTGTGACCTCAAAGGGCTATGTTAAGGGAAATACATTGTGTTTAAGTATTTCAGGACTCTGTTCTTCTGAAACATGTTCGTGTCTGGTATTTGTCCTCAGCAGCTGATATCCAACTTCACAGCTCTGTAAGCAACTGCTGATTATTCTGTTATTCTTCTTTTCGTGATTAACATTCTGAGCCTCGATGTTCAGTCTTAATATAAAGAGCAGAGTAGAACCATGACTGAGAAGGGATCACTGTTGCAATCCCGAGAAAATGTGTATGTGTGACTGGGTCGGTCACCAGGAAAATGGAAACACATTTTGCTTTTGCAAAATTTGGAAGTAGACTGTTAAAAGACTGATTTAGACTTTTGTTCTAGAAAATATTATCTAGGAAATTAATCCAGAATATCTATATGAAAGTTTTTCACTACTTATTCTCACTTTTGCAGAGTATGTTCTAATTAATTTAAAGATTTACCTTCTTTTCCTCTATATGTTTACACAAATATTTATCTTGCTATAAATAGATCTGCACTCACACCCTTAGCCAGGTTTTCAGGTCCTGAAGGAGTTTCTATACCTCGATTCCTAGTCGTGTATAGCATAATGACGTACCTGTTGGTGTGACATGAGTTCAAACTCGAGGTCTATGTGACAGCGATCTGTGGTCTGTGCAGGGGTCTGTATGGGTGGGACTCAGAGCTTTGTGTTTCTCCAATTAAAAGTGCCCATACCTTTCCTCTGCTTGGGGTGAGGACCGTTGGTTCGCACACCTGCAATGCCTGATCAGCTGACAGCCCATCCCTCTGTGCACACAAGGCAGAAAAGAGAGGCATCCCCCCCCCCCCCCTCCTCCTCCTCCTCCTCCCCCCCCGCCGCCCGCTCCCCC
>VXBL01005310.1:297474-326998 GCA_013400195.1 Aramus guarauna
CCTCCTCCTCCTCCTCCTCCACGCGTGCAGCCCTCTGCCACACCACACATTTGGAGGCACTGGAGCGATCCAGGCTAGTCTGTGTTTTGCTTCCATGGGCTTGTTACTGACCCTCATGAGTGGCTGTAAGGGTGGAAAGGAGAGCAGGACAGGACGCGCCAACACCAGCCTCGCGCGGTCATAGCGGGGCAGCTAGCGCAAGTACCGTGGCGTACGGGTGTCACAGACGTCCTGCAGAGCTGTTGTGAAGCTGTCTCTGGATGTCTTCAACGCATTGATTTTGCTAGATTCATTGGCACTATTAAATTTAGGTGTGGCATGAATCAATTATTTATAAACTGGAATTCCTAATATTAGGGGCTTAACACAGAAAGATTCTGATTTTCAGGAATTTTGAGCTTTAACGGTTGCCATTAGCTTTCCTGGGATCTGCTGAGTGTTCAGCACAGCAGCGTGACCTCTTCTTTAGGTACACAGCATCTGAAAACATCGGCTTTCACTTTCAAAGCAAGCAATGCATTTGTATGGACTCCTTTCTTAAGAGGCTAGGGTTCTGGTTTTTGCTGTTACTTGGAGGTTTTCAGTGGCCTTGGGAATTGAGCTCAGAAGCTCAGAGTCTTGCTTGTTACAAGGTTTTGCCTTTGCAGAATGCTTGGATAATCTGCACTGGGGGACTGCTTCAGATCTTCCACTGCTGTATTTAAGGCAGTGAACCTACGCCCGTTTCCATTTTTGGTGCTTTTTTTCACTGGCAGAAGTAAGGCTTTTCATGGCAGACAGAACAAAAACAGCAGAGGTAAATAACCCTTCCATGGAAAGTGCAATGCTTTTGTTTTATGTCTGTCACACACACTCCTGGTCCCTAAGCGGGGCTTCTAGGCAACACAAATAAACACGACAGTTCACAATACTATGCTGGGCTTGTATCCACCCTCACAGATGTTGCTGTCTTCCACTGCACAGGAGGCATTATCACGGGGATGAGTATAATCAACTTAGTAGCTGGACTTGGATTAAAAACAGATAGCTGGTGCAATCTCAAGAGCCGAGTTACACATTGCTGGGAAGTGCAGGCTGAGCTTTGACTATGCTAGACTAGTTAAGGCAACTGGAGCAAACACCTGGCATCGTTTAACAACTTGACTAAAAATATGTTTTTTCACATTAATACATTGGGAGGAATGTGCCTCTGACCCCTCCTGGGTGTGGTATGAGGAAAGCCACAGCCATTGGAAGAATGTCATTAACGTCAATCAGGCAATGATCAAAAAACAGCCCCACCCACCCTGCTATGGTGTGAATGTGTCACACAGACACTAACTATTAACAGCAACTAGTGCATGAGATTTCTGTATCAGTCTTGTTTGAGCCCTACACGTTTATTTTTTCCAGCCACGATCTTGTCCTGTTTACCGCCCTTTTTATAATCAAGTCACCATCTTGGATTGTTCAGGCTAGGGTGATTCCACTGGGAGAGCCCTTGTGCTTTCCAGTCTTGTCCTCCTTATCTTCCCATTTCTGTTTTTACAGATCCTCTCTTCATGATAAGTGACATTTCAGTCTCAAAGCTGTATTTTGAAAGCTAGCTGGAATTTTAATCAATAGTGTGATCAGGATATCTTACAGATACTATACAGCGTGTCTGGCTGTCATTTGCATAGCACATGGAGTAGGAGATTTGGCATTCAAGGAACTGTCTGTTCATGTCCTTAAGTCTGATGATGATAAGCTCTAGTTAAGTCTTCAGTACGACATGAAATTTTGTACCAATTAGGATGGATTAATGCCATCTTCATATGAACTCAGTACCCACCAAAGTCAATGGTAGAATGTTGTGTTAATCTCTGTTTATTTTTAATGATAATCTAACTTCAAGCTGAGGATTGGTCTTGTACTTACTACTTGGAATGACAGCAAATGAACTGACCTAACAAACCAATCAAATGAGCTAAACATTCAAAATGGGGTGCAAAAGAAACCATACATACAAAATTAGTCTGATTTTGTATCAAGTCTGGGTGCAGATGCTGTTTGAAAATTGTGGTGTATTACCTTCTTCAGTCTCCATGTACAGTACTCATATTGCATCTTTTTTTGTCATCACTGTTTATACTTTATTTATGATTAGAAGAGGAACTAAAAGTCTGAAAGGCTATCAGAAGATTAAAACCAGCACACAGAAGTAACTTGCCTAAAGTCATGTGGCAGGTCAATGGTTGTTTTTAAATCAAGTAAATAAATGTCCTTTGTGTTACACTGACATAAAAAAAAAAAAGTAAAAGATCATCCTAACTTAAACACAGCAACAGTGCAGTCTACGTCACAGAGTTTGCGTGCAGGAGCTGCTGATGGTTATTGTGTGACTGCATTTTACAAAGTTAGTCCTAAGGGAATATTTTGTAGTCAAATGATGGCTGAGAGCTCTGGCCCACCGCAGCTTCCTGTCTCCCTCCCCAAGGGCAAGAATCAATGTCTGTCCCATCTGTAAAGTCACACTGGATTTGGATTATTCTCTACATTTTTCTTTAATTATGTCCCCTTTTTTGCTTCTTAAGAGACTCTTAAAATTTTCAAATATAATAAGAAATAATAATAACCAATTAAAAAGCTGTGGGTATTAAGTGGGAAATAACAGATTCAGACAAAAGTCAAGGATTATCCTGGGAAATGACGTTTATGGAGCACTCAGTTCTGTGAGGCAATCTGAGGTTTTGGCTGTGCTTAAAAATGAGGCAGCAAAGCTTTGACAGATATCACCAAAGTAGATTTTCTGCAAAGTTGAATGTGGAGGTAAAGGAGCTGCTGTATCTCCATTCCCCTCATTAGCATTCCTTTACTGTATTACTTGTGCTCTTTGTCACATCGGACCCCACTGGTATCAAGGCTGTAGCATTCTCTGTGTTAACCAAAATAGTCCTGTGGCAGCAGCCAGGGTGTAGACATGGTTATACAAGCAAAAAAAAAAATAAAATTAAAAAAAAAAATCCCCATATACTGTATTTCCCTTGTAAAGTTAATGCAAACCATATGAGTCAAATCATTTTGTGTGTTGTAACTCCACCAGGACAATCAAACATTATTTATACACCATATAGCGTGCACTGAAGAAAAGGGCTAACAGTATTTGTATGAAAAGCTTTGTCAGGCACAAAACAAACGAGTTGAGTCTATGATTAGTAGCATCCCAGAAATTTTGATGCACACTGTGGTCTCCAGCTGTATGTTTGTAAGCAAGGGGTCACAATGGGTAACCACCCGGTCAAAGAGTTACAGTCGGGCACTATGTTTGTATACAGAGTAATGTATAGGAATTTATACGTTTGTTTCAGATGGTATGTGCTTTGAAAAGGCAGCCTATGTAGACGAAGTTGCAAAGCCCAAATGTGGCATTATTTGATCTTTCTTTGATGGTTGAACACTGGCATTTAAAGACATCTTATTCAAACATAATAAGGTATATCTTCCAAAGTGGCAAAACAAGGGTACACCTTTTCTACTACCCACCCCACTCCTGCCCCCAAAAAGCAGCACGTGAAGCATTAGCTACTAACAGTAAGTTCTATGTATTTTACCTACATTACAGTTGGAACACCTTAGCTCCCTATACTGAAGACAACAGTATAACTGGACCTTAGGCTTTAACGTGAACTGTGTAGCATATACTGAAGTCTACAATAAATGGATCATGAATGGCATTCTGATAACACTCCTAGACAAAATAAAGTCAAGAGGGAAGAAAAACAGTTTATCAGCTCTGCAAACATGAACACTTCTGTAAGACCAAGGATTTATCCTTATAAATCCCTGTGGTGATCAAATGTTGTGTGAAGTTCAGGATAGTGAGCAGACAATCAGACTAAATTGGCTTCATTGGTTTAATTAGGAAAACTTACCTAGGAAAGGATTGGGCACAATCTCAACAAGGATTTCTGAGTTTGATCTTTTCTTATGTAGCCTTTCTCTTGTGAATCCGGCTTTCAGGATCAGGATCAAGGCCCTCATCCAAAGACTGCTCAAGTCAATGGAAAAACTCTCATTGTCTTTAGAGGGCTTTGGATCAGGCCCCAAAAGTTGAGTCATACTTTGAATAGATCATTGTTTGAAGCAAAACAGGCTCAAGGCTTCATTCACACAGAGGTTTTAACTGTGAAGTGAAATTTCCTGAGCACTTCCCTGTCCCCTGCTGCCTACTTCCTGCTGCCTCTTCTGCCTAGGGGACACGTGGTCAAGGAGAAGACCAAGAGCCCGGTGCCTAACTGGAGCGGTCTTCACCCTGATCTCTGCTACCTTTTCTCTATCAAATGATGGGAGATGTCTCTGCCGTATGACCAAAATGCACGTCCCTCATATCTGATAATATAACAGTAATGCTCTGGTTAGGTTCTGTGACCAGAATACATCCCATATTGTGACAGAACATCCACGCACTAATGTAACAAGGAAGTGATTCCATTTCAGTCACTTGAAAACATGTCTGGTCACCTGGTCATGAAGGACCGAAGCTTACTGTCCTCAAGAGCTTTCAGTAGGAACCACCATCACCAAGAGACTGGGCATTGCTGATCTCATCCATCACCATTCGTATTCCAAACTGAATACATACCTAACACCTTTCCCTCCCCCAAGAATGTGGGGAAAAGTGTCTTTACTTATTTTTGTTTCAGTATTATTACCATTGTTATCTACCAGTTAGTATTTGTTTGATCAAGTTTTATTTTCAATTCCCACAGACATTTGCATGACTCAGGTAAACTTTGGGAGCCTGTTGCTTCTGGATGGAGAGGGCCTGGAGCATTTGGACAACTCTTCTTTGGTAAGCTGAGGTGGCAGACAGACTCTTCTATTCAGTAGAGTTTCAGAACAGAGAAAAAGTGGTTATACCTCGTACTTTCTGTTTTATTGCTTGTTTCACATCATCAGTGCAAGGACACTGGATGGAAGATTGCGTTGTACTTATTTTTACATGTGACATTTAAGAGGCAAAATAACGTAACATTTTCTCCAGATGTGTTATGATAGATACCTAGAAATACGAGGGATGTTTTGGTGCCCCCCATGTACAGGTACTTCATATTTGTGAATCTCCATTCATTAGGAAGTGCCAAAAGTGGCTTTTTGTCTAGCAAGCTGTCACTGCTTACCACTTAAACTCATGCCAATTGGTTGTATGTTTGTAATTCTTATTTCCAAGTTCTGTATGCCAAAGTCATGAAAGCCCACGAAAAATAAGGGATCAATGGAAGAAGCCTAGTACAGCTAATCTAAGTCATGATTAGCTAAATATTAGTTTATGTCAAGGTGCTATCATGAGTGAGATATATCCACTAAAATCATCTGTGTACAAAGGAACATGAAGCATATAACCCACACTGCAAGAAATATGCATTACCTGCAACACAATCCCCAAATACCTGGCCATATATTCACGTACTGGATCCACAGACAAATGCATGCATGTAGCGTATACACATCAAACGTGGCAAACACAAACCCCCACAAAACTAGTTACTGCCTATGAAGGATGGGTGCGTCACGTGGAGTTTGAACCTCTGAATGTCAAGTTGGGCAAGCAGTTTTTCAGTCTAGTTAACATTTTTCAAGCTCTCAAAACATTTTCTTCTCTACATTGGGTTAAAATGTTCACCTTCTCAACTTGTCCTTGAAGAACATGCAAGCATTACCCCAAGATAATTAATAGTCCAGTAGCTAGGACAATTAGCTGGGATGTGAGAGATTTCATAAGTCAAACCCAGAAGTAGAACTTAGGCCCCAAGTCTAACGTGAGGGTATTAATCACCAGACCAGTGGTTGCTTTAGGGGTCTCCTGTTGTGCTATTCTGATTAAAAATTCAGCAGATCACTGGACCTAAATAAAGAGGTATTTCTGAACCACAATGGTCAGAGTACTTCTGTGGGATGTGGGAGACTGAGTTCAATGCATATTTAATATTTATACAAAATAGGACAGTTCCAATGCCATGTTCCCATGAAAAATTTCAAGTTCAACATAGTGTAGTTTTCCTTTAAAAAAAACAACAGAGAAGCTCTTCATCGGAAAATTCCCAAGTAGCTTTTCCTCTTGAACTACCTATGGGGTTTGCCAAAGTAGTTGACGTACAATGAGATTTTTACCCTCTGTAATTTAAATCCATGGGTTTTTTCTAAGGGTGATTCATTTTACAAAAACACACAACAAATAAACAAACACATAACTGGAGTTAAGAAGAAGCATGTGTTATGGATTAGGAAAAAGAGCACCCCTCGAAAGCTCAGCTGGTCCTGTTCATTATAAAGATAGTGTTATTTTTTTCCATTTCATTGTCTTCCTTTTTGTCTGTGCTTCTTTTCTCACAGTGTCTCCCTTCATTTTTTCTCTCTGGTACAGTCCTCACTCCATGTGTCATTTGTTTGCTTTCCTTGCTTCTAGGCTTTGTCTAGATCAGGATGTGGAATGTGTTAGCTAACACCAGTTAACAGTAATGCAGATAAGACAGTGAGCCTTTGACTTGTTTTAAACTGACTTAGTTAAATGTACTAAAATATTAAATATCTCATTGTCTAGATGAGCCCTTTATTTCTCTGAAATGAATGCTGGGTCCTTTCTAGAGTAGGGTCAATGGCAGCCCCATCACCATGCATTCTGAACACCTTCCAGCCTTGCGTAGAACAACACAAATCAGACCTGCCATATGCAGTTCATTCACTTGTTCTCTTCCCAGAGGGAGAACTGGGTTTGCAGGCAAATGTTTTTCTTTCTGTAGACTCATTTTTGTTGAAAATGACATACCTGCACTGTGTTTGTGTTTGAGAAAGTGGGTCAAAGCAAGCCTGATGCTTGGAATAGAATGTAATAACAGACCTCAGGTGCTGGAGAGTTTATTCCAGGGACTCAGGGCCATCGCTCTTTCCTTAACAAATGAACTGAACAGAGCGTGCAGAGCTATGGTGTTTGCAAATATGCGTTGTAAATACAATGGAGAGAGACAGGGAGAAGTAAACAGAAGCAGCTTAGGACAGAAATAGGAAGAAAAAAATATGATAATTTGATTTAATATATTACTTCCCACCTAACTTGAGATTTCAATTTTCTCTCCTTCCTCTCCCTCACCACTCAAGTTCCTACAGCAACTTCTGAGCCACTCTAGTGAAATTGCAGTGATTGACCATGCAAGCAATTCGATCAAAATTAAACTCATTTTCCCTATAGGTCCATACAGGTATTTCTTTGGTTTAGAGGAAATGCATATGTGTAACTAAATCCAAATTTGGCAAAGATATGACTTTTCAATCAATTCACAATGAGTCTCATTCATTCAACTGTAGCTGAAGCACAGCATCTCACACTAGAATGTGATTAGCTTCTCCATACAGCAAATATCCATGCCCTTTCTTTTCTTTTAAGCATGTAAATGGTGAGGCAGAACGTACCGGGAATGTATCTTGCTGCAGCAGACACAACAGCTCTGCCCTTTGGAAACTGAGACTCAGAATTTCTTTGCTACAGTCCAGTTGTCATAAGAAGAGATGATTAATTAGCCATGGGGCTGGGGCAGGACAGGGGCCGGAGGGGTTGGGAACTGGCAGGGAGACGGCTAAATAGATTCAAGGAACAGTAAAGCAGTCCAAAAGTTGGAGGAGAACTGCTGGAGAGATCTCTAGTTTGAAAGCCAAAGGTTTCCAGGCAAAAGCCATAAGGGCTATATAAACGTAAATGAGTGGGTGGACAGAATAGATCAGCCATGTATTCAGAGGTCTTTCGATTCACTGACCCTCTTTAGCACCAGACACTGCTTTTAATGCACAGCTGGCTGGTGGAGGAGTATTTCAGTGTAAACAGAGTGGGAGATGGATCTAATATCCAGGATGGAGCCTAGAGCCGTTTGCCCAGTACTGTACTTGTCCCAGCTGAAGGTTGGGATCTTTTTGATCATGTCCCGCACGTTGTACTGTACTCAGATGAATCACTTCCTGCCTTTGCCCTTTTTGCTTGCTGCTACATCACGGCAGCACTGCTCTGGGGCTGGATCCTGAAGCCTGGGCTGAGCTGTTTGTGTTCTCTGTGCTCTGTCCTGGCGCCTGCTTGAACAGAGAAAAGGCTGCTGTGCGTCTAAACTGCTGTGTCATACTTAGTTATTAATGACCGAGAACCACATGACACAAAGTTCTGGGAAGCTCAAGCAGATTCCAGGAAGGGGTCAAGGAGTTCAATAAACAGTTTTATTAGAACTTGAATTGCAACCAAAAGGCTACACATTTACTTTTTTAATAAAAACTTTGTGTTACTTGAATTTAGAAATCCTATGAATGGCAGAAAAAGCACAGAAGGTTATCTTTTCTTCCAGTTGATTTTTATGGCACTGCTAGTTCAAAGTTGTCCTTGATAAGGAAACCCGAATACATCCTTCATTTCATAGAATGGTTTAGGTTGGAAGGGACCTCTCAGCCCACCCAGT
Source organism: Aramus guarauna (assembly GCA_013400195.1). Taxonomy (NCBI): domain Eukaryota; kingdom Metazoa; phylum Chordata; class Aves; order Gruiformes; family Aramidae; genus Aramus; species Aramus guarauna. Next base: position 305,928 of record VXBL01005310.1, read on the forward strand.
CCCCCCCCTGCCATGGCCAGGGACACCCTCCACTAGCCCAGGTTGCCCAAAGCCCCATCCAACCTGGCCTTGAACACTGCCAGGGAGCCAGGGGCAGCCACAGCTTCTCTGGGCACCCTGGGCCAGGGCCTCAGCACCCTCACGGGGAAGGATTTCTCCCTAATATCTCAATCTCCCCTCCTGCAGCTTCAGGCCATTCCTCNATGTGTGCAGGACCTTGCATGTGGCTTTGTTTTCAGTTACCTTTCCAGTTTGTTGGTATACCTCAGGGCTATCTAAGCTTAAGGCCAGGTTGGATGGGGCTTTGGGCAACCTGGGCTAGTGGAGGGTGTCCTTGCCCATGGCAGGGGTGGGACTGGATGGGCTTTAAGGTCCCTTCCAACCGAAACCATTCTATGATTCTACGATTTATGAACTTCAGTTGTAGAAGTGCATCATAGTCAAGGCGTCATTCTTGACTCAGTTATACTGGTGGAAATTCAGAAATCAGTGGAGCAATCCTAGATATACACCAATATGTCTCACACTACTGTAATATCACACATCACGGTTAGAAAGAGAGATAAAAATTCTGGATTAGTTTATTACGTTAGTAACGTGCAGGGTTATCATTCAGCAGACAGATGCCATATCAATGCATATTGCAGAGAATAGGTTGGAAAGGGCATTCGCATTGACACAGAGGAATCATGTGGCAGGGTGAAAAGATATGGGGCGAGTCTCAGCAGGCAGATGGCCACATCTCAGTGGCCCCATAGTAAGTGGCACTAATTGGCTCTGTTTCCTGGCAGCAAGCCCGTGAAGTGCATAAGTTGGTGCTCAGTAAAAAACAATTTTTCAGTGAATTGCCTTGCTAAAGTAATTGCTTTTACATTATCTTTACCACACACTTGTTAAGGCCAAGCTACAGTTCTGTCTCACTGAACATGCTTTTAATTAGTGTTTCTGGCTTTACTTTTGCGTTTCCTTTTACTGCCATCAAGCACTGTGAGTTGTCTAGCACTGTGTATGGTATAAATTGATCAATTTGTTCATTCATCAATTTATATGTCTCAGAAGAAATGGGAAATAGGAATGCATCTCCCTTTGAAAGTGACCGTAAAGCAGCCATTATAGTAAATATTAATAATACATTAATGAGCATTGCTATTCCAGTGTTACTGATGAGTACTGAGGCACAGAAATTAAGGGTCCAAGCCAACTTATTTTGAAGTAAAATTAAGGTGCTTTTTGGCCTTACTAGAAAGTGAAGGAACATGACCAAGTCGCTACTTGAGATGAATAGAAGAGCTAAAACTAGAGGTCAGGTCTGCCTCACACTCCACTGATCTGTACACGGGACAAACTCTTCTTAGTGCTAGCTTTTGTTGGCTGGTTGCTAGAAACCACAACTCTGTATGATAATGGTTAGCAGTTCTGCATATGACTAGACAGAACAAAATTTTTCACCCAAGTAGTGTTGAATGCCCCAAAGCTCTGCACTGAATGTTGTAGCTACCTTTGGGGTAAAACACAGCAAGTACTCAACAAAACACGCAAAACTACTTGGCAGTCTCTAATGGAGGAAGTGAAAAAATATTGCATCTGTTTGAAATAAACGGGGAATTTTAGAGAGGCAGAATGGAATTACCCAAGCTGGAATCTGACTTCAGTTAACTGGTGTTAACTCTTGCAAAAGCAGCCACAAATTTTTCAATGATCACACTGGTGAGAAGTTTGATTTGACCTCTTGTCCTATGGGTGGCATTCCAAACATCCTGGTACCTCCCACTGTCAGGAGGTGGGCTGGCTCATTGCTGACTCAGAGAAAATCGCTACGTTATTAATCTCTAAGTCCACTTCTACAATACGTGGAGTTTATCAAAGCCTTTGCCTAAAATTTGCCACCACTTGTCATGGCTATTCCAAGGTTCCTCACTAGAAGAGCTTTTTGAAGCATGGCATACCCAATCTGTTGAATGCTGCAGGACAATGGCTGATATCTGTAGCAGCTTTGTGATATCTGTATCAATAATTTCTGGCCTAATGCAGATTATTTGCAGAGACCATTGAAGTTCTGTGGTACTACAGAATATGCCGTGAACTTTACTTGCAAGTACATATGCAAAAGATATTTCTTCATGCCAAACAATTTGCATCTTAAGGTATGTCTAAAGCTGGGACAGGAAGGTGTAACTGTGGCATATACAGGGAGCTCTGAACTACTTTTATCGTAGGTGGCACAGGAAACAGGAGAAACGAAGGCATGCTGACATAGATTTAAGCTTTCTAAGTCTTTGTAAGTTTACTAGTTCTCTGGGAACCAATAAGGGGAGTGCACCTTAAACAGAAGCACTAAATAATTTTTTTGCTCCAAAATATGAACCAATTCTAATCAAACATGTTGCACATTTATAAACAGTCAATCTCATGGTTTCCTGGGATTTCTAGCCTCATAGTAAACAAAGTACAAAAAGTAGCTGAACTAATGAATCTTGGTTTTCTGTGCCTTTATGTCCTGTGGTGTATGCTCTGATGGATGTGAACCCCATTGGCAGAATTTCCCATAGCTGGGCATTTACTGTTCTTTCTCATCTGCTTTCTGTGATACTGCATACAAAGTCACTTCTACTGAAACTTTTCCCTTCATAGAAGCATTAATAAAATCTCTTCTCTACCTGACTACTACAGTGAAACAAAATCTTAACACAATTTAGACATCTGTTTTTATATCAGATTTAGTGGAAAGCTGCCAATTGCTTCAAAATTACAAAGAATTGATGGATAGAGACACATGTATGTAACATGTATGCAAACATAGCACAACCACATAAATCCCATTTCCTTAGGAAATCAGGTTAAAGAAGTCTAGCAAGAAAGAGTCATTGCAGAAGACTCTGCCAAAGATGAAGTTAGCATGAAAACGGGGGAGATGGCAAAGGAAAATTTAATGTTTCACCAGATAATTATTTCTCCCAAATTTTCAATTGAAACCCAGTTTTTGGCAAAATTTATTTGCTGCAAAAGAAATTACATGAAATTAAACTTGATTTTCTGTCACTGAAATTTCCGTGGAAAGTTTTAGATCAGGCATGATTAGAAAGCCCAATAAAGCTTCCAAACAACCACCAAACCAGACAGACAGATCTCTTTTAGCTGGAAGATGTAAGGATCAACAGAAACATGACATATGGGAAAATATACACGAACTGAGGTGAAAGTTCTTAGGAAGCAAGGACCATTCAGTAACTTGCTTTGGATTTGGGCAACAGTGAAAAAAAATTACTCTCAGAAGTTGTCCAAGCAACAGTGTCCTGTTTATATCTTGTGGTCTTATGAGTAACTGAGTGGAAAAAAACAAGAATGAAAAGATAACAATTACAATAAAATTAAATTAAATAAGCCAGTGACTCATTACAGAGCAGTAAAAACAAAAACAAGATCATTTAGGGCTCAATAACAACAGAAGAATTAAAAGGAAACACAAAAATGGCTAGATTGTTTTCCTTATACATACATTAAAGCACATGGAGATAGGAGAAGAGTAGAACTGATCACACAATTATTCAGTGGAAGGCAGAAAATTCAGCAAATATTAATTATAATGCTACATTAGTTTGGCAACCATGTTAATTTTAGTGAGACAAAGCTTTTTTCTTAAGTGCCACAGAGGAACACAGCTCGGCATACCTCCTACAAGGCATACCACTGGAACTGACAACAGCATTTATCCTACATACCCAGCCTTGCTACATAAATACATTTTGTTTAGCAACATTGTTAGGCTTTAGAAAAGTGTTATCAGTGAAGATCTATCTGTGATCTCCTCCATAATTTTGATGTAGACTCAGGGCTAATCCCAGAATAAGGGCAATCCAGGAAACTCTTGAAATATTTAAGCAAATTGGAGCTTAATTTCATATGACTCTGTTGGGACCGTTTGTGAAGTTATTGTGCTTCCAAAGCACGGTAGTGCTAGGAACTGTACTCAGCACTTTTCACAGAAATCTGACATGAAATGCTGAGCCCTGCACAGCTGTAATGCTTTGATTTCAAACAAACAAACAAACAAACAAACAAACAAACAAACAAACACACTCTAAGAGATTTATTCTGGAGAAGAAAATGTATTATATGAAGGGATACCTTGACTTTCCAGTGTCACTAATTGCCAATGCCAAGCTGAGAAATTAAGGGTAGAATATCAAAATCCCTAAAGTTTGTGGTCATTTGTATTGTCTCACCTCTGAACAAATTTGATCTTTCTGTCTCTTTTGTTATGTATTTCTAGTGTGGTCATTGCCATGATATCTAAAAGATTGCTTCTTTGGTATACTACGTTTGATGGACAGATGAGCACAGTGACTCTTGGACTGCTTTTGAGTTGTTTGTGATACAGTTTATGGACCTTTAACTTTGCTGCAGTAGAGAGGTCGATCTGCTGTTCCTGAAGCCTTAGAAATTCTGTGGAAATACATCTTGTTTAGTTCTGGTTTAGCATCCCAATCCAAAGAACAAAAAGCTCTTCATGAACACAAACAATGGCTGTTCATACTACTAATAAGGTAAAGTAGTATCTTGGAGGAAAACAAGACACAAAGCAGTGAAGTGATTTCCCCTTATTTGCTCTGGGAGCCATTAGGAGAGCAATAAATAGAATCTAAATCTCCTGACTGCTTGTCCTGTGCTTCAGCCACGAGACTAGGCTTCATCTGACAGACACTGATTTCTGGTGTGTGCATTGTTTTTCTGCACAGATGGTAAATCCTCCTGTAGAGTAAACAGCCTGAAAAGGGAACAGCTGCAGATGCCTTTTTGACAAGCACCTCGCCTGATGCTGGCCATGTGGAAGATTTGTACCCGTCAGATATGTTATACTGTCCTCATCTTCACTTGGGCTGTGTTGTTTACAGCCTGGTTCCCTGGAAGTCAATAACGCTTTTCACAGCTAGTCCTTCAGTTCTTGAAAAGACTTGAGTCAAGTATTTTTAACTGTTTCACACCGAGTCTTCTATGACTGTACTGTTTGTTGCTGTTCCGTGCTTGAGTTACTTCTGTCCTTTGGTGTGCTGTAACTGAGCAGGAATGTTGTTCTTGAGTGTTGCTGGCACTAGAAGCCGCAGCCATGAGGTTAACATAGAGCTGAACAGATTTCATGCTCACTTACATTTACCAGTCTATACATTTCAAAGCTTGCAGTGCTGAACAGATTCCTCAGGAGCAGTTCAGCTCTTTCACCACCATGCCACCATGTACGGCAAGGTCGCTCTCAGTTTCTGGTTTGCACACATGGGCCTTTTTCTAGGGAAGTTGTCTCTTCAGTCAAGAAGGATAGTATGAAAGGAACGTTTTCTTGCCCCTAGCCTCTGCCGCCCTGGGTTACCAAAAGAGTGACACAGAACTCTCTCATGTTGCGTGTTTGTATTCGTTGTACAAATGTTTACTGCTGACATCAAGTTCCAATTTTCTAGATGCATGCTCTGGTTTTGATGAATGTGTGCTGAATTTATACATCTGCTCTAAAATAGTAACTTACCAACTGGGCTTAGTATTTTAAAATGTCACTGCTGTTGCTGTAACAGATGCTAGCAATAAGCTGACAACCCAGATTTTCCACTGAGGACTCATTCATGGATGCTGCTTTTGTAGCAGAATCCATCAGTTCTCTAACTCATAACTCGAAAGGTAACTGCCACTGTGCTTTTCTTAAAATGCTGGAGATTGTGTCCTAGGTGATTACAAATACTTAGTTTCATTTAATCCTGGAAATGTACTCAGTTTGTTACTAGACAAATGTAGCAGAATCAGTCCCCCATTTGAAGAGATTACAAAATAAAAGATGATAATAGAAAAAAGTGGGAAGCTTAGAGCTATGAATAATGCAGAAGAGTTTTCTGAGAGGTTATTGGAAATTCATTGGAAACCACCAAACTATAAAACTAGAGGCTGAGTTCACATCATCTGCACTGACATGTAGTCAGTTCAGCATAAACTAGGAGGGATGGACTGAGTCAGCCTCCTTTCCACCTCTTCCAAAAACCTAGCGAAACATGCAGGAAAAGTGTCATGCTGAATTGGCGTACCTCCAGGCTGAATAGCTAGGAAGCAAAGAGGAGGTGTTCTGGCAAGAATGCTCACTTTGATTTTCTGTGACTCTGGGAAAACCAAGCTATACACCTTGAGCAGTATATGCTCCCGCACTTGGACAAGTGCCGCAGCAAGCAACGTGCAAAGGTTGACCATGATGTGACAGAATGGCTGAAGAAAGAGGCATAAAGGAGTGCTTTGATTTGTAGATTTAGGAAGGCAGAGGAGGACTGTAGCCTTGGTGAATTGACAGAGGATCTCCTCAGGCAGATCAACTAAAGGAAGAGGATAACAGTAGCAGCTTTGGTCTATACTGACAGTTAGGACTGAGCTTAAAGCTATAACAGAATATTTATTAGTCATCAGTTCTACACACTGCGAAGCTCAGAGGTCAGCTTTTTGATGGCTGCACAGCTCAGGCCTGGGATAGCTGCTGAGACTCTAGTTGCAAGGTTAACCCAGCATGGTTCCCAGCTTGGCCTAAGTCTATCCTTAACCCTGACATGTTTTGAAACTTAAGCTGCAAGGTATAATAAACGGGGACCACTTTGTTTTGAATATCAGTATAGACCAGGACTAATTTTATGACAAAATGGTCCAGCAGGATGTTCTAGTATCTCTGTCCATACAATACTCTCTCTGCTAAATGAACTGCTGAGAAAATTAGTTTAACTACCAGAGAATAAGAAGGTATGTTATACCTTGCAGATATCAAACTTGTTTTCAGTATCTCCCTGAAATTTGTAACAGGCTTACACCACAAACAATTATTCAGGCAATAAAATTTGTAGTCAGTTGAGTTTCGCTAAGCAACTGAAGTTATACTTGAAAAGTGTTTTTATGACAACGTATCTGTGTTTACTAGGCCTTTTACCAACACACAAATCTAATGAAAAAATATTTATAACTGGCATTTGTATTCCAGCAAATATTTTAGCATAGAGCTGAACTTAGAGCAAGTGCAAATACTGCCATGCGCTTCAGAGTGCTGGCATGTCACACAGATCCCCAATAAGCTGTGATTTGTTTCTCTGCAGCCCATGGGGAACGGGAGTCATTTGCAACAGAACTAATTTTTGTTTCTGTGAGGCAAACAAGTGAGGGGAGAGGGGAGGAAGCAGCAGGCATACATCAAGTGGTCTTTAAGCAGCTAGCCTCTGCCAAGGGAAGATAAGGAGAAATGAATTAGCTACTCTGGAACCAACTCCACTTCTTTTTCTTAAATAACTTCGGCTTTGTGCCTAGTTAAAGCACATCCTTGCTTTGAATGCCTTGTTTCCGTTCCATGTCAATTTTCTAGTGCTAAACTAATTTGCTGAAACTCTGCTAATGTCCCTGCCAGAGGAGCTTCCATCGCTCTTATCTTTATTTACTCAGAAACATCACGGCAGTGTATTTTAGCCCTCTTTTCCTTTCAAATTATTTTCAGCATTATTCCCCATCTATCCCAAATGCTGCTTCCTGCACAGTGATAGATCTTAGCAAGAGGATAATGAAAATCCAGCAGTAATGTCCTAGACATATGTTGCACAATGCAGATTAACAGAGGACTGACTAGCTGGTAACCCTAACTGAGTTTGTGAAGTTCTGCCAGCCAGCAGGTTGGAATGCCACCAACACAGCAAAGCAGCACAGGAGCGTGTAGATGTCCTGTAACCTGCCATATCATGTTTATTCCAGTGAGGAACCCACTCTGTTTGAACCAGTGGGGATTGTCCGTATCAGCTCTGAGCCGCAGTGACGATGGCTGCCTTTCACAGGGAGCTGCACATCTTACAGAACTTGGGAAGTCACAGAAATGGCTGACGTGGTGCTGGACCACTTAGCGTCAGTCTCTTCTTTGCTCCTTCCAAAATTCTTTTGAGGAATCCGGGCTGGTTGTTGGGGGTTTTTAGCAAGTAACTGCAACAAGAAACAGTGATATGCCTTAAGTGCTGGGCTAATGTCATGAGACCAGCCCATACACAGTCCATGGTCCCTTATTTTGCAGCATCTGAACCTAGTGGCTCCACATAGTTTATTTCAAGCTTTTAAGTCAGGGGAGTATTTAAAGATTTTGTAAGTAAAATCTGTCCTTAGGTCTGCCTGTGTTTGCTCCTTTCTTCTTGAAGGCCGGCCCGTTGTTCCATCTGGAGCATTGGGACGCGGCTGCGCACAGAGCATCCACACGGGGCTGGAGGTGCTCACTGGAGGGCAGAAGACTGATCCCTCCCTCTCTCTGAGGGTCAAACCAGGAGCCTCCCTTGAGTGACGCAGGATGATCTAGTTCCCCAGAGCTAACCCTGATGTTTCCCTGAAAGGCAAAATGATCCCTCCCAGGAGCTGAGCATAGTGCCTTTCGTGGGATAGCATGGGTGCTCCCTCCCCACAGGCAGAATGCCTCCGGCAGGATAACGACACTGGGCCCTCCCTCTCTCCTGGAAGATACAGGGGAAGCCTGTTCTGTACCTTCAGAGACTTGGCCATTTGCTGTTTCTTCCCGCTTTTCCTCACCTGCTTACTTTTGACACTTATTGGGATCAGATTTAATGGCACACCATTTAGAACATACCGAGGATAAAGCCTTTCTGTTTTATTTTCTCTGTGTGTGTAAAGCCCAGAGTTACACTGATTAGAGGTTCTCTTCAGTTCCCTGTTAAATCTTTTTTAATTGTACATCTTTTTAAATCATGATCTTTTGGCTGATGTTAAAATGGAATGCAGTAGGGTTTGGCTTTGGAATCACAGCTAATGACTTTCCAGTAGATTCAGAACAACAAGGTACCAGTGCCACCTCTTGTTAGTAAAATCTGATAGCAACAAGCCAGTGACTAATAGTCCAGGACTAGCCCTTCTCTGTGCCACTGCTGTCATGTTAAGTCACCTCCACACTTAGCTTCTAGGGCCATTGTGGATGTTGGACAGAAATGTTTACACCTGGAGTAGGTTTGCAACACTGACAAATTTTGAAAGATTGTGCAATGCTGCTTATGATGGCATATAGAAGCACAGGGAGGAACTTTTCCATGAACAACGGTACAAGTTATTGGTAGGAGTCCTCAATTCCCACCTTTCTGCTCTGAGCACTAGTACAGAACCCAAGGATCTAATCACCTGCTCCTCTCCTGAGACACACAAGACTCTAGGAAAACAAAAGCTCTTTTTTCTTACTGTTTTAAATTGCCTAGAATCTCAGACTGTCTGGGACCTTGTTGCTATGTACTGTTCAAAACATGTCAAGAGAAACTACAGCATGAATGAATGAAACAGTGAGAAAAGAAACAAAAGTAGCAGGAGAGGAAATAATTTGAATACAATGATAGAGCTGGTGATAGAGCTTGGTCAGGAAAACCCAAGTCCTGAATTTACATCTCCTGAGTAGTTAATCATACATTTACCACACTGCCCACTTCCTTTTTGTATTAAGAAAGATGCATGTATCCAGAAGTTATGGCAGAGTTATTAGAAGTTTCAGTTAAGATTTTTCTTTTGTACAATGTCAGGGCTTGTTCCATGAAATTATGAGATGAGCTGCTGTACGCTGCTCCATCATGGAACTGCTGAACTTCTTATTTCTGCACTGCTGGGATGAAGTAGCCCGTCCTATCTGCACTTTGGGAGAAACACAGCATGTCTTTTCACACCTTCTCCTGCACAGGCATACTCCACCCAGGAAAATGAAGGTGCACTTGTAGCATGTACAAAATTAGCTAGCCTAATCTAATTAGCATGAATAACAGCCACAGAGATGTAGCTGAGAGGTCTTTGACGTGCTAGTAACCAGATTACAAACTCCGAAAGACTGCTTACGTACTCTGGCTGTTAAACCAACATTACCACATTTTTGCTGCTGTTGTTACCAAACTGTATTAGCCTAGCACAGGTACATTAGCACATGCTGCAATTACTCCTTCCCCCGTTTTTGATGCATAGAAACCAGCTACTCTTGCACTTTGGTCTTTATGGGATGTTCTATTCAGATTACCTCAGCATGCTTTTGTTTAGCATGGCAGATTGTCACCCTATGTGATAGAACTGAAAATAATGAACTGTGATGTTATTCATTTGTTATTCGGTGCATTGCTACCGACCAGCCTGGCACTTGGGCTTTGGCCTTTGCAGTGCTCATGTAGACCTCACATCCTTAAAGAGAGGTGAGTTGAGGGAGCAGAAGGGCGGGCTGGTGTTTTTACCCAATGTGCAATGGATCGGTTAACATAGTATCTTATACAAAAGACAGGGTAGATTGCCAAACTGACTGAGAGGGAACAAATTCTAAGAACGTGGTTTCTTGGAGGCAGGGGCAATAAAATTCCCCTGTTACGTCTTGTAACGAGTATGGAGGCAGCACCCTGCTAGAGATGGCTGCGTGTGAGCTCTGCCTCCAGCACAGTCACAACAGGAGCACGCCGCTTGTGCAATGCCCACATGGGGCAGCCATAAGAGTAGAGAGTTTCTTCCCCAGTGCAGCTCAGTCATACTCGCTTCCTGAAGTGGCTTCCTCTGCTGGGAATTTCCAGCCTTGTTAATGTTGACTCTCCCTTATCCAATGTGCTTTTGAGCTCTCCTCTCTAAGTCTGGCAAGAACCTGTTTTTCAGTAGGCTTTCTCCAAGAAACCTGGATTATATGAAGTATTTTTATGTCCTCATTTTTTGTAAAATCAGCTATTGAAGTCTTTTAATGACAACCATGATACAGGTGACCTGGTCTCTGTTCCCAGCATCCATCTGGTCTGTGGCCACAGGCAGCTAGCTAGAGCTAACTTCATGACTCCTTTCCCTTCTTTCCTTTATCTGTTTCCGCTGTAAGATAAGGAGCTCAGTATTTGCCCAATACGTAGTGCAGTGAGCCCCTCTGGCAGGGGCTTCTATATGCTACCAGAAAGAGAATGGAATAGAATCCCTATTTCAGCACAATTTTGATATGAATGCAGATGTTAATCCAAGCCTTCATGCTGCAAACTAGGAACAGTTTCTCCAGTTTTATAAAAGTATGTAATCCCACTGAAATGAATGCAACTGCTCCCACCTGTAGCATACACTCTCTGCTCTTTTAAGATCAATACTATTAATGAGAACCTTGCTTTTACTAATAATTGGCTAAGACCCCCATCCTAATTTTCACCTAATTTTGACAGCAATCTCCTTGGCATAAATATACTTGTGGTGGGGTGACCCTGGCTGGAGGCCAGGTACCCACCAAAGCCGCTCTGTCACCCCCCTCCTCAGCTGGACAGGGGAGAGAAAATACAACGAAAGGCTCGTGGATCGAGATAAGGACAGGATGATCACTCACCAATAATTGTCACAGGCAAAACAGACTCAACTTGGGGAAAATTAATTTAATTTATTACCAATCAAATCAGAGTAGGATAATGAGAAATAAAAAACAAGTCTTAAAACACGTCCTCCCACCCCTTCTTCCCGGGCTTAACTTCATTCCCAATTTCTACCTCCTCCCCCACAGCGGCACAGGGACGGGGAATGGGGGTTGCAGTCAGTTGATCACAATTGTCTCTGCTGCTCCTTCCTCCTCAGGGGGAGGACTCCTCACACTCCTCCCTGCTCCAGCCTGGGGTCCTCCATGGCTGCAGGTGGGTATCTGCTCCACCACGGACCTCCATGGGCTGCAGGGGGACAGCCTGCCTCACCATGGTCTTCACCACGGGCTGCAGGGGGATCTCTGCTCTGGTGCCTGGAGCACCTCCTGCCCCTGCTTCTGCACTGACCTGGGTGTCTGCAGAGTTGTTCTTCTCACATATTCTCACTCTTCTCTCTGGCTGCAGTTGTTCTTGGTGGGTTTCCCCCGGCTTTTTTCCCCTACGTTATCCCAGAGATGCTGGCACCGTGGCTGATGGGCTCGGCCTTGGCCAGCAGCAGGTCCATCTGGAGCTGGCTGGAATTGGCTCTATCCGACACAGGGGAAGCTTCTGGCAGCTTCTTACAGAAGCCACCCCTGTAGCCCCCCCGCTACCAAAACCTTGCCACATAAACCCAATACAATGCTAGAGATTCAGCCTAAGTGTCAGCGTTGGCCAAATCAGGGCCCTAAACTGCATGCTTGGGAGCAAGGTCCTACCTCTGTGTAGCTGTTTCACTCATAATACCAGCAGCCCGGATCCTTGCACAGGACTAGAGGTGCTGCTGTAATACAAGTAAGTAGTAAAAAGGACGCTGCTCTGTAGCTCAGTGAAGCATTCTTTTGCCTTTGGCCTGAAAGCCTGCATCTCAATTCTCCTGCCAAGCCTTGGAGCTCACACCCCATGGACTGACGCACATGGGCTTTTCCCATCAGTTTCTTCAGAATAAAACTGTTTTGTGGTTTCTTGTTATAAACTCTTTACAGCAGCTAATTACTGTTGGCACAGAATTAACCACCAGTTGTATAAGTGAAATTTTGCTCAGCTTTGTATCCTGTGCTGCATTCACAATATGGTAAAAAGAATGTGCTGCCCAGCTGTGTGTGCTAGTCGGCAGATGCTCTGCTAATGCAAGATCAATCCATCTGCCCATCAGGTAGAAGTTAAAAGTCCTCTTTTACTTTTTAAATAAACAGGGAGTAAATCCCAGTGTCCTTGCCAACATTGCCCCTCTAAACAAACTAAATACTAATGGTCAAGGCTGCAAGCAAACTACAGAAGCCTGCAAATGCATTGACATGTTTACCTGAGTATTTAGTATATTTTGTTTCAGTGACATACATGTGGTATGGAAGACCCTATGTAAGACCCACTTTCAGGCTATTTTGCTTGCGAAGTACTGAGCAGCTATTTTTATACCATTTTGAACAGTTGCTTTAACTGTGAAAATGAAGGGGAAAAATCTGTCCTGTGGAGACCAATAAAATCTGTGAGGTTTGCATTTTATTTATGGAAAATTAATTCAGCAGGGTCAATGGGGCATCAGTTTACAGGATGCCCTAGCTCCACTGATGAGTAATCTGCTAATTAATAGCTTTGCGGATGCTGCCAAGATCCTGCCAGAATGATTGCAGCACACCAACAGTCCTCGCTCAACTCCTGAACAGACATTCACATAAGCAACCATAGCTGTTGGGATGAGCAAGATGATCTCTTACTATTTCTTCCACTCTGTTTTACAGGCCAAAAGATGTTAGATCTTGCATCTGTCCTCAAATATAGATCTTTCTTTTCATATTCTTGGCAGCATGAGTCTCAGTAGCTGAAAGTCAGACCCAACTTCTGTTTAAGCAAGATCTGTGTTTTCAAAATCAGTAATAAAAATGCAAATAATCTGACAGTTTCCTCTTTGCCCAACAGAAATTTAACAAATATATTTGTGCACTGTATCTTTAAACCTGGGAAGTCTTTACACGGAAGTTGAGGTAAAAAAGCTACCTGTTTATTTCAGAAATAAGGAGTTTATACATTACGGTCTCTTATTTTGTTGTTCTCTTATTGTAAAGTAAAGGCAATACTGATTCAAACTGAATCTGTCAGTGAGACGTGCATACTTGAAGAATTAGTTTTACCAGATTCCAAGTTATATTGCCAACTGCTGTCTCCCCAGAGTCTTGAATATTGGGAAAATCTGTTCTAAATCTAAAAATTAATTTAAAAACCCACAGGCCCTTGTGTAGTATCCTCATCAGCAACTGATCCTGCCTCCTGGTAGACTGTAAACTCCTCCTGTTTAGACCTGTGTTATTTTGTGAAGCGTAGTGAAATCTGTTAAGGGAAGCCATATCTTAGACATGTGAGAGGCTGGTGTAAGAGGTCAGAGCCCAACTCTGTATCAACCACAACAGCTCTATTGGTTTCAATGGAGAGAATCTGATTTATGTCAGCAGAGGATTTGGCCCACAATAGGCACAGTGTGTTCTGTTCTTCTGTCTGGGGTTAGGAAGATGAAGGTGTCTCATATCCAAAAAAATACATGCCAAAGAAAAATAACAAGCAGCTGCTCCAAGATGTGTCTGGCTTGTAGGGGTGCTTCATATTTACTCCTGTTGGTAAGACTTATTTTATTCTACTATGGCTTTGGCTTCTATACAATGCACTATTCCCAAGTTTGCTAATAAAAACCACTACAAGACCCTAAATCCTAAAGCTTGAGAAGACGTTCTTGATGAATAAGTGCAAGGAACCAAAAGCTATATGCTTTTAAATGCTTCCCTCTCCCGCCCAGAGCTGCTGGCAACCAAGGGGCTATTCTACGTAGCACAGTTTACTACTCTTAGTCTTGAGAGGAGATGCCTTCAATGTTTCCCTTTCCATAGTCCTCCTGAGAGTAAAGATGTACTTTCCTGACTTCCTCAAAGCCCACTGAGAATGTTGGCCTGAAGAGAGAACCCCATTTCAATGTTTTCTGTTACATCTGTTCAAAATTCACCTTTCTTTTTTATTTTAAACATGCTGTTTTCTTGCCAGACCTAGCTGCTGTAGAAAGTAGAATTTAAAATGGAGCAGAGTTCATGTTTGGGCTGCACGTAAATCGGCACAGATTATCTGTTGTTCAGGGCTTTGCAGAGAGGATTAGCTATTTGATGCTGGACCTGATGGCAGTCATTTTCCTTTGTGTGTGTACATATGGAAATGTGCCATTCAATTTCTCATTTACTGTTGCTGCCACGGAGGAGCTAACTTGTCCTTCAACCTATTATACTAGTTAGTGTGGCACTTGCTTCATGTGTTTCCAGATCAAGAATTAAATTTTGCTTCTGTTCTTAGTGGGTGTGCACCTCATGCACTTCATCTTCCTCAGCGTTCCACTGCATTTCTGTAAAGTGTTGCACTGGAAAACCTTGTGAAAAAACAGTTTTCTTCTAAATGTCAAGTGGAAACTCATGTTGTCAGAATAGGCTTTTCTTCTTTTACTAAAGGACACAAAATTAGCAGTAAAGTCATCACTGGAGAGCACACTGTGCACCTTCTCTGTGGGAATCAGTTACACCAAGCAAAACATGGCATTCCGGTGTGGGGACAGCTGAGCCATTAAAGCTGGAGAAGTGCAGTAAATGGCACACAAAGCCACAGCAGAACTGCATGGAGTGCGTCTCCTTCCATCCTCTTCTCTAACATACTGCTCTCTACCTTCTCAATGCTAACTTTTTCTGAGGGCTCAGTTTCTTGATATTAAAAAAGTTAAGGAAGTAGAAAATAAGGTCAGATGGTAAACAGAAAATCTAAAAAGAGCAGGCAGCAGCAGAGAGTCCCAAGAGATTCCAGTTGGGTTTTCAGTGATTTTTTTTGTTATTCTTCCCAACCTACACAGAAAAGTGCATGTTACTGCTTTCTAGATGTTTAAAGGTTTGTCTTCATACTTCCCCACTCTCCTGATGAAATTCATTTGACAAATTGGAAGTGTGACTTCGGTGGAATTAAGATTGGGATTTGGAATATAGGTCCACAAATTAATGGTTCATCTGGAAAATATGTTTGGCGTTTTGAATGTCAAATAGACCAAGGGCAACATCCACTTCTGCCTTGAATGTCCTCGTCACCTAGGAAAGTCCTGAGGCTTCCTAGTCTACAACCACTGGATCAGGAAGTTTTGTACCTGCATATAGCACTTTCATGGATTAACAACATAGAATCATAGAATCACAGACTGGTTTGGGTTGGAAGGGACCTCAGAGCCCATCTAGTTCCAACCACCCTGCCACGGGCAGGGACACCCTCCACTAGACTAGGTTGCCCAAAGCCTCATCCAGCCTGGCCTTGAACATTTCCAGGGATGGGGCTTCCACAAACATACTGCAAGTCAGAGCACTTTTGGAAAATTTTAATTTCCATTCAGGAGCACAAAGAATGTCAGCTGTTTACTGGTCCTTAATAACATAATGCTGTCATCAGTGGTAAGAAACAGGCTACTGAGCCTGATCTCAGTGGAGTTTTTTCAGGATAAAATTAACTATCTCATGTTCTCTGATAGTCTCCATCTTGAGCAAACTGTTCCAAAATGGAGCTGACCAAAAATGGCTAGTCACTTATGGAAAAAATTGGCATCATTTAATTGTGAAGTTTGCTTGTTTGTGTCTAGTGAGCTCAGGAAGGCAGACAGATAAGAGGAGGATCAACCCTATGAAAGGGTTGAGTCTATGCAAAACTCAAGCTAGTTCTGCTGAATCCAATTCACATTTACTAGAACCTACTTGACCACTTCTTTCTTCTTTCATTAGTGGACATGGGTCAAAGTCCCTGTGGATAAACTTTTCATTTTTATCACTGAAGTGCTATCTTTTCCTTGCTTCTTTCACCTTCAGGAAAGCTGTTACTCAATTCTGGGTGCCATTTGAGGAAGCAAGGATTAAGTAACAGGCAGCAACAGGGGATGTATGACGCTGCACTGAGTAACTTCAATCTCTGATTAACAGCAGGTTCCGTAAATGTTACCCATAGCAGAGGGACCACTGGATGCTGCCCTGTCCAAAGTTCCTTTCAGGACGCTTTCTCCACTCAGTGTTTGTTCTTCTGCAACAGCAAGGAAATGAAGAAGAGGAAGGAAAAAGAGGCAATGAGCAAGGGGACAGATTAAGGTACTAGAGGTACCCTTAAAGCTTATGCAACTGGCCTGTGCTCAGCAATCACAGTGTCCAAACAAGGCATAGAAGCAGCTTTCCTGTTAGACAAAACCATGAGAAGGAAAGGAGAAGTGGAGTCCTTCGGGTTACAGGAAATCAGTATGGACCAACCAACGCCCTGTCCAGACAGCACAGGCCCTGCCCTTTCCCCTCACCTACCATAGCGTACGTCTTTATCAGTCATAGAGCAGTTCTGGGTGTTGTTCAGCATCAGCTAATGACGGGTATCTTTGTCCCAAGTGAAGCAATCTGAAGACCCATTCCTTTTGTGTGACTTACCCAGAGGCCTGGGGGCAATTCCAGAGACCAGTTTTTCAGCCTATTCAGACTGTTATTTTTGCTAAATGAGAGACTAATAAGGTAGTAACTTCACTCCAAACAAAAAGATAGAAAGGGACAGACTCTCTGCTACACATGGACTTTAGACAAGTTTAGTAAAGGGAAATAGTGCTTAGCCAGGGAGGCTGAAGGCCACAGAGCAAGTCTGATGTGCAGCTGCCCACACTCAGGGACCCCCTTATCCCTGAGCAGGAGGAATCTCTTCTATGCATGAGAAAACCCTTCAGCTGAGTTCTTTGCACATTATTCTGGCATATTAATCACCTCTCCATGTGGAGCTCTGAGTGAGATGCAAAACCTTTCCTCCTCTAGAGGTTCAAGCTGTATTTAGTTGATTTGTGGTAACTGCTGCAGCCGTACTTTTGAATGGCTAATCAGATGTTGCATTTTTTTGCCTGAATTTACGTGATTTTTATGCACGGTTGTATTTTTGCCCAAGTGTTTGAGCTTTCCAAGTGCCATGAATAACAGGTCCAAAGTAAACAATCTTTTATTTTTCTGTTGTACGTGTCACCACAAAGTTTAAAATGGACCTGGGAACACACCTGGAGAACCACTGTCCAGATAAAAGATGTCAAACCTTGTATTCTCATTGGCTTCTTAAATGTCTTCTTTATTTAATTGTATTGAATAGAGTAATTCTTTGAAAATCTTGCAGTATTTAATTGCCAGTGACAGAGCAGATGTTTTAGTTGCTGGGCCTGAAGAATAACCTGTTTCTTGCAGAGTATGGAGCGTTACGTTATGCTTGAGCTCCCTGCTCAGTGCAAGGGAATCCGCTGAAGTTGAAGGGCTGTGGTTTGAAATGAACTTGTTTGTCAGCTTAGAGTTTTGGAAAACAGAGATCCGTTTTGCATGCTTCTAGAACATGAGCCATCTTTGTCTCCCATAGGTCTATAGGGCTGAGCCTCATATTGGGAGTGGTCAGCATCCTGCTAGGTTAAATTGTCATATATGATTGTATGCTGAGACTGGGGAATACCCTCCAACACACCCAAGCATGCATTTAAATGATTTGTGTGTATTATAATGGTGTTTAAGAGTCCCAGCTGTTCAACAGAACTCCGTTGTGCGGGGTGCAGTACACAGTGACAAACTTGGTCCCTGACCAACTGGTTGTGTAAGCGTGTGCTTTGCTTTTGCACTAGGGAGATATGTGGGGGTTTTGAATGTGTCAGCCCCAACACTGCCATTCAACTGAGTCAAAGGTACCAGCTGAGTGGGTGGATTTTTACAGGAGGCCTGGCTAATTTTTAGACCCTTAGTAACGTGTAGTTGAGGAAGATAAGATAATGAACAGTATGATCCAGTCTCATGCTGCAGAGTGCAAAGAGTTCAACTGCTAGAGTTAAGAAAGACTTATTTTCCCCATCTATGCCATTGCACAATCGTAGAGGTGCTTGAGTGAGGGGATGGCTGAACTGCTGGGTGCGGGGTTTCAGCAGGAGGCAGGGTGTCGGACATGCTGTGGTTTACTGCCAACTAGTACAGAAAATACATGTTTCTTATGTTTCAGAAATGGGAACTGTATAAGTAGTTCTGGAAAGGCCTTCAATTCCTGAAAAGCCAACAAAGAGCATTAGGAGAGGAGCTGCAGCCTGGGACGTGTATTGCAAGAGGAGGAGTCTATTCCTATCTCACTGTGCTGAGAATGGGCTAAGAATGTTGGCCATGATGATTTGCTGAGGTGGTATGAAACACCTTTAATGTTTGTGAGTGCTTCAGACGAGAAGGACAAAAGATTATAAAGAAAGTGATTGTTCAGTATTTGGATGCACAAGTATTAATTGCAGGGCTTAAAATAAGGGATTGTTTCCTCGGTGTGGTTTAGGTGGATCAGTGTCATCTCTTGAAACAAGTGATCTTCTAATTTCAGCCTTACCAAGCATAACATCAGCAGTTACTGGGTTTTTGCATGATCATGGAGCTGTTATAGACAGACTCGCAGACAAGTACAGAAATGTCCTTTGTTTTCTGTACAAACCTCAGCAATTCTCTTCTTAATATGTGTGTGTATGATTACATGTTGGAATTATTGTGCATAACTCTAGAGATGTTTTCCCAGCCAAGAAAAACGGTGTCCTCTACTTCAGCTCTAACTTTACCATCCCCACAATAAAAAAGGTAGAGATGTCGAGTGGGGCAGTGCAGGTAACTTTCCCTACAATACATATTTTGTAAAAGCAAGCTCCATTTGGGTATGAATTTATTCTCCTTTTTGTAGGCAGTACTATGCAGACCCTAGACTTCTTTACTTTCTTTGCATACACTGAATACATCAGCTAATATTCATATTTACAAGCAGTATATATGTGTGTGTGTGTGTTTAGACGCCTGTATATACTGTTATAACACAGTTTTTCTTTAAGTTAGATTATAGCATAGTGCAGGTAATTAAACAGTAATCTCTATACAAATTAAAAGGGTTGGGACATACCTTTAATATGGAAGTACAATTACAGTAATTTTATGTGCATACGAACTGCGTAAAAGCAGGCATGCAGTTCTGAAAACTTGGGCCTGTGTTTTGTATGTGTTAGTGCTGTTTGTACATGCAAATGTGAGGCTTACTCACCGAGAGGCTGCCTTTGAAGCTCTACCACTGCAGAATTGCCATGTAAATTTGCCAGCACTCCAGGACTGAGTAGATTTTCAAATGGTTTGGGAAACACTACTTAAAAATTAAGACTCTTCTTTCCATCTCCTGTTAAGCATTGCCACATCTGAGCAGTACACAATACACGGCTGAATAGATGCATTTCCCTTTTTTTCTTCCCAGACTGTGCTGGAGTTTCACTGGAATGCCACAGCACGTCAAGCTACGGCAGTTACAGACTGTCACCAAACAAGCAACTTGTTCAGTATATTACTAACTCGCTTACTATTCACTATAACTTAACCATTGTGCAGACTCAAGGTGAACTGATTATATGAACAGTTCATTCCACACAATTCTGTGAGCATCTGAGACTGGCGATCCGGAAGATGTAGTGTGCGCAGTACTGGAAGGTGCCTTAATCTGTTCATTTTGTGTTTGAGCGTATTTTGGATTGAACTGTTCCACATCCTACTTTCCTTGTGATAATGTGAATGCTTGCAAGCGCACTCACAATATTTTTTTTCATCATGATCAGGCTCCAAGCCAGAACTGATGTCAAGGATCAGTGTAACAAGAACAGCAGGTTTCTGCAAAGGGGATTGCCTGAATGATGGCACGCACGCGGCATCAGCAGGGACATCAGAAGTATTAAGACACTGTTTTGGTTTTGAAAGCCTGGACTCAAAATCAGCTGGAGAAGCAGTGTGATTCCAAGTGACTGCTTACAATGTAGGTCAGTTGAATGCAAAAGTGAAAGCACATGTACCATCAGATTCCCACGTCTGGAGGGGAAGGGCATGTCAGCATGCAAGTGCAAAAAGCCCCAGAACTCATGTGTGACTCGTGTTTTCCGGTGAGTAACAAGCGCTGCCATCCTGCGTGGATGGGAAGAGGCAGAATGCAAGTGCCAGTGTGGGTGTGAGAGTGCAACTGGAGGGGCTGGATGCACGTCTGGGAGAGATTAACTGCGTGCGTGTGTGCACATAACGTACTCTCAAATTGCACAGACTTTGCCACGTTGAGATGTGGGCGTAGCACCCCCGCAATACCTGTCCGCGCCAGCAAGGCAGCGGTCGCCGGTAAGCCCCCCGGCCGCGGGTGCCTACCCCAGGAGCCCCGGACTCCCGCACAGCCGGGCCCTCGGCGGGAGCCGCTCCGGCCCCGCTCCGCCCTGCTTTCCCCTCCGCTGCCGCCGGGCCGGCCGTGCGGCGGGGAGCGGGGCCCAGCCGGCCGCCGCACGAAGGCCGCGGTTTGGGGAAGCAGAGCGCGGTACTCCGCGGCTGCCGGAGCGGCCGAGCCCTGGGCGTCGCGTTGCAGGGAGTTGCTTTCGTGCCGCCGTAATTGGGTGATGCCGTTTCAGTTACCAACAGACTCAATTGCCGTGACAGTAAGCAGCCTCACCGCCCGGTCACGTGCTCCTGCTTACAAGCAGCCGAGCGGGGCCGAGGGAAATCCCCTCGGACGCAGCGCGGGGCTGAGCGCCCAGCCGGGACGGGCAGCGCCGCCGCGGGGCACGCCAAGCCCGGGGCGGGCGAGCGGGAGCCG
>VXBL01005310.1:327164-385350 GCA_013400195.1 Aramus guarauna
AAGCAAGTTACGGTTTTTTTCTCCCTGTGGCTGAGTAAAAATGACTTGTTTATACAGAGTCATTAATTTGGATTAAGTCTCTGTATGAATTTTAAATGCTCGCTGTTCCGCAGTGGCATGGGTACTCTTCCAGGATATAAGTATTGTAATGCAAATTAGTTCTACTTCCTTCCAAAGTGGATTCCAAATTAGCATCCACACACGGAATTAATTAGGAGTACCTTTTGCCTCTACAAAAAGTGTCTTGAATCCCACAGTTCTTTGGGGGTCACAGAGTGCTGCTGCAACGTGGGACTAAGGTGTTTGAAAGGTACCGCTTGCCTCGTAGTCGTTGCTTTCAAAAAGTCAGAACATACTGAGGCTAAAGGCTTTCTTCATAGCAGACCACAGAGATCGATCCCCCGATTTTAAACAACTTGTAGACAGCATAGCGTATTATTAAAAATTCCTAAGGGAGTATTAGAAATAATTACTTCTAAGCATGTTGTGATGTGAGTATGTTACGGTGAGGTAAGGTGAGGTGTGAACTTGCCGCATACCACCTATGCTGCGGTTTGCCTTGTGCGCTTGCTTTTACCCTGTGGTAAACATGAAGCTACCCCAGTATGAAAGAGGAAGTATCTCTCTAACTTGAGACATCTTGGTAAGCACTGTAGCAAAACAGTATTTTTATTTCTCCTTAATGACTTGAGGATGTTTCTGATGCTCACGCATACATCTAATGCTGTCATATTCTGACTCCACTGGTCTCCTACGGCAGCGTATCCCTCTATTTGACCAAAAAGAGCCGTCAAAGCAGGTGATGAATGAAGAGTTCAAACTTCAATGCTGAGAGAGGCCAGCCTGTGAGTAATGGTCTGTCACTGGCCTCAGATCATGAGCTGTTTGCATAACTTTGGCTCAGGACAAACCCTAGCCGAAGATGAGAGATGATGCCATCTAAGCTTTCCCAGTTGCTCCAGTTGGCTCATTCCAGTCTGATCCAGATCAGCTGGGCCCCAAGGTCATTAGCACTCTAGAGCCATTTATTGGCAAGGGTGACAGAGTTTGTGGCCTCCCTCCCACAGTTCTGAAGGGTGCAAAAGAGAAGGTAAACAAATAAGAGGAGTTATTTGCTACTCATGGCCTACTCTGAAGCTTCAGCAGTAGGGAGGAAAAGGGATGAGGCCATGGTAAGTAGCATAGGCTAGAGCTGTTCCTTCACAGAAGCCACCACCCAGGAAATGTCCCTGGTGTGTGTGTGATTGCTGTACGCACGGACACGAGCAGTACCATGCTCTCCTCAGGATTTAGCCATGTCCTAAATTTGTGTTTGGGTGAACAGAGTAATATGTTGTGTTTAATGGCCTCAGAAAGTGACAAAAATTAGAAACTAAGCTAGATGCGATTTCCAACTTTTTTGGACCAACTCTCATGGCTGGCATTCCCCCCTTAGGCTCCCTCCTTGCCCTGCAAGTCTGCTGCTGCTTGCTCATGTTGGGGCTCAGAGGAAAGGCAGTGGTGTCACTGTACCTGTGAGGATACAGGAGGAACATAGAGGGCTGAAGTGTACTTGGACACACAGGACTAGTCTTCAGCTAGCTAGCTCACGGTTGTGCCTACCAGTAGTAGCAGGAGCCTGACGCAGTGATGTGGGAATACTTTCCAGTCCTGTGTTCTTCCTGCCCGTTTCCATTCTGCTGGGCATAGCACTAGCAGTTTTGACAGACACACCTGCCTTTTCCCCCTTCCTTTTTGTATCTGAAGCATTGAGGAGCACCAGAACTGAGGTGAGCACACATTAATTGGGTTTAGGATCTCCTACAGGTAAGCTGTTTTCTTCATCCTTAGGGGAATTCCTCTTGCTCCTGCTCCAGGCAGAACCTTTTTCCTCGGCAGATAGTAGCAGGCTGCAGTACATCTTCCTTATCCTTCCCTCTCCCTTCCTTTTGGTTTGAGATTCAGACAAAAACAGACACTGAAGTCACACATACCCTGATAACTCAATTTTCATCATTAATCCCCACTCCTGATTGCTTCGCCTTCTTCTCTGTATTCCCTTGGAAACCATCACATGGGAGAATCATGGTCATGGGGGAACTGTCTGAGTCTCACAGAGAGTTTTGGTAATGTCCCCACCCTGCTTCCCCATGGTCAGCCTTGGGCTACTCCTCTTTGCTATATTTTCACTGGGGGNCAGCAACTCAAAAAATCAGGGAAGGAAAAGGCTTCCAGGGGCCTCCAGCAAATGAAAAGGAGAAGGAAGAGCAACCGTATACAGCCTGTGACTTGGTGAATGCTGCCACACGTGCATCGGAGTTTCTTGGCATTACAGTGGGTGAGGAAAGTTCAGAGTGAGGAGGGCACCCTGTTCTTTGTGCACACTCTAGTGTTGGTAAGGGTCTGTCAAATAATCTTTTCCTCATGCTCACATCCGCTCCTTTGGGCACAGCACTAATTGCTAGGACAGCTATGGCCTCCCTCCTTGTATGTCTTTCCCATTGATTCATGCATCTGAGAGCAAAGAGATGTGACAACCCTGGTTTGAGTGTAATCTGCTCCCAATACTCAGGTCTAGGACCTGTTACAGTTCAGCTTGTTTCCTTCAGCATCCCCCATGGCATTATTATCATTCCGGAATTCAGGCAAAACCTCTGTGGCACCTGTCCAAGGAACATCCAAGGATGCCAGATGTTCTTGGAACTGAAGACTAATCTCATCTCATCTCAGTTCTGCAGTGAGTCCCTTTCCAGACTGTCTGACCTGAACACTAAAAAAATACTTGAGAGCAGGTTGTTCATTTGGCATCCCTAAGTGTCAGTAGGGTTTCATTGTCCATCTGAATTTAATCCCTCCATTCTTAGCATAGCTCTCTGCCATCCATTTTGTGTTGGAGGCTGCAGAAACCCAGAACTGCAGTTCTCACTTCCGTGTAGAGCAGAATTTCCCTCAGATCCTCTGGACTCTGAGGTTGGGTCCTTTGGAGAAAGGAGAGAATGTCAGTCAGTCTCGTCAACTCTCTGAAATCTGTGCTTATGTCGTGACCCAGAAGGGAAGCAAGTTTCACATGGATGGGGACTTTGCTGAAAGAACGTAACCTGTCTCTTACCTCAGTGACCCCATATTTGGGGGAGCTGCAGTTTGTAAGTAAACAGCAGCACAAAAAATAAATATGTTTTGCCCCCATCTCCATAGTGTTAGTATTTTGTGTGAAAGGATGGCTGAGTGGGCGAACTGACTTTTCCTTGTTGCTTTTTTGTTCCTTTTTTTGTTTGGTTTTTTTTGTTTAGCTTAAAAATATGGTGTTGTCATTTTCACGAGGCATGACCCAGCCCGAGGCCTTTTCACTTCTTTGTTCTGAAGTGGGACCATAGTTTCCCCCTTCCAGGCATAGCTGGCTTCAGGCGTCTTAGCAGAGTGAGGGGTTGCTGGTCCAATTTATCTGTGCAGCTTCTTCTTTCTTCTGGAACACCAGTACAAGTCTCCCCCATTCTCCTCCCTGCTGCCTTATCGGAAACCCAGCCTAAGACCTGTATGGGCCACTTGCCAACACATAACTCTGCTCTAACAGGGGACGAAACTCTTGATACTGCCTTCTTTAACTTGTTTTTCAGGTAGTTCCTACCCTTTGAACACTGACATTTTTCAGACTGTCATTCAAACGGTTCATCGGGTCTCAACCCCAGTGTCTGAACTTAAATTTATGTGATTTTTGTGAACTAGAGTAAAAGAGAACAGAACTTTCCAAAGTGCCTAAGGTATTCTATCCCAGTGAATTCCTCTAGGAGCTCCTACACATGTACAAAACATCGCTTCCAAAGTTTGGGCACAAAAATGTTATACTTCCTCCATGAGTGATTAAGCTTGGATCTCCCTGTGACAAGACCCCTGTGAGTTCCGAAAACAAGCTGGCATGGCTGCATGTCCTAAGGTGGGCCAGGGTTACTGGAATGAATGGTAACAGATGGATTCTGCAAAGGACATAAAATCTTACGTTTGAAGTTACATTTTAACTTACATTAGTAAGTTGGAAAAGTCCTTCATGTGGAAGATCATGTCTGCCTATGATGAGAATCATGTCAGCCTTTGAAGTGCAATGCTGTGCTCTGTGATGAGCATCTGCCTTTCTGGAAGGAATGAAATGAAGCCCCGTTCTAGCAAATAGCCAGGCTTGGCCTCGCCATCCTCCATCCTCAGCCTCACGCCCCACGGTTCTGTGGCACTGTTTGAATGCTCGCTAGATGCATAGGTGGAGGAGCGCATCCCTTCATGAGATTCTGCTGCAGAATGTTAACTACTGTGTTCATCTGAGGCAGGGAAGGCCTAGACTGGAGCATGGAGGTGTGAATCACTACCATTCTAATCTTATGTCCAGTGATAATGCTAGTTTCAGTTTTACTTGTAGAAACTTTTAAGTGTCTTGCCACTAGTTCTTTTGTCTTCTCCCAGAAAAAATTATATGGCTTGTTTGTTCACTCAGATCACTGCTTGCTTTGGAAGTAATGCACAGTGGGAAGAAAAGAAGGTGTCCTGTCAGTTAGAAAACAGTCTTTCAGTGAAGTAGAAAATCATCTCATAGAAATGTCCATAGATGTGGAAGACTTCTGAACAACCAGCTACAACAAAGGAGTGAAACCTGATCAAAGAGAACAAACTCCATCATTTAAGCTGGTTTTGTAATTGTAGTACTTTATCAACAAAATAGATATTGCTGGAAGGGCTGGCTGACTGGGTTGTGCAGATGTGTAACATCTGTGGACATCTGGCCTCTGGAAAGTGTCCTAGTGATGGTTCATTCCAAAAATTTTATTGGTTTTGTAGCTTTTCTCTTGACCGGATAAAGGAAGAATGCTTTTTCAAAGGTCATTTTTGGTGAAAGTGTTTTCTGGTTCAGATCCAGTAGATCAGGGGAGGCAGACTACAACAGTGGAATTAAGAGTTCAGTTCTCCTTAGTAAAGTAGACCAAAGACTTCTCACAAAGGCATGTCGTTGATAACAGTCTACCTTGGGCACATAGTTGTGGGTGCTGCTGGTTAACCCACAACACAGAGGGAACAGAATTCCCAGCCCACTGTTTCAGTATAATTTTTTTAGCTTGTAAAGAAGTCAGGAGTCTTGGTCAAGAAATTAATACTCTTCAGAGAGGAGTATTTGAGACATTCTGAACAGCACTGGTGAAGGTTAGGTCTCCATCCCAATGTGGTGGGGTTAGCTGTTACAAGTGCACAGACAGGATCAGAACAAGAAGGCAACAGCATCAGTTGCATCTCATTCCAACTCAGATCTGCACGTGGAAATGGGCAGCAGACCTTGCTAGCTACATCCGGCAAAATAGGGGGTGTGAGGGTGACATATCCCCCCATTGTCATGACATTGAAGTGTGATACGGTCCCATTGAAGTGTGACATGATCCCATTAGGACAAGCTTTATGTTCGGTAAGGAGAATTTCTCAGCTCTGCCCAGAGACGTGAAGCCATCTCCTGAGGAGGGAAGGTATTTCACCTTTGTTATTGCTGTGAGGATCTGTATTTGTGAGGCGCTCTGAGTGTGCTTTCCCTTTGAGTCTGGACTTTTCCCTGATGTAAAAAGAAGAGGCCAGATACCAACTAGTGTAAGAAACCCCTGCCTACTCTTTCTTCTTGGCTACGCTGCGATCCTAATATGATGATCTTCAGAACCCAGAGTATGGCCTACACTTTCCGCAGTGTTTCACCAGTGCAGATCAACAGTATAAAACATGCATTTGTCCACGTACCTGCTGGGAGAAGGGACAGTGCAAAACCCAGTGGCTTTGCTGCTCACCTTTTTTGATGAGCAAGTTCTGTGCTTTCTAAATTCCTTCCATGTGCTAAGACAGTGGACAGGTCCTTCTGTTGGTAAAACTTGTGTAAAGAGGTTCTATTCATCTGTGCTCACCATCTAGGTTTGGGTGGGTATCTTCTATGCAGCCCCAAAGGAACACGGTTCATGACAGGCCTCTTTCTCAGCTACAAAATTCAGGGAAACCTCTGTACAGGGGAGGGAAGATTTATCCCCCAACATGTTCTTCCCCGACAAACTGCTTTCCATCCCCCAATAGCGGTAAGCTGAATGATCTTTTATGAAATATAGACTTTACGTGTAACTTGGTTATTGATTGTTCAAGATGACGATTTTTCAGAATGTTCCTCTATGAGCCTGGGAGAAAATAACAACATACAGGCTGGCTTAATTAATTATTTTCCTCCTTTTTCCTTCTCTTTCAAAATCCTTAGATTTGGTCTTGTTTGTATGAATCAACCCCTTGCACTTGAGGCATTTATCAGCTGCTGCAGCCTTTTTGTTTCTTTTTCTTTTATTCACGGCATGCTGGTTTCTTGTAACTCATTTCCCTGTGCTTTCATTTGCACTATGCAGTTCAAACACACGGGCATTCTGGGAGCACGTAGCCTGCAATCCAGGGAGGGGGGTGTATACTCAACACCTCTTGAACAGCCCCCGTCTCCTTGCAGCGGCTGCCCATAAGTTCTGTGGTTTCTTTGTTTTAGCCTGGCAAAGTTCCACTGCGGTGAAATCAGCTCAGCCTCGTGAGCTGGCAGATGGCATGGATGGTCTAAGGCTGGCCTTAGCTTTTGCCTTATTTATTTTGTTTGCTGATGGATGAGCACTTTGTCCCCTTTGAAAAGCTGACCACTTCAAAATCCAGCCACTCTCCAATACCTGATTGCACCACAAGTCCTGGAAAGTCCACTGATATTAATATGCATCTTGAAAGAAAGTTTCAGGAGGTAGTTTCGAGCTGGTGTTTTTTGCAATTCATGTATGTACCAGTGAATATGACTCCACAGATGTCCTGACTCTATCCATATTTGCATAGTAGCTAGTTTGCACAGTGAGTTCTTAGATCTGTTTGTCACCACTACTACACTATAAATGTTAAACAGTAACGGTAGTCATAAAAGCACTGTAAAATAGGCTACAGATTACTTGGTCAGATTCACCTTGGGATTTGGATGGTTTGGGGTTTTTTGACTTAAAATGGTTATCTTTTGCTATCTAACATCTCTCCTATGTAGCTGGCTTCCAGCCAACACCTCTTTCCACTGTAGGTAGAACAGCCACTGGGTTGACAGCCTGCTGTACTGACTATGAAGAGCATGCCCATCTCCCCTTCTGAAAGCAGGGCTTTTCTCTCCCTAGACACAAACCTAGGCACAAGATCTGTTGTGAATGCTACAGGAGATTCTGGGAATCCTCTCCCTGGTCCCAGAATACTTTTAGAACTGTTTATCTAAGCGCTCTAATGGTAAGCCAAACCACCAGGTGTTCTGTATGCCTGGGGCCCCACTTGTTCTGGAAGGCTTCCTTGTTTTTGTTTGTACAGACAGTTATCCTGGTCTGGAGAGTGGGTTCAGCGTGCCTCTCCCAGTGCTGTATGCATATTCCTATTGACTGAGAATCTTTTCATGCTTCCCCACGATGACCCATGTTAGGGTTACTATGACTGCATTTCAGTGTCCACTTCCAAGGAGGGCAGTGGGTGTTGGACAGGACTTCATAATGGCTCTTTAAGCTGTGTCTGCCTTAATCATCTTAAACACTACCTGTGGGCATTTCTTGCTTCTATACAGCCCGTTCCTTCTCAGGCACGCGGGACCTTAGCTGCGCATTTCTAAACATGTTTCTGTTGAACGTTATGCAGCAGCCACCATGCTCTTGTCAAGATGAGCTTTTTGTGGTGAAAACTGGGTGAAATTCCATGGCCTTGTGTTATGCAGAAGGTCAAACAAGATGTCCATCACATCCAGAAAGCTGTAAGTAGAAACTGTACAAAAATCAGCAGAGGATGACTAGAGTTGGTCATGTGAAACTGCCCAAATTTATGTGCCCAGTTCAGGAACTAAAGGCTAGGTTCCCCATATGGAGAGAAATAAATTTCTTTTGAATTTCCCTCTGGAAGGTAATTCCTCCTCTCTTTCCCTAAGTGCTTAAAGAAAAAAAAAACAAACAAACCCACCCTAAAGTATACGATAGAAGAGTCCAGTTCTGTCCACACATCAGCAAAGTCATTCTTTTTCAGCTCCCAAATGAAGCAACCAGCTCTGTGGTGCTCTCTTTCCCGGCTGGTTCTCATACCAAATTGTTACCAGGTGGAAACCAGAAGAATTATGAAACCAGGAAGAACAAATAACACCTCTTTGGGTACCACATCATCACCCTCATTTTCATCCTTTAGAAAAACAATTAACTGCTTAATTGTTTTGTGCAGGTGACCATCACAAGTCATAGACACAAGATGCTCTTTGACACCTGGGCTAGTTGGTGGTTTTGAAGGCAGTGCTCTGCCTGCTCCTCTGTATTTACGCACACGACTAGTTTGTGCATTTGCAGAGATTACTCTCCCTTTTCAAACAGAAAGCAATGACTGGATCAAACCCAAGCATTGTTTAAGAGTGGCCTGTGACTCTGTGGTTTATTTTCTTGTTTTGTTTGTAAAGGTCAGAGACATAATGATGCTTTTTGGAGGTAAAAGTTAACTTGTACTCGGGTCTTTCACAGGCACGAGCTGGAGAGGAAGTGAAAAAGTTGGTCTTGTTCAAAAGCATGATATTTCTTTGGTAATTCCCTCATCAAAATACAAGCTTGAAGTGGAAGTTGATCATGTCTCCCTGTGAGGCCACACTGCCTTCCTCTAATACGACATTCTGTGGAGCCTGCCTGTCTAAATGTAACCTCCTGGATTTGTGCTTAAATCTAATAAAAAATCTGTTTCTGACCTGATTTTGCAGGAGTTCCAAATCACTGTAAACTTCAGTGAGGCATGTTTCATAGTAAGCACTTGCCAATACCAGACCCCTGCCTTATCTGGGATACCGGGCAGCCAGGCAGGAGGATTTGGTGTGCTGGAGACCGGGAGGTTAATCTGCGTTGCAGCGTGGATCTAGACTTGAGCAGCCTCTTTAGGTACCTGGCAAAGTGACAGAAGGAAGAAACTGGTTGTGACTAACAAATCTTCCTGCTTCACTGGGGTGAAAGAGACGGTCACTGGATTACTCTTAGCTGTTTTTCAAGGTAATAGCCAGTGTGAAGTTCTTAGTAAGGGTTTGTTTGTTACAGCGTGAGTGCTGGCAAAACATTCTGATACTTCTGTGAGGTCTAGGCTTCCAAGGTAGTTATATCATAGAAATTGTACATAAACACTGGTACAAATAGGCTTAAGAACTAAACCTACAGTTTTTACAACTCTCCGTATGCTCAATAATAGCTAAATGATGCAGACAGACATTCAAACTAAGAGCACAATTGTTATTTAACACGACATTTTATTCATCTGAACATGTCAGATTTTTAAAATGGAAGTATTCAGAGTTGCAGAATTGGTTTCAGTGAATGTTTTGTCTTGGAAAAAATAATTAAGAAAATATTTTTGAAGTAAATTTTTTAATTGACCCATCCCTCCTCCTCCCCTCCCCCCCCCAATTTTCAGTTCGTGAAAGTCATCAACATTTTTTCCAAGTAAGTACCAGGAAAGTTTTTGAAATCTCAAAAATATTCACAAGGAAGGAAAAGCATTTCCTGCTGATCTCAGCTTGGATGCTTGGGGGAGTATGACATTTTCTGCAAAATTGACAGAAACCAGGTAGGATTTTCGCTGCCTGCCAGGCAGGTTTGAAAACCTGCTTGATTTCCTTCCAGCTCACCCGCCCAGGCTCCTAGGGAGCCTGCTGACAGATGGATGGAGAGCTGAGAGCCAGAAACCCATCTCTGTAGCTCTTCAAATCTCTGGGCTGTCACTTGTCCTCTTCTGGAGGTCTAGTAGGGGTGGCCACTATAGCTCTATGTAGCCCACCACTGGACTATTTCGAGCTAGGACTTCCAGATTAATGCATCTCCCGTCACCTGCTGGGATCTTCAGGATCTCTGGCTCCTAGGCAGCCTGCCAGGCTTGGGCTCTTCAGCAGTCTTTAACAATGAGCCCACCACAGCTCTCCAGGCAGGCTGCAGGGGACCAGCACTCCCCAAGGGCACCGAGCACTGGAGGATGGGGTGTTGTCTCCCCCAAGCTCTGGAGGACGGGTTACTGGTTACTGGTTCCTCCAAGCTCTGGAGGATGGGGTGTTGTCTCCTCCAAGGCTGGGCAGCCATGTCCCCTGGAGGGCAGGTATGCAGACTCCAGCTGCCCTCTGTCATGTCCAGCTTCAATTCAAAATACCAGTTTTTTTCAGGGATGTGAATTTGTCCACTAATTCATGGCAGTTTCGCTGAAGTAACTTTTGAAATTGAAATGAGGCCAGTTGGGGAATATTCTTTAGGGTGTAACTAGGAGTGTTCTGTGAGAAATAGTCACCCTCTTGGAAGTTACAGACAAATTGAATCCTGGATCACTCTGGGAACTGATCCTTCCCATCTTTGAACACCTTCTGCCCTAAGCAACAGTGTTGTATCAAAGCTGACGTGGGTCAGACTCGCAATATTGAAACCATGTTTGCTGGTTCATGTGGGATATACCGCCGTCAGTAAAAAATGTTAGGGTAAAGAAACCTGGTCCTAGGGCAGTGTAAATGCTTGATTTCAGACATATGAAATGTTAAATTTGAGAAAGTTATCTGATGGAGAGCCTGGTAGGTCAGGTTTTTTTCTGACTTTGTTTTGGTCAACTGAATTGCACACTACATTGCCGTGAAGCTCATCAGCTCACAGCCAGCTGAAGATCCTTTTTCGGGTGTCAGAGGAGGCCAGATAAGCGTGCAAGCTCTGGCAGAAGCTTTGCCACACACTCAGAATTGTGTTTGGGATCACACTAGCTCATTTAGTCCAAGCAGTTTCATTAGCTGCAGAAACGAGCTCCGGTGAAGGGTGAAGCCTAGAGATAAAATTTCCATATAGCTCTACCAGTGAATCACCGAGACCCAGTGGAATATGGCTTGCATTCAAAAGGCTGACAACATTTAACTTCACAGAGCTCTCAGGCACTGGGACCTGAGTGCTTTAGCCTTTACTAAACAAATACTTTTAATGATTTGAGCCTTAACAGGAAAGTCCAGTGGGGGCTGTTGAACTCTGGAATTCGCTGCAGGGGGCCACAGGAGAGATTAGAGGCCATGGCTAATCAAAGAAAATCTGCTTTACGTTGTACTGCTGCTTGCACAGCCCCCAGTTCATATCTGCGACTCCCTTCTGCCTTAGAGGGAGCTGCATGTGTAGACTGACCCTTTCTTTGCTGAGTTTTCCTATCAACATCTTCCAGGACAGCCTCTGTTTCTCCAGCGGAGAATTCACGTCAGTTTTTTCAGTGACCCTGCAGCTAGTTGTCCCAGTCATTGCACTGCCCGTTTTGAATCAGCACACCTTTTTCCATGCTTATGGGGTAAACCCAACTGTCAGCTGAAAGGAATTTTTCAGCTGTTTGGTGGACTGCGCAGCTGCACAAAGAGCTGTGCCAGCGGCATGGTGAGTGCAGAGGGCGAGGGTTGCCTCTGCCACAGAATGTGAAACCACAGCCTCCATCGTTACAACTGAAAAATCCCGTGATGCCAACAAACCACTAACGGCAAAGGCATTGGCTAGTTCTTCATTTTTCTTGCAGGTAGTGGAAGATAAAGATGGGCCTTCAGATTCTGTAGATCCAGTAGCTCTTCAACCCAGTAGGTCCAGATATTTAAAATAAAAAGCCTCCAAACTGAAGTGTAGGTGATCAGTTGGTTTGTTCCGAGGTTTATTCCAACCCAGCTCTCACTAGGGTCTCATGTTAGCGTTATGGGCCTTGGAGGCCTTGGAGCTGTGCATGATCACAGCCGACAGAACGGTGGAAATGTGAAACATCACTGCCCACGAGCTGTTTGTTCCCACATCGCTGCCAAAGCTCAGGCATCTGGAGCTCAGCTGGCAGGACTTTGTGGTGTTGCTGCACATCCACTCGGGGCAAAGTCAGCTGCCTTACTTTAAGCTGTTTGTGATAGTTGGAGGCAACCTGGATGACTTTGTACTGAAGCAGATGAGACAAATGCATGCTGTTTTGCTAACTCATCTTCCTTAAAGCCCTGTGGAGCAATAACTATCAGAAACAAAGTGGTAAGATGTAGCCAGAGTGAAGTAATATCTCATATAGCTTCCTCTGTTTCTGCAGTGTTTCTCTAACCATTTTCGTAAACAGGTTTGAAAACTCTTAGCCTAGTGCTGCACACCCACCCTGGTCCCCCTTAACTCCTCATTGCTCCTCTGTAATATCCAGATTGATGGGCCTTAGCACCAGAGCACAGCTATGCACCAAACTATCTTTTGGACACATCTACATCCCAGTTGGAACACATCTTTTAAAAGGCAGCCTTTTGCAGTTTCATACTTCAACTACCAACTAAACTCCTTATCACTGTGATTGTATCAACAGGAAACTGGTAAGAAAAAATGAAGTACCCAACCCATACACCACGATGGTATCTAATCTCTATCCAATCTGCTTTCTGCTTGGGGACGCATGCAACAGACTGCAGTAACTGTATGTCAGAAGGTCAAAGAATACAGGCAGGGGACAAGAGTACAAATAACCAGTTGAGACTTAAAGAATCCAAAGTTAAAGCAGCTTTTTAAAGCAGCTTAGTAATCAAAATATCTCACTGTGCAAATCAGCATTTTTCTTGTGGTCATAGCTCCTCTGTTTTGTACTCATTGGAATGTTTGTCACTGTACTGGGGATGTGACAAAACAGCGTGATGAGCACAGAAAGAAAGATGGACATAGGGTTTTGTCTTAAGCCATGTACCAGTACTTTGCAGATATGGAAGAAAGTGGTTTCACTTACTGTAAAACAGACTGTTTTGGAGTTCCTGAAGTGTTCAGCTATTACAATTGTGTGGGGGATATAAGACTCAGATAAAAGCTCTTATGAAAAAAAAAAAAAAGATAAAATTATATACAGGTTGCTATAGAGGTGCTACAAAATGGTAATTTTTAACGTTTGTAATTACACCAGACTGCTCTCAGCACCTGGAAGATGCTATAAAACTCTTTTGATTAGATAAGATTCAGAGTACCTCTGGTGCTTCTTTTCAGATGAGGTTGTGCTCACCAGAGACTGAATGCCAGGTACAACAGTTGAAACAAGGCCCTTATGTCAGATACAGCCCTGGCAAAAAAGAACACTCAAGCAGCAGATAATCTCCCTCTCCTGCCCTCCAGAAAGGTGCAGTAAGAATAACAGAATACACGCCAAGGCAACTCTGCCCAGCTGAAACAGATGGCACAACAATCTTGTCATCCTTTCCCACTGACCCTCGGGTTGCCTAAAACCTCTGCAATCCAATTAATGGTTTTAATCTGATTATGTTATTGCACTAAGCATATTATTTAAAGACTATAAAGGTATGGTTAGCTGGAATATATGTGAGGCTTGCAAATTGAGTGCATTAATGAAAGTGGACATGGGTGCATGTCAACAATCCAGTTATGAGGAGAGTGAGGAGCAATCAAAGTGGGAAGATTGAGAATGAGAATTTAGAGTGAAACAAGTTCATAGCACCTTCTTTCATAGATTATGGAATTAACTAATTCCTGGTTCTGGGACCCTTTTCTTGGAACAGGTAGGGCACATCCTGATAACAAGAGGCTAAGGCCAGATGGGACTCAGCCGGGTCATGCACAGAATCCTGCGGCACTTAAGGGTTGAATAAAGGAAGTGGGAGTAGGTCTTAAGTGTATAAAGACCTGGGAAGTTTTTATTCAGGAAAAGTAATAATTGGGAAAATTTCCTTAAATGATCTAGGAATTTAGCAGACTTTGCTAGGAAAATCTGTTATTGCCAAAGCAGCGGTTACACCCTCTGAAGGACTTTAACCCACCTGTCTTTCCTCTACCTGGATTTTTTTTTTTTCCCTCTGGCTAAGGCACTTCTTAGTATGCCATTTGTAAGCAAGTAGTTATTTCACTAACATATGCCATTGACATCTCTTTTAGGAGGAGAGATCTTAAACACTGAAGATTGGTGTGGTGCAGAGATTAGGAGATGCTGTGCTCCACATCATTGTGGTGCTGGTGCTTTCAGTGCTGCCAGTATCACAGTCACACTATGAATACACAGTGGAAATCACTTAGTTTGTCTGCTGTTCCTCAGTGAAGAACTCTGTACTCAGAGAGTTGGTGCTTTTTATTTTTAGATGAAGTCTATGAGCTGAACTCATCTGATGATGGACTTTAAGCTGTCCTCATCTTATTTGGATAGCAGACCATCTGGGAATCTGGCGTATAGAAGATACAAGCCAAGGTATTGAAAACTTGGCTGTTTCATATCATGAATGGAATTCCAACTTGTTGCTGAGTTGGGGAATAAAAATCAAATGTGTGTATCTTAGAAGATGCAGCAAAGAAAGATGATTTAGCCTGCAAATGCCCTGCTGCTCCAGATGTGATGAATGGAGCTGCCGCAGAGGATTTAGGTATCCCTGCCTCCTTGATCACTGGTGTCTGAATGAACTGGAGCAAATCGTGTTGACTTTTTTTGGCCTCATTGTTTGTGACTGCAAATGCAGATGATGCACCTTTGAGATGTTCTATAAGCTCTGCAGGAGCAAGAATATAGGCATTCTAGGGGTGTGTGATATATATAATCCCAGAAAGATGTCAGAGCAATGTTTATTGCCTAAACAGGCTCACTTTTAGCTTCAAATATAGGTCGTTCTAGAATTTTGGCCTTTTGTCTTACTGTTTCTTTAACTGCATAATGATCTTCCCATTTCTCTTTTTGTTTTTAATCAAAAATTCCGCGGGCTGTTTGCAGAAATGCCCTGAGTCTATGCTGGATAGATTTAGGTTTTGCAATTGCTGAAACCTA
Organism: Aramus guarauna; assembly: GCA_013400195.1. Taxonomy (NCBI): domain Eukaryota; kingdom Metazoa; phylum Chordata; class Aves; order Gruiformes; family Aramidae; genus Aramus; species Aramus guarauna. The sequence continues at coordinate 341,949 of VXBL01005310.1, forward strand.
TGAAAATTATCTTCTTGTCCATTGCTGTGTTTGCCAGGCAAGGTTCAACCTGTGTTACTGGGATCATCTCCTTGGCCTGGCCAGCTGTGTACTCACTTCCCTTCAAGTGGTTAAGTCAGTGGTTGGTTTGTGTCTATAATTTAGCTATGGGAAACAGATCTTCCTAGCAATGTGGTACTAGAAAAATCCCTAGAACTATTTCATGTTTTTTCTTCCCACTCAGTATTGTGAAACATTCATGATAAATTACTGAATGCTAGCAAATGCTGTGTTATGATCATGTGTGCACAACAATACCAATATATGCTTTTTATAGCATAACAAGACCTTGTTATAGGTCTATAACAAGAGCACGTAAGACAACCGTCGGCGGGGGGGACACAGCAGCGTGGCACCCTGCTCTGGCACCTGGCTCTTCCCATTTACTGCTGTTGTTTCTGCTCGTTCAGCCCACCACTTTAGCTATAGAAACACCTGGAAGACATGAAGAGGCAGGAAAGGAATTAAAAAAGGGATTGTTTCTATCACTTTAACTTGAAAGTTGTGCAGCTAAAGCAAGAATAACTCTCATTACACTCGTGTAAAGGTGCCTTTATAAATGTAACTTAGCATGGAGGTTAATTTTGGCCTGCTCTTCACAGAGCACCTGCTCTAATTCAGCAATGTTTATGGGTTTGGATAGGAGTCTTTATGGAGAGATAATTGTATGCATGTGAAAATGCAAAGTGAAATAGTTATACTAAAATAACTCATACAGCTAATGGTATAGGAAACAGCTCTTGCAGAGTAAGGGGTAGGGTTATATCCATGTCTTGAAGCAGGGAAAGAAAAGGAAAAGCTGTATTGTTACAGGGGTTAGCTGAAGCACTCTAGCTTTTTTCTGTAGATAAAGCCTTTTTAACTAATGCAGTATTCTGTGTCCAAGACATCCTTCCGTATTCTTACTTCTTGCTCCTTATAGCTTGGGTAAACTCCCACCAGTCAGAGCAGCACAGTTTCACAGAAACTGTTGGCTGGTCGTGAGAATCAGCAGCATCAGAGCTGGTCCTGGGAAGCTTCCATTTCCTAAAGCATCCACTGAGATGCAAAGCCAGCTGAGGTGAAGAGAAAGTTGAAGAAAATTAGGTGCTAAACCGTCACATTCCAGCTTAAAGTAGGTCCTTGTGAAGTTAGCTCTGACTGAGGAACTCTCCAAGCCATGCTGTTACCCAGAGCCCGTGGCGCAGGGAACTTAGAAGCAAGGACCTCCGCAAAAGAGCCTCCTGGAGACAGAGGTGTTGGGGTGGTTTGAGCCTCAGCAAAAAGCAGTGGTTATATAAACAAAGCATCCTGTCCCCTGCATTTGAAAGAGAGTATTTATGAAAGGAATGCACCAAAACCCACAAGAGGTGAAGGGACATGTAGAGCCGCCTACACCCTCTGTATTCCTTACACACTCAGTCACTGCAAAAACAAACAAGACAGGACTGGCTTGGCCAATACGGTTATAGAGACTGAGTCAAAGCAGCCCAGTGTCCCGGCCGTAAACAAAAGTGAATATGCATTATTTGGAAAATGAAAGAGATTGATACAGAGAGCTGTGTGCAAACAAAGGATTAAGGGAAGGTAGGAGTGGCAGCAGGGCAGGTACACTTTACCACTGAAAGGTGCCTAATGGGATAAGTGAGACCGTCTGTTTGTCTGGGCTCAAGCCTGTGCTCATACGTGTGTCTCGCTGAGCGTGACTGCCCGCACACGGCTATCCACCCTCTCCAGAGGGAAGGACCGCAGGACTGGCGTTGTCGTTTCAGCTGCAGGGACAACTCCTGGCCTTGTAATACCTTTTTCTTTTTTTTTTTTTTTTGGCTCTGCCATAGGCTCATGGTACTGCCTTGAGCAAGTCATGGGTGTGTACTTGTAGCCATGTAAGCATGTATGTGTGAGTACCCATGTGCATTTCTGAGAATGCTGCATGTCTAAGCTTGCACGCAAGTGTGTTTATACAGGTGCGTGCATAAACATGTGCGATGCATATGTTTGTGTGCATATACTCTGTATAAACATGGGTGTATCTGTCCATTTATGTATGACTTTGTAAGCCCGTGTTTGGTGGAAGTTATGTGTTATACATGTAAGTATGCAGGAAGCTGGTTTTGTATGTATGTGCTTCCTGCACGTATATAGGTGCTTGCCCATCTGAGGATGGGACTTTTCCATAACAGAATGCTGTTTCATTTTCTACAGACCAGTGGCAAAATAATAATGCCAAGTAAAAAGCTTATGCAAATCTGAGCTATTGATTAGAGCAGGATAACTACAGTTCTCTAATGCAGCAGTGAGGTTTTGCTTCACTTGCTTTCTTGAAACCTTACCTGGATTTACATCAAACTCTTTGCGAAAGTGGAAGGTGTCGGTTTTGATTCCACCTGCACTGGGATTCTTTAATCTGCTCTAAGTGCAACATGTCCTTTGGATATGGTTGTATCTCAGATGTTAAGATACGGCCTTTCTTTGCTGCATCACTTAGGATCAGTTTATTAAGTTATATTGGCTTAAACGTAGAGGTCCAGTAGCAGCCCAAGAGCTGAAAGCACCTGGGAGCTCCCAAGCATTGGACAAGCAGCCATTTGGCTAGATTGCCTCTTAGTCTCGTCTGTGACAAATAGGATGCGTACATGGAAAGATCTGAGACTCCTTGGGCAGAGCAGTTACAGTGATGGAGCTCTGAAGGGGGTTGATAGGGATAATTGAAGTTATGTTTTTAAACAAGCCTGTAATTCACCTAGCCCATTTTAGTGATAGAACTGATTGCCTAACTTGGATGCTTAAATTTAATTCCCCCTCTTGTTGTTGACATTTCCCCTTTAGGTATCTGGTTGTTTTAATATCTCTAAGAATCTTATATTACAACATTCCATTTTCAAGGAAAAACCTTTCTCTGTGCCTAGAAAAACTGTTTTCCAGGCAATACTCTGTGTGTATATAGATATATGTGTATATAGATGTATGTGTATTTATGAAACAATACTCTGATTATTATCTGCACTGTGCAGCGTACCGCAGTTTCCAGTTATTATGTCCTGGCCACATCCAGTAGGTGCTGTGCTCAGCAGTGTGGCATTGCATGGCGTTGTTGCTCTTGTATGATGACGCTGCCTTGTTGTGGGTACTCAGTGGTATCTTCTGTTCACAGATGCAGTGCCATGGTGTATTGTTTCCTGATGATGTTTGCTTCCAGCAGTGGTATCATCTAGGGCCAGTGCAGGTAACAGAGTTTACACAATTTTACTTTTAGCCTGGTCTGCTTTGTAGTTATGCTTGTGGCATCGGATTATGGAACATATGTTGAGAGTCTGGGTTTGCCATGTAATGGTATCCCTGTCCAGTCTTGCAATTTCTTATTGGAGCTGGGAAATCTTCTATTTGAGAAATTAATCATTGAACTTCATTTGATCTGCTGAATCTGTCTGCATTGTGCTATATTTTCTTTAAGTTTAGAGTGCCACTTTGTATCTGAGTGTAGATCTATACGGTTTTGGACTTCTTTGTGAAATTGCTGTGATTTCTCTCAGAAGGGTTTCTTCCTTAGTTTCCCCAACTGTAAAATTAAACAAATCCTCAAAAATAGCAAGTTAATTGCTGAGGACTGCATCGTAACTATGATCAGTGTTTAATTGGCTTTAGATTTCAGACAACATGCAACAAATTAGCTTCAGTCTAAGGAATCCATCTTTCCACAGGCAAATTAAAAAACTGTACAAACAGATCCTAATGATGTAGCAGTGATGTGGTGTGTCTTTCTTTTGTGTCATTTAAGTGCACACTATTGTGGTTCACTTGTGACTTTATAATTAAAGCAAGTCAAAAACATGTTTAATAATTTTAACTATTTTACCTGAGTGCCTGATTCTTGGAAAAAAAAGAAAGGAGAGTTAAAAGCATGACCATGTGTACAAAATACTTATTGCACAATTTTGCATGCACAATTACCCTGATGGCAAATGCAATTACACACTGTGTATCTACAGCTGCATGCACAAATTGGCAAGTGCTCAACTCAGGACTTTTACATAGTCTGGTGAATTTATTTGGCATGAGAAGACTTCAGGACTGAAGTCGTTATCTGTGGACACAAGAAGCTAACCTTTCTGTAGGGCATGCCTCTATCCTAGCACCCCTCAGAAGTGGGAGCTGAATTCCATCCCCATTGCCTGCTCAGACATTGACCTTTTCCCTGGAAAGCAGTGATGAGTTTTCAACTTCATGATATGAAGCTCCCTGTGGAGCTTACAGCGTCCTACTCTGAGTGATGTGATTACCCCGATATGATTTGAGTTCCCTGCTGAAGACTGTGTCCTCCGTTAGCAGAAATGACCTAGATCTGTTCTGATCTTTGCTATATCTCCTGGGAGTGTTATTGAAGCTGTTTGTGTGCTCTCAATAGCTCATGGTGCTTTTCAGGGTCCTCGTGTTCTTTGCTGGTCTTTTACTCTGGCTTAGTCAGGGTATTTTTTTATTCTGACCAGAAAAACCTGGTTGTTGCTAATGGTCTGTGGCTCTTGCCCAGGTGACAGGTGTAGTTACGTACTGATAGTCCCAATTTCAAAACAGGCCAGACCCAGATTTCCAGTGTTCAACATTTGCAATTCGAGGCCATATTTTCAGAGCAGCCCCCCTCTCATTCTGAGACTTTTGTAGTTGAGTGTCAGGACGGCCAGTGCCTTGCAGCTGTTCCTGGGATGCCAGTGGCTGGATTTTCCCAAGGGCTCGGCAGCTTCTTGGAAAGCTGAATGAGGTCCTCTAAATGTTTAAATTTGTGCTACTTTTCTTCCAGAAGGTAAAAAATACTGTGTGACAGCATGAGCGTCCACAGAACTATTTATTAAGTCTAACTGGCACAAGCTGGCTGAAAGCAGACTGGGTTATAGATGAAGCTGCAGCTTTTCTTCACCCTGCAGATCAAACTGAAGATCTGTAGCAAAGCAGTAACTGGGGGGGAATTCCTGTAGCAATTGCTTCTATCCCTTCAGCATATTGAAGGACATGAGATGGGGAAGCATCATTATTTTTAATTACTCATCTCTTGCTAAGGTAGAACTCACTGACTTTTGGTGACTGATTTCAAAGGGAATCCTGGATAAGTAATGGGTGAGTAAGGAAGCTTTTAGAGGGTTGAAAGCTTGCTATGGGTTGAACTGTGTGTTTTCATACGCTGCCTGTGGCTGAAATGAGATAGACGGGAGCCGGAAAGTCATTTTGCTCCATGGGAGAGCACTAACATTATTTTTCTGGCTTACACAATGGATCTGATTCTCCCGTCACTTATGAAAGCTTTGTAGCTATGTGCTCTTATCTGAGCTGCTTAATTTACTTCAGTGCAAGTGAAAAGGGAATTCAGGGTATTGCTTCTCTGAGAAGTAAGAGAACAGGGTCAATATGTATTTGTCTCCATGTCAGCCTCATTCCTTTCCAGACCTGCTTTTAAGCTGCTACTTCTTGAGCATCTTCTATCAGTAAATAATTATTTTCTATATGTGAAATTGAGATTATTCTTTGGACAAGGATACGGTGGGAAGAAAGTCCTCCCATTTGTGAAGTGACCTTAAGCAGTCTGGCCTAGTGATGGACTTCTTAAAGGAAAGAGGAAGGAAATTGCAGCGCTATAGCCCCCCTCCCATGTTAGACCGTTCAGTTCCCATGTGGTGGAAGAGCATCTGGTCGATTATGCAACCTTCCCTACCAAAGCACAATTCTTTATGCCCTACTGAGAGCTTTGCTGTATGATTGTTGCCACAGTCTTACTGCATATGCCTTACTTTGTCATTCTTCCATGCTCATCGCTTGCCTCTATACATCAGAACAGCAGAAACACCACGTTAAAAACTTGCATCGAGTCGCTGGGGGAGCAGTGTGAACTGGAGACTCAGGGTGTGAATCCAGCAGACACAGGTGTGTTGTGGAGGTGACACCGTCTCTGTCCTAAGGGAAAGGTTTGTCGTGTGTCTTTCTGCACGGTGAGTCACGGAGCAGCGCTCCAGCTGACACCAGCAAAAGAAGCCAACAGGGCGAGAACATGCGAGAACAGAAAAAGTTGTTTCAGAGAAGCAAACAGTAGACTATCTCTAACTTGGCTGCAATTCCCTGTGGCTGGCAATACGAAGGGGAAAAAAAGACACTATTTTTAATGCTCTCCCAGTTCAGCACTATAAATCAGCAACTGATCTGATTCAGTTATAGCACAAGTAGAAGGATGTTTTTCTCTTGTTGCTGTCCCAAGGAACTCACTTTGAGGCCTAAATGTCAGGGTCTGTCTTCTGTTTCTTGCTTGAAATCTGCGCTTATCTCCAGATCTGAATGGGAAGTGTTTTGCCATCCTGACAAACTTCTCAGAAATTCAAGAATGTTCCAGTGTTCACACTGAGTTGAAGCTCACGTCTTTTCATGCTTTCTGCACAAACCCCATAGAAGACACCCGTGCCAGTGTAAGTGGCAGCCTGGTGATGCTGGCAGCCATTTGGGATGAGGAGGTGCAAGGTGCTGATCCCGGTTCTCCTCTACCCCTCGCCTAGTGCCTGGCTGCTGGAATGCTGACCCTTCAGGGGCTGCTCTTCCTAATCCAGCTGGGATCTGGGAAGCTTTTCTTAACAAAGACTTCCCTAAGAAATAGGTACAGAAACTTAGCTTGATAGAGATCTCTTTCTTCTGTTCAAAAGTCCTCTTCATTGAAAATTCCCAAGCAGCTGAAGATAACAGAGTTGTAGATAAAGCATGCACCAGGTGAAAGCTGTCCTGGCCCATTCACAACTCGATTTTGGCTTTGCAAGAATAGCCAGCAGCAGAAGGGCAGGAGCTGCAGTCTGGTCAGCAGCTCTGGCCGTGAGTACCCACAGAGGACAGATTGCTGGGTGGAATAGGTCCATTTTTCTCATATCTGTTTTCTTTTCTATATAATCCTACTGATGTAGCTCTTCTGGTCAGGAGTGGGATGAGTTGTAGTGCTGACCAAGACAGCTGGGCTGACAAGAGTCCCTAGGGTAAGCACAGTCCAGCTGGGACAGAAGCCGAGTTCATGCTGGACATGTGTTGCAGGCATGGTAGGTTGGCTTAGCTGGGTTAGACCCAGTTACTTAGTGTCTGAATCATACGCAGAGGATTTGTTTACAATATGAACAACAAAGTCTTTGCTTGTCCTTTTAGTCAAAGAAGAGGCACTATGTAAATGGAATGATTTACCACTATTTAACTATATATCAGTTTCTCACCTTCAAAGGCTGTCCAAGTGGTTTATTTACCACAAATTTAACCTTGGACTAAAGCTGAGGTGCTTAGATACCACAGTGATTGGTACCTTAGAAATGCTAAGGCAGAGATAAAGAGAGTACCACCAGATGGAGTGAAAGGAGAAGAACTGTCTGGCCCCTTCACAAATACCGAGGATAAACAATAGCGATCTTTGTACTTGGGCTGTAGGCGTGTTGTCAAGGTAAATGAGACCTGGCAGAGGGCCCTATTGTCTCCTTTCCCACAACTCATTAAGATTTACTTGTTTTATCATCAATGAGTATAATAACCAGAGCTCTGATTATGCCACAAGGACATCCCAGTGCCAATGATTCATGAAAGAGAGATTGCGTTAGTCATCAGAAGGGTCTTCTCAGAAGGTTTTCTCCTTGTCTTGTGGAAGTTAGGAACAAGGTTTTTAGAGTGGGCTGCTCAGCGGGGAGCACTAGGCTGATACTGCACACTTGTGTGAAGTTCTCTGCGTCCTTTATCAAGCCCTCACCCCCTTAAGTTTATCCACCAGTGACACCCTTCCCTGATGTGCAGCATCAACACCCACACACAGAGATTGAGTTGCAATAGGGCTGGAGGCTACTTTACTCCAGAGTTTTTGCCAGCAAGGATTGCAGCACATAATGAATCAGCTGGATTATGCTTACCTTGAATAGGTCTGCCAAAAACTCTGACCTGATTTCCTCTCCCCCCACTCTCATTTCATTGTGAGAAGCCAAATGGGCTCTGGATGCAATATAGTGCCACTAGCTAAGTTGCCAACCCACAAAATTTTGCAATAATAGACCTTTGTCTTTCAGTAGCATCTCTTATCAAACAGTTCATAGTTATTGTTACAGACCTCAGTGCCTCAGTGGAGAAGATAAGTGTTATTCCCCAAGCTACAGAAGGACCAAATGAGATGCTGAAAGATGAACAAGATCTCAGAGCACTTCAGTACTAAACGTAAGACCATGTCGGGCTGCTCTGCTGAATTAGCCTTTTACGAACTTACAGCTAGTGATTCCCAGGTTCAAATACAGTACATGAGATCTCAACACTCCAGTCCCTTGTGCTGCTCCACAATTCACTTCTTCAGGAGGCAGTAAAAGATCTCTGATGCTTAATACAGTGGGGCTTCTTCCTCAACAGGTGGAAGTTCAAGTACAGTTGTCCCAGTGCTTTCACCTTCAGTTCAGGGAACAGTTAACACAGGCCGTTCCAAGCCCTTGACAGAACCTGAGATGCTAGTTTAGAATGCTTTCTTGGGCATATATCCTATAATATCGGAATACTGCATTTAAACGTTACTCTGTCTGTGGAAAGCTAGTAGACCTATGAAGACTTCAGTCTGTCAGACTGTATTTGTGTTCCTGGTGGTTGTTTGCTGGAGATAATGCTTGCAAAACAGAAAATATAACATGCTTATCTCTCCGAGTTTCTCGTTGAACTAATGGACGTACCCTAGCTATTGGAGAGTTAATTGCATAAGCAATGTGGCTAGTATGTGTTGTAGGGTTTTTGTTCTCATTCCCTTCGGACAGGGAAAACTGTGCAGCAGAGTGTCCTGTTTCATGTTTGTTTTTAATATACAAGCAATACATAACAACATTCATGTAAGAGACAGCAACATCAAAGTGGAAGAGAATGGAACATAGTGAGAACTGTGAGGATTCTTAGTTCCCGGGGAGTTTTTTCCACACTCTTGGACTGGACCACAAAACCCAGCACTTCAGGGTCTCTCCAGTTCTGTGGTCCCACATACCAGATACGGGGAGCTGGAGAAAGCCTGTGGCACTGTGCAGGGCAAGAAGCGTGTGATTCTCCCTGTCTGCAGCCCTGTGCCTGAGGCCTCTGCCTGTCACACAGCACAATGTGGAGCTCGCCCCCGTCGTCTTGTGGTCGGGGGTAGGACTCAACCCACTCCACTGAGACCGGGGTGCAGCCACCCCTAACTAAATTCTCCATCTCTACACTCTGGGAAGTCTTTTGCATGCTTGACCTCGGGTCATGGGCTCACGCAGCAGAGGGACCAGAGCTAGTATTCCCTTGAGGGGCATTGCAGGCAAAGAAGGACAGGTTCAAGGTGTTCGATCAAGCGCTAGCCCGTGTTTGAGTACAGAAAGCTTTTCTGTGATACTACTGCAGCATGGAGATAACTCTTAGAGACTGATTTTTATGAGAGACGTGGAGGATATTTTCCAATGAAATGAGTATAGGATTTCCTTTGGTGTTTCTTTATCCAGAGGAGATATTTAATATCATGTATTGCATACCTCTAGCTCATGCATTGAAATAATGTACGATGTGTTAGATATAAAGACTATTTTTGAGGATTAACTGTCTCCCAAACATCTTTATGATCGTGCAAGTGTTCATAACTGAATTCTTTTCTTGAATAAGATAAATTACTTATTTGCATATATTTGGAACTTTACAAAAAAGTTATTTTTGAAGCCAATCCTGCATAGCTTTGCCAAAGAAAAAACTGACATCGTAACAGCTTTTTCATAAGTTAATTTTTACTTCAGTTGTACCAGTAGAAGTGAAGTAACTGTCTGAAATAGCCATACTGTTACTTGCAGGATTTTACTTACTTTAAGCCAAGCACTTGACAGTTTCATTGCAAGAATATACTGCATTTGGACCTTGTCAAAATTAATTCAAAAACTGAACGTGAGGTTTTTGTCCATATGAATCTTAGCAAGACAGAGCTTTTTAGAATAAATGTCATCAAGACTATTTGCAGTAAAATCATAACAAGACATTTTTCTCCATGTACATTCTGAAGCTTTTTTATCAGTAAGACTCAATCAGTGTTTTTTTCAGTCATTTGAAAAACTTATTTGTAATAATACGCAAACTGTAAGTGGGCAACACAACGCAGTATACAATGTACCAACCATCTTAGCTCCCAGGATATCCAGAAGGGCACTATAAAACAGTGCAAACTTGTGTTATGCTTGCAGGACAAATCAAATGAAATTTTAGGTAAAGGTTCCGTTCAGCATAGGGCAGAACAACCTTCTTCCTGGTTTTCCATGGGGAGAGATGGCCTTTTGACCAAGCATTCTACCAAAAGCTGTAATTCTGGTGAAATAAGACAATCGATCTTAAACATTATAGTTTTAGCACTTGGGTGGTTTTTGCCATTTCATCCCATGGGTCAGATATGTCTGTGTATAATACTCTTCATTGGATCACTTTCACAATATTTGCCCCAGCTTAATTAGTGGTGTAATTTACACCGGTCATCAAATACATGGCAGCCTTCAGGATGGTTGCCAAAACATTGCTAATAGAATATGCCTTTGCAGGAGTTCTAATGATACGGATATTCCTGTGCATAACCTAAGGAATCTCGGATGTTTTGCAAACTTAAGGCCGTTCAAATCAAAACAGGACGAGGGCATTTCGGTGGGGAACGGTGACCTGTTCTGCGAGGGACCTTCTGATCTGTTGACTCCTCAGGGTTTTGCAATCTCCATGATGCATCGCATACTCTTTTCACTGTCGGCTTGCCCACTGACTGTGTTTATATGTGAAAACGTAGGAAGAGTTCTGTGCTGAGTCACACCACAATTTGCTAAGTACATCAGACTGGTATGCCAGGTTGGTTAAGTTCTTTTGATAAGGGTAACAAGAAAAATGAGGGAAGGGGAGTGGGACCGTGAGTGTCAGGCTTGTGAGTGGTGCAAGACAGATGGCCCAGCTGGCTCCTCAACCTCAAGATGGAGATAACCTGGATCAGACCTGAACTGGTGACAGTCTGTCCCAGGCCATCTCATCTCATACCCTGAATCACTATGAACCCCAGTAAAGTTAACAAGGTTTCAGTTGAGCCACACAAGTCAGGTCCATAGGTGGAATGAGATAAAACAAGCCTGAAAACGCCATGCAGAAAGTGCAGTGAGGGAACAGAAACAGAGCGAGGTGATGCGGACCCAGATGGCGGCAGGTCACATCTGTGACCGTCTGGCATGTGTCTGGCCACAGGGGTGTTGTTAACACTGCAGCCTGTTAACACCTTCCCTTAGGGTTAGGCCATATGCCTCAAATTTCTGCTTTTTATTCTCTCCCAGTTGTAATTTGAATTGATATCCCGAAAACTCATTGGAAAATCCCAGCCACCTCTGGGACCAAGGCAAGTCCTGGTTGGGATAGTGAGACAGAAACCAATTGACTCTTTTAGAGGTGCACTTGCTAATGCCAACAAATGTCATTTGTTTTATTAGTCTGTATGGGCTTGATCTAACTCTTGCTAAAGTCAAGGAGTGAATGCAGAGCCTGTCCTGACAGTCAGCCTTATCACCATCAGGAGAGATGGGGCTCATAGCATTTTATGTCTGCTGCCAAGAATTAATTGTGTTCAAGTTAATGCCTGAGTTAAGATTAAGCTCTGCTTGATTGACAACTATTGCTACGGCAGGAAGCATAAACCAAGAGGAGCTAACTTAGAAATTAGCCATTTTGTCTGGATCACCTTCTGCAGAGGGGGAAAAAAGAAATGCTTCGCTGTTCTGTTGAAATGCAACACTGTGTGTCAGGGCTCTAAACAGATGTCCACTGCACAGAAAGTGTCGCCATCGTTACCAGTAAGTAGCTGTTGGGGCTGTGCTACAAAGAGGCGGTAAAGAAAAAGGGCTCCTTTGGCCACAGCCAAGAAACGGGCAGAGCGTGGCGACGGGGTAGAGAAGGGACACATGGGAAGAAGGCAGGGAGCCGTCTGGAGAATCTGGCAGTCTGGGAGGGACTGGCCAGAAAGAGGCAGGTCAATTGGGGAAAAATTAAGATCTGAGTCGTCAACATACCTGTGTGAGCGAGTTCCCCGAGGGGTAGTGTAGAGCCTGGCTGGGGGCTGCACCAGGAGCCTGGCGAGAAGGAATGGGAAGAAGCAGCAGCAGTGGTGTGGTTTAGGGGTGGGCAGCGGGGGCTGTGAGCCGTTACAGGGGCTGTCCAGTGAGGTTTCCCCATTGCCTCTTCAGTTCTGCGATGAAAATTGCTATAGCCTGCAATAATAATCAGAACATTAACATTATATTCCTTAATAATATGTTAGGTGTGCCCCTATTCTTAATATTTTCTTGGGTTTATGCTAACATAGGTGTAACGTAGGTCAGATTAAGCATTCAAAAACTTCAACAGTGTCTGCTCAGTGTCTTTGTGACCAAATGGTCAGAGGACATGAGAACGTTGGAACGTAGAGCACTAGAGGGAATTACAACAGCAGCACTTCTGAGAAATGTTTCCTTCATTGTAAATGTATTTTGTGGGGGTTTTGTTTTGGTTTGTTTTATGAGTTATGAATATAGATGCAGGGACAGTTTCTGGCCTTTGGTTGGTAAAAACTGGCCAGGGATCCCTCTCTTGTGCTTAGACACACAAAGGACCTAAAGTGCTCCTTGTCTTTGTTTTGTTTTGGTGCAGTTGTTGTTCAAACTGATGCTAGGTGTACACAGGGCGTGTTGCTGCTAGGCCTTGTGGGTGAGTCTGTCCAGAGGCTGAATAAGCCTGCCTGACGCCCTGGTACTCCCTAAAGTGTCTATATTGGAATAAGCAGGGATTTTTATTTTTTTTTCATTAGAGATTATTATTAATTACAAGTATTACTATTTCATTTCAAAGTGCAGCTTAGGAATTGCAACATTTTCTACTTCTCCCTTGGCTCAGTATCTCACGGCAATTCAGATTAGACTGGGAAGCACTGTCAGGAGGGAACAGAACGGACCTCACCGGCGAGAGAAGGCTTCAGTCTCAGAAGAGCATTTACGAGCCACAGATCCCCCAGTGCTTCCTGGCAGTCAGCTGTGCAAAGGCATCAGCACACGATGCAGTACCGTGGCTCTGTTTTCAGCATTACAATTCCACAACTTGGGTTAGTTGAACCGTGGGTTTGAAACAATGCCTGTGGGATGGTTGTCTTGGACAGGAGCAGGATGGAGCAGCTCCTGCTGCATTTCTGCAGGTGCTACCACACCGTCTGGCTCAGACAGAGGCAGCATCGCTGATCAACTGATTGACGGCAAGTCCCTGGTAGTGCCCGTGAGAACGCAGCAGGAGCTGGGAGCTGCTGCCCCACCAGGAACAGCGGGCTGGACATTGCTTTATGAGTGGTAGGTACCAGCTTTGAGCTGCACCTGGTTGAGAAGCGCACCCACAATGAATTCCCGTTCCCCCCCAGTGCCCTGCCTCGCGAGTGTGACTGCCAGCCACAGATCTCTCTGCCACAGCTGCTGCGCGTAGCAGAACATGCGCCGAGGCACCGCTGGAGGAGAATGCTTCTATCTCAGCTGCTTATTGCCACGTCCCAAATCCCTTCACAGTGTCCAGCCGCACTTGAAAGGAATTGAGGGGGGAAATTGCCCCGAAAGGGCTGTGCCTTCCCTGTCTCTCCTGAGGGATCCCGTTCAGAATGTCCAGCCTGTTTAAAGCCTCAGCTCTTCAGGCAAGGAACGTGTATTATCTAGTTTGTATTTTATGGCAGTATATGAATGTTTTGTTATAATAACAACAACAACAATAATAATTAGGGCTGTGAGAGCCCTGGAGGGCTGGAAAGGAACCAAGCCCTGCAGGTTCTCTCAGATGTTCAAGTTTGACGAGGTTGAACCATCCAGGTTTAACCCTCATCATTGGTGTCCTCTCTCACCCTACCAGCTACCATCACGACCAGGAAGTCTGCTCCTGTCCACATGGCAGCTGGGAACCAGGATACCCTGGGGCTTCTGGAGGGAGGAACCCGCAGCTACTGAGGAGGATGTGAGTGAAACTCACTGAACTTTCATGGATGTGGGCTGAGGGTCGTGAATCATCAGATCTTCAGCCAAGGCCAAGCCCGAGTTGGTCTGACAGTCTGCGCAGAGCCATGCTGTGATTTGGGATTGCAACACTGTCCTTCATCCACAGAGCCCTCTGAGATCTCTGGGTGAAAGTCCCCCTTCTATGTCATTTGAAAACCACTGTGAAGGCACTAAACCTGAGTGTGTTAGGTAGTGCTACAGGTAATAGGAGCCATCCTCCTCTGAAGCCTCAGTCCTTTCTTTGGATCTCCTGCCTGGGTGACAGCAGGATCTGGAACTGATACTGAAAGATCAAAAAGAGGGTTTTTTCCCAGATCTCCACACAGAAGGCCTGTCTGGACCTGGAAGGAAAGATGTTGCTGATGCACCAAAGGGTCAGCACTGATCATGTTCAAGATACTGTGCTGAACTGAGGCACCACGTGCATTCCCCAAGGAGGCAGCCTGGCAATCCGTGCGTGGGACGGGGGTCCAGGCACTCCTGTGTTCTCCTGAGCTCTAATCCCAATTCCCACAGTGTTGCCTCAGCTAATCGCTGCCTCAGTTTTCCTCACTTGTAAAATGTAGGGGTAATAACTGTGTATACCTCACAGAGGCCTATGAGGATTCATTAATTAAACGATGTTCGGGAAGTGCTTTGAAGATGAAAAGCCCTATATAAATGCTGGGTGTTACTAGTGCTTAGTGAGTGCCTTCACAGCCACAAGCAGGGTGTGCCTGCAGGAAGCAGAGCCATAGGCTGAGACTTATGGCTAAGTGCCTTTAAAAATAAATATGATCAGTAAATGCACTGGAGGTCAGCTTCCCTCTCCTCCCCCTTGGGATGAGCTCCCACCTCAAAGGAACTAGGGTTTTTCTTTGCCTCCTCCACTTCTGGAAAACACAAAAGAGGTTTGGGACTGATGAGGAGAGAATTGTACCTGTACTCATGATGCTGATGCTAGGAGTTAAGACATCACAGGCAGCCAGTTTACTCTAAACCAAACAGGTACAAAACTCTACATGTTCAATGAGAAGTATTGTCCTAACAGGTACCAGAACTCCTGGGGAGTGTGAGGTTAGGAGACCAGCAGCTCTCACAAGTCCGCTTTGCCAGAAAGATGTGTTTCCATACGTTTAAATGCTAGGGTTGCATGCACGAGCGTTGTCACTACTAAGACAACTGCCCAAATGACATGCAGGTGGCCAGTCATGGATACAAGTCTGATGACTCCCTGTGCAGTCATGCTAATTACATGCATACTTCAGGTAAATGGAAGCAAATCTATACTTGCTCCTTCACACACGTTTGAATGAAAACGTAGATGCTGATTTCCTCTTCCCTACCCACCCCCCCACCCCACCCCCCTGAAAATCTAGTATTTAATATTCACCTGACTAGGCAGAAATAAGGGAAAAGGGATTTTTGATTAGGTTAATTATTTTTAATGACAGCCTGCCAGATCTGTCAGATCTCTCTTGTGAAGCCTCAAGAAAAGCAAACTTATTTCAGATGTACTGTGCATATTTCTGTGTTTAGTAGACTGCACTGGAGTTTCATTTTCTGAACTGGGCAGGGAGGTCACTTCTTTCACAATTCACCCCAGGTTTGTCTGGGAATGACATACCTAAACGCTAATGTATGACCCAGTGGAGATGCCCAGATGGAACTAATGGCAGAAACTGATAAGTTAAAAGCTGTGTTTACTAGTCTAAATGGGACTTGATTATAGAAAATTAACAACTCAAGACCAAACTTTGAACCAGACTCAAATGTTCCTGTATAAGAGATTGAGGCAAAAGGTTGAAATTCTTCTGAGGTGGATGTGTAAAGTGCTTCAAAAGCAAACACTAGTTATGAAACAATTTATAACACTAAAATTCATCAGTCATATCATTGGTTCTTTATATTCTGAAATTAGCCAGAAAAGAAGATGTAAATATGTGAGTCATAGCTAAGGCTGAGGCCAGAGTGTATCTATCATGTCAGGAATACTGCTGGACTGCTGAAGGGAACATGCAGAAAGATGAAGAGAAACGCGTAGACGTTACAGAGGAGGACAGACATCCTGGATTTGAGAACACAGAGACCTGTAGGGAGCAGCCAGTGATTAACAGGTTCTGCTCTGTGTGCAGTCTGGAGGGAGTTTGATGTCATTCATCCTGGAATGCCCTCTTGGTTTGTTCCTTCTTATCAGAAAGCATATCAGGTAGCTTGGCCACGCACTGCAACACACTCAGCACCAGGCTGGGACAAAGAATACTGCCACTAGCAAGTTGGGATACTTTAAATCTTTGTGCCTCAGTTTACCCATTGATTAAGATGATAACCTTTCCAGAGTGTTGTGGTGATTAATTATTAATGTTAGTAAAGCGTTTTGAAGATGAAGAATGCTACATGCTGGCTAAAGATATTAATTACCTCAGACTCATGATGAAATTTTTCTATTTACATAATGAACCAGTCACAGAAGAGGTGCAGAGATGGTCTCTCCTGGTGAACAGATTCTTCTAATTCGGCTATCTCTGCCATCAACATTATCTGAATCAAATCAAATCCTTTTTTCCATGGGGAATCTGCTCTTGGAGCAAGCAAAGCCCACATGCTCCATGTGAGACTCCCAGGATGGCAAGCAGCCACCGTACCTTTGCTAATTTCAGTCCCTGCCCATGAAACTCACCTCACCCAGAACTTGTTTCAACTTCTCCAGCTGTTCTTGGCATGTGTTGAGATTTCATAAAGTTGATGCCATCAACTCCCACACATATGGCAAGAGAGAGTGAGAGAGAAAACCCACACACAGTAACTAATATATAGGGAGAAGAGGTATTTGCATGGGAGAGCACAAACATGAGGCTTTTCTAGCTGGCTGCAATGGCTCTTGACTGTTAATGCCAGGATGCAAAGGGACGTGCAAATTAGCAAGATGACTCAGAGAGTCCTTTCCAACGCATAACTCCAGGAAGAGACAGGATGCTTCAAGCAGGGCCACTCGATTGGTTTTTATGGAGGTCAGCTGGGTAATTTTTACTGCAGTCCACACAGTGGTGTGAAGCAGTGTCATCACTTGGGCTCTGCCAGGCTTGGCAGGTAGCACGTGATGGCTTCACGGCTGGGAACTGGTTGCACATTACAGCTGCTTTCTGAGGGACTGGTGAGGAATGTGGAAGGTGACACACGTCTAGGCCACTGGAGAAGCTGGGAAGATGTTACTCATGGTCCAGATTCAGAATGCAATCTACCCTTTGAGTTAGTTTTGCTAAGACATTATACCTGTGATAGGGTAGTTTTATTCTGCTTACAAGTCCTTTTTCCTTTTCCTTTGGAGGAAAGTGCATAATTTTTTAAACTTTCTTAGCCTATGAGACTTGTTTTCAATCCATAATTCATTATCAAGATGATACCTAATTATCTGATAGATCTTTCACATTTATAATCTCACGCTAGTTTCAATAGGAAAAATCTGGAAACTGCAGGCAAGGGAGAGTTTGAACACAAACACGGTGTGCCAGCAATAACACCCATTTCCATACTCACATTTAGATCTGGGCAGATTTCCAGGGGAATCCACATTTGTCTCCCAGAGCCAGGACTTCAGGAGGAGCATAGTTTTTTCAGCACTGAGCAGTCACACAAAACTTTTGCTTGGGGTTTGATCTGCGTGTTGCAGGACAGCAAGCTGCTGTACTGGAGATAAGGCAAGAATGGAACCACCACCAAGACTCAGTGCAACACACAGTTTGTGACACTGAGTGGGGATGAATCTCAGGTTCCTCTGCTCAGCCTCAAAATCATTCTGTGTGAATGGACACTGGACACGTATCGAGACTCGCTGCCTCTGTGTTAATGAGGCACTTGGCAATGCTCATCCCTTGCCAGTCTCTTTCACTAGCTGAGAACAGAATCACTTCCTTGGAGCCTCTCAGCCTCTTACGCCTGCCATGCAGTTTAGCACTGTTTATCTTTGCTCTGCCTTGTTCAGTGCAGGATCCAGCCTATCGGCTGCAGTTGCTTCATTAGTTGCTAATGGGCTGCACACTTAGAAAGCATTTAAATGTATTTTATAGTGATTGAAAGACTACAATGACATTTTGCTAATTATCTCATTGCATACCCAGAGAGCCCTGCAAAAGCTTGGCCACATTGTGGGGTTTATTGGACGCCAAGTATCAGGCTTTCCGTTTCCTTTTCTATTTATATTCTCTGTTCTAATGAAAACCACAAATCTTTCCAGGTGACTTGTTTATTAAGTGAATTTAGAACAGTTAACATTTGCATTTATTAATTTTCTAGAAAAACTGGTATTACTAGTTGCTTAGGACTCTAACTGCTATCTCAGATTTCATTGGATACCAGCTGCAAATCTTGGTAACGTGACTTTGTTGCTGATTAAGCCAATGACGTGATTTTCAGTGGCATGGAGCACCTGCAGCCTCCTTCCACTTCACCGTGACCCAGGAGGACTCAGCACCTCGGACAACACCTCTGCAGGGCGTGTGCAAAGCACAACTGAATGCAAACAATCTGTAGGATCGGCTATTCACACTTGCGTGCACAGAAGGGTAACTATATACCCTGAGCATGCATCTGCTCTGATTTCTGATACCTTCAAGGGAATGGGACATCTGAACTAGTCTTATGGATTGCATGCTTAAGCAGAATATGAGAGCCAAGTCCAAAAGCTACTCATGCCCCAATCCATGAACATCAGCTGACTGTATTTTTAATACCGATGTTTGGGTTTCTGAGCTCAGGCACTGAATTTTGATATGGCCTTATCTGAAGAAGTATCTGTAGTATCTTCTCTCTAAGGTAGTACTCACAGATCCCTCTGTGCCCAGGAGTTTTGTTCTACGTTTCCTTGATTGCATGATCAGCAATGCTCTTTCAGTAATTTCACCTCATTTCTTTTCACTGACAGATCTTTTCTCTCGGCAAAACCACCTTCAAATTCTTGATTTTTTTTACTGGGTCACTGTTAACTCTTCTGTGCTCTACGTAACAATGCTGGAGATTTTTTGTAGATAGGCATTATGCCAGTCTCCTTCATAAAACTGAATTATTTGTGAGCAGGTATGAACTTGGAACAATCCCTACCTCCCAGGTAAAGTAACTCATCTGATGCATAGGCATACCATGAATCCTGCACAAACTGAAGAGGCTGGGAAGGTGGAAGGCAATTTTTCTGATTCATAGCTAAGTTTCTTCTGATGAAGGATATGTACAACCAACTGCAAGAAAACAAATGATTGTTCTGATTTATTTTCCACTGTAGGAATAATTGGTAACATTGTTCTTCTTGGCAAAGATGAATAGTTGGAACCAGACTATTTCACAGAGACAAAATATCCACAGGGAGAGATTTTTGAGGCAGTCATAGGATGCGCCCTACAGAGTGTGATTCTCATGACATTAAAGCAGTGCTAATGGCATTGCGATTAGCTTCTAATGAAAAAAGAAATGAACCTGATAAACACAGCATAAATGTTCTATGGAAAGGACAATAAAAATACTACATTTTAGGCAAGGTCTGGCTCTCACTGAAGCCAAGAGAGTTGAGTTTACTGAACTTATCCAAAACAGGAAAAAGAATTTATGACTGTGGAGGACGAAGAAATACTGTTATGAATCTGAGCTGCTGAATAACTCTATACCACAGAAGAGATCCCCCAGAGTTTTGCAATGCTAACTGTTGTGTTACTTTGTGGAATTTTCTGATCCTTTGATAATGTTTCCTCCTTTAACAGCAAAATCTACACTGCTTCTTGAAAGCTTTTAACATTTTTCGTTATGCTTTTATCCTAGAGGAGTAGGCAGGACTACATTTGGTATTTGGGACAGGGAGCTGGCAATCTGGATTCTTTTCAGCTTTGTCACTAACCCGTGGTATGACTTTGGTCTACTCATTGTACAGCACCGTGGCTTGGAGAAGCTGTAGGGAGTCTCTCTGTGCCTCAGAATGGGTTCTGTTTGTGCCTGCTAAAGGGACCGCCTTTGCAAACTTGGCGCTTGGCCGTCCCAGCTCCTGCACTGGTTCTTTGCAGCCCAGCAGAAAATACTCCCACTTGCAGGACCTCATGAAGCTGTGCTGGGGTACAGGTTCTCAGGGTTACTCACACGTGCTTCTTTGACTCAATCTGTGATCGCCATGGAACTATAATACCACGGCTTTGTTTTGATTTACCTTACCCTCAATGCCAGACAAGCCTCGTAGCAAAGCAAGTGTTTAATTAAACTTTTCAATTGTAGACTGGGAGGAAGTAAACTAGTAAAATATATAGTAAACAAGTAAAAATTTCTTCAATTCTGGCTTAAGTTTTGCAACCAGAAGCCAGTGCTTTAAGATATCCCCCCTGGAATCTCAAAGAACGTCCACACACTCAGGCACTGGGATCTGTCAGTCCCAGTCCTGAACTTACACCGTGATCCAGCCTTCTTTGGGCAACTCTTTGAAGTTCTCCACACTTTTATTCCCTAGAAATTAGGGGTTACAATATAAATGTGTCTCTAATTGGCTTTTACCAAAGCCAGCAGCAATGGATATTTTACCAGTGGTTCCTCTGGGTTTAGACCTGATTGACCAGAAGGTGTGTGACCTCTACAAAGACACCTGCTGGCCCTTCCTGGGAACTCCGTGCCTTATTATTTCTCCCTTCCTCCTAGCCAGCCTGCTGGCTACTGCTTCCCACCCACTCTGAGCTGCTCCCTTTATTTCTTTATTCAGAGTTATTAGTGTTATTCAAGATACTGGTTATACACAGGTTCTATTACGCTGATAATTTGTGATGGGTTACTGGTTTCCTGTAGACACCTGCATATGCTAATCTGTATGAATATAGATTAGTAATTAATAACAAGTTGCTCTGAGGGGACTTGCCTACGAGAACAGGAATTCCTTAGCTTCATCCTCTGTCCCGGTCACTTAGGCTAAAAATTTCCAAAGCCCTTCAAAGATACTTCGTTGTTAATGTCTGCCTTGAAACGAGCCATTGAGCACCTCCATGTTCAATTGTCCTTACTTGATCTGGGGTGCTTGTCTTGAACCGAGGCAACTGTCACTGGGTACCTCGAGATTCCCCTGACTTTATTTGGATTTGGGGTGCTTCCTCTGGGGGATGTACACACTGGAAACAAGCTAAATAAAACCGTGGGGTTTTTTAAAGTGCCTTCAACTTTAAAATGAAACTTTCGGTTTCTGAAGACTGGCAGGGAGTTACTTTTGAGTCAGTCTTTGTGTGGTCATTTTATTCTGAAATGAGAGTGTTCTTGCACAGAATTACACTAAAAAGTTTTGTCAGGAGACATTGTCTTTTGTTTCCATGAGTTTGCAAATATTCCCAAACAAGTTTGATGGAAGACAGCAAGACCCAGCTTTTATCCTGCCAAATAAAAGCACCTCCCTGAACAACAGAAACCCTCTGTGAGCTCAGAGCACAGGGAGTGCACTCCTGACCTCACGTGCCAGCAGCCCTAAGTCCCAGGCTTTTTGCCATGGCCCAAACAGGGAGTTTGTGGCTGCTTCAGGGGGTCTCGTATAATACTGTCACAGCAGCATGCTTTAATGAGACTTTAATAAACTTTAAGTTATCCGAATTCCTCTGATGAAGGGCATTACGTGCGTACAGTTTGTATTGTTGCCTAATTATGAAGAGCAATTAAGACTTCACACCTACAGCGTGTATTCACAATTTGTAAAATTCCTTTGAGTTCGTGCTACTACTCCCAGCAAGGCATATAGCAAATGTTATTCTTTATCCAAGTGCCATCGAACAAGCTGCAACCATCAGCCTCACGTTTTCAACTGACAGCAAAGTGGCCCCGACCTGAAGCAGCTGACTTGATGCCACTGTGATTGTGGCTTATGTGTACCTTGACAGAGACTGTACACACCTTAGCAAACCGAATTAAAATGATGGTGCACAGGCATCCAGCACATACCACCAAGCCTGATTCTGCAGATCCTCAGACCGTGAGTGAGCTTACCCACAGGAGCAGTCCAGTCTGGGGCTCCCACCGATTGCAACACGGCAGTGAGATGATTTGCATACAGAAAATTATTCGTGTGCATACATTCTTGTATTTATTCAGTCCTGTAGTTCCTAGGTACCATCAACTTTCAGTGACCTTCCTGGGAGTTGGCAACGTTTAGGACTTCATTGTATCCCATGCATCAGTCCTAATTCAGCGATTCATTGGGCTATGTCAGTGAGATTCATATATATCCGTAAGTGATTTGTGGAATGGAGAACACATGGCATACATTTATGCACCTCTAATCTGCAATTTACTTGTACTATCAAAACATTGCTTGGAAAACAGTGCTCTCGGTGAAGAATAAAGCCATTGCTAATTTATTTTTTTTTCCTGATGCGATGGGGCTGGGTCAGATTGGGAAATCTGTACGCAAGGGAGTGAGAGGCAGGTACAGGTAGTCAGTCCAGCTGGCTCTAATGGCACTATTTGTGGGAGCTCACCAGAGCGGTGCACTGGGGCCCGTGACACGCAGCACCCGGAACACAAACATCTTACTCAGCCGTGGCAGTTACTCATGGAAGTAGTTACCTTGGAGTCAAAGGGACTGACCAGGGGTTCTACATTGCATTATTATTTCTGTTGCTGATGTCTGTACATTGCGATCAGAGTCGTGGGCAAACCAGAACACAGTCTGTTGGGACAAACAGAACAGCAGCAGCCCCTCCTTCACAGACTGCGTTTCTTGAAAAATGCTCATTTTCTGACTCTGCTGGGGAGTTTTGCAACAGTATGTAGTGAATATATTCAAATGGGAAAGTCTCCAAATGGTGACTGTAACATTAGTACAAAGTATTATTAATAAATGAATTTACTTTGTTTTTATTATCTAGAAGAATAAATGTAGGCTCACGTTGTTTGAGTGAAACTCACATCAGGACAGACAACATTAAGAGCACGACTAGTATAAAAACTACCACACAGTAAATCAAAGAACAAGAAAAGTACATGGCTATTAACGCTCTACTATAACATTCCTCACAATCTCTCTGCAGTGTGGAGTACTGCAAGCCAACATTTTTCAACTCTCCCAAAGAATGTGAAATGTAAATGTTTAGAAGAGTGTTTTTCTTGCCAAGCTGAGAGCGATCATAAACATCAGCTTCTAATAGAAACATTCTAAAAAGATGCAGTCCTTGCTGCCAGCTTTTGAGAGCAACACCATTTAAATTAGATCGGAGTCTCCTTGAATTCTTGACACTACAGTGCTGCCTTTTATTTGCCAAAAATTGTTGGATTGGTGTTATGTTTGAATTTAAAGTATGAACTGCAACTGCATTAAATATGCTGCTTAAATGTCATGTGGGTAAACAATAAATTACCTGCCTAGGACTCATTTTGAGGACAGGCCTAAATGAGACCTGGAGGTAAAAGAACCATTCTTTTAATTATGATGCTTTATTTCTGTGGCGTCACGACTGTGCATGGTATTTTCCTGTCAAGTGGAGTTTGCGGATTTGTTGAGATGTAACTTTGCTGTAGCTAATAATGTCCTAAGAGCGCACCGCGACTTGCTCCTTACGATACTCGCTCCGCCTTTCGGCTGAGAGGTCCTTCAATATCATTGATAAAATAAGGCAGCAAACTGCCATTATAGACCTGTATTCGGTAATACTGGAATCCTGGGTCTGACAGCACGTCATTTCTTCACAGTAACATCCTCCCGTTGTTTGTCATCAGATAATCTTAGCCAAAATGTTCAACTCAAGAAAAACTGAAATGCTTTGTGAACTAGAACCAGTTTCAACTGACTGTTTTAGTTATATCGCCCTGAAATTACAAACAAATCGAATTATACAATTTTAGTATTTTCTAAGCAAAATGTTTTAGCTTTGGGATTCAGAGTTTCCATTTTAGTTTAGTGCTTAATTATATTTTTACACACTCTTAAAGCAAAATTAAATATTTGAATCAAAGCATTTCCTTATGAACCAAAGCATCTTTTCTGTCACTGCTGGTAGTGAATCAAATGTAGTATATTTTTAGAAGAAAGAGCCATCTCTGGTCACAGCCCAAAGCATCTCCTTATATAACCAGTGCTCATATTCTTCAAACTCTCTCATTTTGCACCATAATAGCGGATGGACTAGAGATGACATGGTTATTAGTGGATCCTGGTTATTCATCTTTGCAGTTTTGATAAAAAGTTTGAAATAACTTAGGAAAAATCTGTTCTTAGATAAACTTTCCAGGTTTTATGTGTAGCCCACCACTTGTTTGGAACCACTTTGTTAATGTAAAAGAGGACTTTGAAAGGCAGAGAGGGCAGTTGTAGGTACCAACCCCAGGGAAGTGGGTACTTAAAGAAGGACCACGAAGTTAGTACTGTTCTGAAAATCACAGTATTGAGATAGCAGTGCTACGTGGTGAAAGCATGAGATTTCATTTTCAAAAACTAATACGTTTTTGGTTCATTCTTTTCTTCCTTTTTTTTTGTTTGTGCTTTGGGATGATCACATGCTACATTCACAGACTGCTTCTGCACGTATGGCAGCTGGGACTGTCCAGCTGCCCTATTCTCCTCCATAAGCCCCACCTGAGAACAGCTGAACTTGACTGTAAGGCTTATGAGGAAAAGCAAGGAGAACACACGTTGTCACTGTAAGCAGATGTCTTGAATGGATGCAGAAGACAGTGTTTGAACCAATTTCTTCTTTTTCTGTTTTGGTTGCTACAGAAACAAATTGGATCTTTAGACGGAGTTAACAACTGCTACCTGTGTCGAAGCAGAGACCAAGAATGAGCATGAGTGGGGAGAGGACCAGTCAGGCCTCACAGCTTGGAAAGATGTGAAAAAGACCCAAGAGCAGAGAATAAGAGGATGTGAGCTGTGCTCGCAAAGAAATCATTGGGAATTTTGCCATGAAAGCAGAATTGAGTTGCTCTTTCAGGTATGAAACAGGAACAGGCTCCCCAGAGAGGTGGTGGAGTCACCGTCCCTGGAGGTGTTCAAAAAGCCTGTAGACATGGCACTTTGGGACATGGTCTAGTAGACATGGTGGTATTGGGTTGATGGTTGGACTTGATGATCCTAGAGGTCTTTTCCAACCTTAAAGATTCTATGATTCTGTGAAAAGTACTGCAAATTACAAATATGGAACTCACATTAATAGGTTAAGACAGGAAGCTGTTTTCTTCCTAGGATGAGCCAAGAAGCTGTAAAAGCCGGGTCCCTAAACTTGTGTATGCTAGCCAAGCCATGGCAGAAGCCTTCCTTCCAGCATCCCTTGAAGGTGTTTTTACTTCCCATTAATATATAGCATAGTGCTCCCATCCCTTCCTTGAGTTCTAGTGGCCGCCTTCTCTTTCCAAAAACCAAACCCTCTGCACTGTAATCTAAAGTATACTGGAGTCAACAGATGTCTTTGCATTGTCTTTAACAGGCTTTGAATCAGAGCAGAGAGGTCAATAGTTCTTAGGTTTATAATTTGTTTTGCAGATAAATTGGGACATTTTGCTACAGAAGTAGTAAATACATAAACCAAGGTTCATGCCAATGGGACAACCAAAAGAGTTTATCTATGTCATCCCAATACAAATGGGATCTTGGTGGCAGAACCAAGAATGAAGGCTAAGAGTCCTGACTTCCCTCCTTGTGTTTTCACCAGTCGATCATGCAAACTCCCCAAAATTATCATAAAATTGTGCAAAGAGTAACATCCAGCAGAGACTAGCTCTGCCTGGCTCCTATGAGCTTGCCAAGACTGTTGGGATAGTGAGGGAAGAGACAGGCAATTCATGTTAAGAAGGTTTTTTCCCTCCTTTTTGTTGTCGTCTGATTTCTGAAATGCCGGGAAGGAACAGTACAATGAATAGAAAATGTTCCAAGGAAACCAGCCTTCTCCATGCCATTGCCCAACAAGCACCCAGTGTACCAACTGCAGAGCTTTGCATAGGAGTGTATGACACACAGGAGGACGACGATTTCTGCTGGCACGAGGCCTCTCTTCCCTTCTGAATTCACTGAGCAGAGAAAGGGCAGAGAATCAGAGCCTCTCCCTGGCTGGCTGAGGCTCTCCCTCACCTCCAATACAAATGCAGGTGCAAAATTATCAAGTCCATAATTTTTTTGCATAATTTAGAGCCATAAAATGGGAGCTGCCTTTGAGCATTTGGCTCTTCCTCTCTTGCAAGTTAGGGCCAGATGCAAAAGAGGACTTAAGCACCTAAAACTCAGTAGGTTCCTCCCTGCTCAGAATAACATTTCTTCCAGTACCAGAGCTTTATGTCTAGACATGCCCAGAACTGCTGTGATCTGAGCAACTTAGTACAGAGTTCCCACCTAAAACCCACTGGGATCCTGAAAGAAGTAAAGGAGCATCTGTTTTCTCAGGCCATCCAATTCAGGTGGAATATTGTGAGCAAACCTAGTAACACCAGCAGGACCAGCACCCTCACACAGTACAGTCATAGCTACTTTCTTTTAAACTTGACCAGGTGGGAGAGGTCCTATCTGGCTGGACTGTTTGGTTTTGGCTGACAAACCTGAGCAGAGTGAGAGTTGTCCTTAGCCATTTTGTGTAAGGCTCCAGGCCTGCCCTGGTCTTGTGGGGATTGTCTAGGAGAATAAGCATTCCCTCCGGGAGTGAGATTGCAAATCTGAAAGTTTCCAACACAAGAAACAAAAATGCAAGCCCCTTTCAAGGAAAACATAAACGTAGAGCATTTAAAAAAAAAAAAAAAAACCAAACCCAACAACAACAAAAAACTGAAGAAACCACAGTTATTTTGCTGGCTAATATCGTGAAGACATGATAGCACTTGCAGCTTCCTGCTTGGACCTGACTTGCTCCAAAGTTATTTTGTGTGTTAATAATGTGGTTTAGATGATGAAGATTAGGTCTGAGTGAGCTGGTTCAGATAAAAGGGGAAAAGGCAGCAACCAAACGTTCACCCAAAACTCTAACCCAAACTTTTCTAAGCTTTGAATTAAAAAAAAAAAGTATTAACTTTTCCGTATTATTCCTTTGTTTTGCAATTAAGATTTTATTTAAAGGTGCTATTATTCATTAGCTACAGTTATGCATTCAAAGCTTTGAAAGGGCACAATGCTGTAAGAAGGACTGCTGTTATCACTGCAACCACAGAAGTACACACTCCAACTTCTGTCCTTTTTCCTGAAGTGGACTTTTTAATGGAACTACGTTCTTTAATACTTTTTACGGCTTCCAATGTAGCTACCACCATACTATACAAGTTTCTGCCCAGTTTTGTTTTCTGTGCATCTTGGTCTAAAATGTTAAATTACTGATTTCCTGATAAAGACTCCAGCTGACAGCTAGCAATTTGGCCAATGTTTCTCAAAAAATAGGTATATAAAATCATGTCCCAAAACCTAAAATGGAAATGTGTGAGTGGTCTGATTCTCAAACAAACAAACAAACAAACAAACAAAAACACCCTGCTTGGCAATTTTGAAAATTAAAACTATGTTCTTTAGCACTTTTCTACATAATACTTTCAGATATCTATTTTTAAATGGCTGTCTCAGCTGATGGCATACTTCTGTGCTTGATTTGCACCTATTTGCTACACGGTGTGCAAGAGAAATGTGCACCTACTCCATTTATGCACAAGCTGGACAACTCTGCAGATGTCAAATACATGCACAAGCCTGATATTTGCTCATGCAGATGTTGGGCATATAAGTACAATTGCTGTAGCTGCCGGCGTCATCCTCCATTGCTTTTAAATTACGCGGACAGCGAGCCTGGCACCTCCCGGTGTGCTAGGCAGCATCTTACACACCCTGTGGACTTGCTGTGAGTCCCTGGGTTTGACAGCGCAGTCATAAGCCAGTGGGCAATCAGGCTCTAGGTATATTGGGTATGAACGCTTCTGTCTCGAGAGTCAACTCTCCTGCGTTACCGGCCATTATAATACACCAATGTGCAGGAGAGCTGACTTGAAATACCCTGTAACGGACTAGCTATGGGGGACAGGTTACCCGTCAGGGAGGTACCGTAACATCAGGCATTTCGCAAGACAGCTGGACCTTGATCCTTCCAAAGTGCAGGCAAATAAATGAGATGCTCACATTAGGAGTCTAGCTCCTTCACTGTAGTCACTGGCAAGAGGCAGGTACCTTCAAAAAGAGGTTGAGCTTCCCAAATGTTAAGGAAACGGGGTTTCTAACAATTCTGTAAGATTAATCCAAGCCTTCAAGCCTTAGAGCCGAGTGTACGCAAAAGTAAAGTGTCGCAGAGGACACAAGACTCTGGCAAGTGCTGTCTGGAGACCCCTGTTCAGTGGGTTGATTTTTCTGCACACCTACAATTACTGATTTTGAGTGGGTATGAAGGAGGGAGCTGCTTTTCGTGACAGCTGGTCTGTGCAGTGGTTCAAACCCAATTTCAGTCAGGATACATTAAAAGACAGAATGAGTAAGCCAGCTCTAGAGAATGACTTCCATCATTACAAACTAAAGAGGCTTGGATTAACATTTGAACTTTTTAAATGCTTATTCTAATTCAACCACAGAATCTTCTGAGAGCTTCAGCCATCACTAATTAAGACATGCAACCATTTATCTGTGGTTCATCTGTGCACTTAGCAGTTTTTGCTTTAGTGGGACTTAGTGGTGCAAAGTGTCTGTGCCGGGGTGAATGCCACTCAGAAACACGTGGACTAATGAACTCTGCGCTTTTATATCAACTCTCTTACCCCTTCCATAGTTGGGAATACTGCCGTGGCCTCAGATTTAGAGTGAAAACAAATAAGCCACTTCAAAAATAAACTGCCCTAGGAAGTGTCTTTGAAATTTTTTTTACTGTCGAATTAAAAAAAACGTAACATGTGAATGTAAAGAATTTTCCCTGCAATGAATGCAATACAAACATCCCAGTGTTTTGCCACTACCTGAGAGCTGGAAGATAAAGCTGTCTATAAACAATAGCGAATCTGACAGGTCTGTTTTATTTCTCTTCCTCCTCCATCTCCCCCTCCAGTGTAAATTAATAAATATTAATGAAAAAAAAAAAGCAATAACGTCTATTAATTTTTCTGCTTTTATTTTCTGATCATACTAAATTTATAAGTGTTTTGGGGTTCCATTTAGTCATATATATGGTTGTTTGAGCTTTTTATTAGCCATGATTCACTCTGCGTATCAGCATAAAGTGGTGCTCATGCTTTCAGTCTACATCTGTTCCATGATGCTCAGTTATCTGTCTGCCCTTGAGCTATCGGTAGGTATGGATTTACATGTATACTGTTCTCCTGTGACAATAGTATGCCAGGAATGACCGGTCTGGTATTACCTGGTCAGGTGAGGTTCCATTCAAATAATGTCCATGCCACCAAAACAATTCAGATCAAAGGTCTGTCTTTCAACAGAATTAAAATGTAAGGACTTCTAAAGCAATTTTAGCAGTTGGCTTTACAAATGAACTTATGTCAGCTGCTCTGTATGATGACTGACTAAATTACTTATATATCTAATCTTATCTAGCTATCTGTCTGTCTGTTTTTCAGCATTTCAGTACCCATCACCATATTATCTAGGCGCCACCGTAAGATTAAGAAGCTCTGCAGTGACATTCTCAACATGATCTGTTCAAAGGTCATTAGCAGAGCCTTTCATACTGGAAAAGATCAGAGGAGAGTACAGAAGTGAGCTGCAGAAGGAGAGAAAAAGGACAAGGAGGCGGTGAGCTGCTGGAGCCATTTTGGTTGTGCTCATCCTGTGTGGCTCGCTTAGCTAGAACTGAAGTTCAGGATCCTCATGTCAGCTGCCCCTCTTCTGCTCCAGGGACCTCAGCACTTACCGTACGCTGTTGCTGCCTCAGAGAGTTCTCGCACATGGCCTCGCGATTGCTGTCCCTGTGCTTGCTTCAGATGCTGCTCACATCCTTGGTCCTTATCATTTCTGTGTATTACTGCCTCAGAGCAGGACATTTCTCTCAAAAATTCCCGGCAGAGACCAAGCACTGCAACTCAGGGAACCACCTTCTCCAAACTAATATATTAGTTAAAATTTTATTTTTCACTTAGCGTGCAAATCCTACAAACGCGTTGTGTCTGAAGAATCAAAAAAGGGTGTTTTTCAGTGCACGCAGTGTTACATAGGACCCACAGAATCAAGAAAGATGATTTTATCCCATGAGGCCCAATCCTGCTTCCACTGACGTGTCTCTGATTGCCATGAGCGCGTGCTGGGGCCAACCTGGGGAACTTGCGTTACAGAAAGCTGGCGCTGGCCGTACTGTGTTCACCGATGCAGCCTGTTGCTGCTGTATGAAGAAGTATACAGGTAAGTGAAAAATTTGCCAAAGCTCTTTTTTTTCCACGGCTGCAATTAGGAAGTTTGGTTCAGTCCCAAGGAGGCCAATGACAGTTTGCTGAACGTGTCGCTCAAACCAACCCCAGGAGGTCTTTTGTACCCCTTTGGGTACAAAAACATGAGGGGATTTACACTAGGGGATAAATAGGTGGTTCCAAAGCGAGAAGGAAGGAGCCAAAGTTGGAAGCTAACCACAGTACGTGGGTGTAAGCGATTACCAAAGGCTTCCAGTAACTCTGCTATCATCAGAGACTAGCTTTATGGGTATGGCCTCAAGAAGTTTCCCTCCACTTAATTAAAGAGGCAGATAAGTATCTAGGTGGAGTGTGCAGATAGGTTCTGAATGAGTTATCCACTAAAGCTGGTTCGCTGCACCTATTGTTAAAGCCAAAATATAATATCAGATTAATGCATTATATTTGCCTATTATAGCACTATGTCATCATTATATGACATGTTATAATTAAAGCCCTGCGTTAGAAACAAAACTATTTGGCTTGGGATAAGTTGCCTTTATGACTTCTGTGGTTATGATTTCCTCCTTTTCTTAACCCCTTAAAACTGCATAATATAGCTATTTGTAACTGTATAAAGAAAGTTTCTAGTTTCAGATTCTAATCTCAGGTAATTCAATGTAAAGAAAGTAAAAATCTGGCACATAGTCTTTTTCCTGTGCCTGAATATTCGCTAACAGAGGGAAATCCACATTGTTTGGGTCAAAGGAGTCACAAAGATGGGCATTAGATTAAACGGGAGCATGCATAACACCATCCAGCCCTCCCAGCTGTCATTCAGCTGTCCACATCAGTTCCCGATTTTGTACGATGCCCCACCACTTTTCAGGAGAGGAAGCCACTCAGCATACTTTCACTCTGCCCTTTCCTTCCTGGAACTGCATGAGGAAAAATTGGTTATTAGACTAGTTTCTGGACCTGGCTCTCGGGAAACCATGCTCACAAATGCAAATCTGCAAAATGGTTGTGTGATTGCATGCCTCACTTGGAGATACGATTAAGATTACAGTTTGGGTAACTGACTATGCTAATGTGTTTAATTAGTGATTTGCATATGCAAGCTTTTAAATTTCAGTAGTTGGTGATTCATGCAGTTAAGTGCCAACCTTAGCCTTGCTGTCAGATTTAGAGTATGCCAGCAGAACCCCCTCTCCCCCACATCCAATGCGCAGAGCAAGTGGTGTCACCCATCAAGGCGCAATTTCCCCAAAATAGCCAGGCTTTGTCTGTTTGCGAAGCACACGTTCTAGGGCAGTGAATCTTCCTGCTGTTGTTTGGTAGCAGCTTTTATTATTTAGTATTTTGCAATACCCTTATATAAATCTAATTGATGTCTTTCTTATTAGTAACTGAACTGTGCATTTGTTTGGTTTGGAGATGACCACCTTAATGAGGGGTAATGATGAGAGGCCAGTTGCCAATAGCTGGGGGTGAGCTCCCACTGTCTTAGTCAGTTGGTGAGAGTTTATTCGGTTGCTGCAATGCTGGTAACTCAATAGTTTGCTTCCTAATTCGAGGATGACCTTTCACCTAGACTTGGAGAGAGCTGGATTTGGCCTCGGTAACTCGTGTGTGCAGTTTCAGGGCTTAAGCACACCAGGAACTATTTTGTTATTTCTGGTTCGCTCGGATCTTGGAAAAGTGCGTTCTCTTCACGGGGGCAATTTCTCCCGTGCAGGAAGGGCCCACGCCAGGTGCTGAGCGTCTCCGATCATCACTCTGGGATACATGCAGCTCACTGGAGACAGGTTTTTAGCATGTCACCTAAAATAATAAAATTCCTAACGTGAAAAGTAAATGAGTAGTAATAATAATATGCAAAAGTGTGTTTGGTTTTTTTTTTTTCTTTCATTGAGAGGTTATTTCACCAGCTTTTGCCAGTGGTACCCTGGCCACGGCTCACGGGGAAATTTCCCTCTGAGGCTGCTTACTCACACGAGTAAGTCACTAAACTGGATCCCACTGTGACTGCTCCTGCTCGCACGGAATCAGTGGCTGCGCAGGATGACTCAGAGGGCAAAACGGGATACGATGGGCCGCACATGGGCATTCCAGAAGAGAGTGTTCTCTCCGGTGCTAATTAATTTTCTGCTCTGCAAAATACTTCACAGTACAAAACACTGCTAATTTCTTTTTTCTTTAAACATTTCCATCGGCCTCTTAAAGGTGCTTTTATGAACTCCATTCAGTCGTTTTCCATGTTGATTGTCAAGTCAGGCCAAATTATGAGGGTGGTTCATTATCATGACATGTTGTCCCTGAACAGCATGTTATTACATACTTAATAAAACTGCAACAATACCCACTAACGTCAGGAATTACATACTGTCAAAGGGAGGGGAATTTGAGAGGAAAATGCTGAGGACTCGGTGAAGTTCTGTGAACACAGAGCTCAGATTCCAGGGCAGAAAGGAGAAGACGGTATCCAGCTTTGAGGGTGATTTCAAATACCTCGAGCAGTATGAGGCATGATAAAAATATGGCCCCTGCAGAGGATTTAGTCATGAGGGATAGGCTTCTCCACTCACTGGGTGAAAAACTTTACTTTCTAATAGCATCTGCCTATTTTACATATATACATATATAATGAGCCAAACTCTATGTGGTCATGTTACTGCCTGGGAAGCGTTTGGAGTGAGGGACCATTGTGCTTCCAGTCATTTTCACCAGAAAACTTCCCCTGCTGAATTCATTCACATTTTTAGCTTTTAATATAAACTTCCAATAATATGTGGCATTGTCAAGGTCTCTTGTCTCATATTTCACAGTTCTTTAAATAAATAAGACCTGAAACACCCTCCCCTATTCTCCCAAATCCAGGGAGATAAAAGAACTCTGCAGATAAAAGAACTGAGGCAAAGAAAGGTGAAGTAACTTGCCCAAGATCCTGAAACAACTTTGCAGCAATGCCAGACACAGGACTTTGCGTTCCTTACTCCAGAATCACTAGGTCATCGCTCCTACCTAATTAATGCAGAGCACAGTCTCTGCAGCAGAGGCTGACAAGCCATCCTCTGGACTTAAATTAACATTTAGCCTAGGAACAGTGCAGCGTCCTGCTGCACTGTGCCAGGTCCCACCGGCTTGCTCGGCTGCGCAGTACGGCCAAAGCTCTCCTGAGGTCTCTCACGAAGGTTTAATCCTTGGGGAGAGGCTGGAAGAGAGCACGAGTAGCTGAGAGGTGTTTATTTGGAGGTCCCACTCACCTCCCTTCTCCCCTCAAGACAAGGTGGTAGGTAGTGGGGGGAAGAACCTAGTACTGCACGTGTACAGAAGCTTATAATAAATGGGCTTTTCTGCCCTAGATTAGTATGCAAGAGCGATTTGATTATACACAACTGTGGATCTTGACAAGCTGTGGATGCAGGAGGCTGAGTCGGTCAGAGTTCCCAGGACATGAGAGTAAAAGGCAGCATTCCTCAAGCTCTATGCAGTCTGAAATGTTTTTTACGTGGATAATTAATTTTCCCATTTGTCCTCTTCACTTCCTAAAAAACCTTCCGCATACCCAAGTGCCAGTGACAAACTTCTCAGAATAAAGCCTGTTTTGAAGCAAGTGAGGGTCACAAAGATCTGAAATGCCGATATCAGAAATGCTTATTTTGGACCAGCAGAGACGAAATGGTTAAGTGGTGAGAATGGTTGAAAAGAAAGGAATACAGGGCTGTTGGGCGATGGTGCTCACCCTCTTCTTCTCTGAGTGCAAAAGAGGATGAAGCCTCACACTTCGTGGCAGCACAGCATACCCGTATTTTCACAGGCAGAAGCACATGCTGCAAAGATAACTTTTCTTTGAGGAAGAAAACCAACCCTATAATTTCTGGCCTTTATAGTAACCAAGATAACCCTCAGAGTGGGAGCAGTGTATGAAAAACAGAACAATGTCTGCCTCAGTCTGCAGAAACCAAGTAACAGACCTGAGAGGTCCATATTGCCCTTTTCATTATAGGAATCTGTTGATCAGAAGATTAGGAAGGTACTAACTTGAGAACACAGGTACTACCTTGATTAGCAGTTGCATAGTCTTGTAAAAAGCACTGCATTTTGCTCTCCCATGTAGGTGGAGCTTGGTTGGCAGGTGGAGCCTAGAAAAGGGTTACCACTATTTTTTTTTTCCCACTTCTTACGCTACCCTGAATGTTAAGCGGAGTTATTGCAGAGGAGAGGATGCCGGGGGGGACTGCAGACTGCATCCTCCAGCTCTGCTCCGCGGGCTTCCCAATGGACAGTCGCTGCTGCAAGGGGGTACACGAACGTGTTGAGGCACTTGTCCCTGAGCCGTTCTGGGCTGCAGAATGCTGCCCTGCTCCTGTCCGGGCTAGGTCAGGTCCCTGCAGCGTGCACTGCTGCCCCTGCTCCCCCTGCTCTGGGACTTAAATTTGCTGAAGCAGGATTTTACTACTTTTTTTTTTTTTTTTTAAGAGAAACATTTTAGTTTTACCTATCATAGTAAACTGAATGTTATGCCAGTAAAGCATGCCTAATTGGCAGGATTTAGAGACCGATCATTTCAATTTATGCCCAGAACAGGTAGGGCAGCAATGAGAGCCTCTCCCACCCAACCCCACCCCTTCTCGCCAATATGCCTCAACCCTGCCCTGGAGGGACCACCTGGAGGGCTGAGAAGGGAGTTCCCTCCCTCTGCGCAATAAAAAGGCACAGTCCTACCGTAAATACCAGGTTAAGCTTATGGCTGTTTAATAGTTAGTGTACCTCTGGTAATAAAGCTCTTGCAGGGCTTGTGCAGAAGAGCACCTGCTAGTGAAGTAATGCAAAAGCAGGAGCCATTTGCTAAGGTTTTGCCTTTAAGGACTTGGCAGAAAACACTAGAGTGGAGTTTTCACTTCATGTTACCATGAGGTCAGTGGGAAAAGAGTTCATTGCCCCTAGCCTGTCTGTTAGAAACGGTTCCCATCACTGCCACAGCTTGCAATAGCCTTCCCAGAACCATGTGCTGTTTGGTATCACTTCCTTCTTTCAAGGCCTCTTCACCACGTGGAGATCGGCCTTCTTGCCCTTTTTGCCAAACCCTTCCCAATCTGTCAACCTCGCTTATGAACTGTATTCCCTACAGCAGGCACAGGACTGTATTACGAGAGGTTTGATTGCATCATTCCCACCTATTTCAGTGCCCCATCCTTCACAAGCCAAAATCCACAGGACCTAATTCTGGAGAAAGGCGCAATCGACCCACGTGTGTTACTGACAGAGGAGTAGTGGGTTTCCCTTGTAAAGTGGGAGCATTTGTTCACCTAAATAAAATGCTCTGCAAAAAAGAAGAGCAAGCCCTGTGCAAACGCCATGTCACTGTGAGGCTTTAGCGAATTAGGCTTATGCAATTGCAGAACTAAAATAAAAATAACATTTTCCAGTAGCCATTAGTAGCACTCAGATTGCCCAATGCAGGCATTGTTGCTTTTCTCAGCATCTGCTTTATCAGTTGTCTTCCAGCCCACAGAAGTCCATGGTTCTTGGCAGCAGCTCTTGCTGATGTGGAGTGGGTTATTGCCTAAGAATCCTTTGATCAGCAGCCAGGTACTAACACCATGCTCTGAAACAGTGGCTTGCCAGACCTGGCCAGCACACAAACTGGATGGGCTCCTTCAGTACAGTAGGAGGAAATCAGGATTCCTTCTGACTGGTGTGAGTGCATCTCATTCACCATCTTTCCGGACATCCAGATTTTCTGTTGTGTTTTCTTTCCCAGGACTTAGGCCCATGCCACAGCTGCATCACAGCAGTATAATCCAGAGGGCACGGGGGCTCTGGAAGGATGTGTTTCTGCAGAGCACTTGGCACATCCAGAACTTTAAAGCTTGTGTTCAGTATCGCTTTGCTTCTGTTCGGGTATAACATACACTCTAGCAGTTTGTTGAACTGGGAACCCAAGGATAGCTGGTAGAGCATAGGCTGTACCCACTTGTCAGAGGCTTTGCTGTCGGTTTGGATTTTTTTCCTGGGAAATGCAAAAATGCCGAAGGCACTGTCATCTCCTTTTGTGCATGAAGAGACAGCCAAATCAGCCCATGTGCATGGGGAGCTCTCTTGAATTTGAAAACACATGAAATGGAAGTGCTCAAAATTTGCTAGGGCATGTGCTGTAAAACTGAGCAAGGCACAAAAATTCTCCCAGAGACACTGTGGTCTCAGCTCCATGTATATACAGATCCATGTAAATACATCCATGTAAATACGGATCTATGCATTTATCATTACTCATGCGAGTAATAATAGTTCCATGGAAATCACTACAGCTACATGTTTAAAACGAAGCACATATGTAAGATCAGGATCTAAATATGTAATAGGCAAATATTCCTGCAGCTATGGCAACCGCACTCAACTAGAGATGCACATTTGTGCATACAGCTTCTATTACATTTAGGGGCTAACTGATAATCTAAAGATATATGATAAACTGGTGGAAGAGCCAGGACCAGAAACTGTCTCTTTTGTTTCAAAGCAAAGTATTTATCCCTTGCATTTTCATTTCTGTCAGCGTTCTGC
Source organism: Aramus guarauna (assembly GCA_013400195.1). Classification (NCBI taxonomy): domain Eukaryota; kingdom Metazoa; phylum Chordata; class Aves; order Gruiformes; family Aramidae; genus Aramus; species Aramus guarauna. The sequence goes on from VXBL01005310.1 coordinate 378,812, forward strand.
ACTTGTTGACTCTGCAGCAGTGTAATTTGCTTTGAAAGTGGTAAAGGATACTGTGCACCCAATAGCCAAAGTCACACAGAAAGGCTTTCTGCCTTCCTCAGATGTGGGGACTCAACCCAGCAATCAGCACTATTCTTAACTTTAAGCACACAAATATTTTATGCCACCGTAGTGGTCATCAGTAACTCAGCAGCAGGAAAGCAGCGCGGCTCGGAAGTTACCTTTCTTCACAGAGCTGGCACAAAAGCTGGCTTGTGTGCTGAAGTTAAGCGTAAGTGGCTACGGTCCAGCTTGCATTCCTTTAAGCAACCGAACTCCTTGATAATTGCTCCTTTTTTTTTGTAACTCTACTCATCTCGTTCAGCCAAGTTATGCTGCAGACCTTATTCTGCTCATTGTCCATTTAAGTGTTAGACACACTTAAGTATCTTAATAAATTACATTCTAGGTTCTTTTTCTGGCCTTTTGTATTTCAAAAAACAATAGACAGAATCTGTATTTGACTGTTTCAAATAAGACACCTAGGCTGCGAGAAGCGTGGCAAATCACTGTCAGAAACATCCACCCCCGAGTTATGGTCTAGATGGCAGAGGCTGGGGAGATCAGCAAAACAATGTTTCTGCAGGAGCCACCACCGCTCTCCTCCCGCTTCTCAAACCGGCTCCGGGCACTTTCTCTTGTTCTTGTGATTCCCTTCCTGAATTACTTCAGCCAAGTAATTGTTTCATCGTGTTGCACAGAAATATTTTCCCATCGTGTAACCATGACATTCATTTCTAAACCCAAAGCTCCTCCACTTGCTTATAGAAAATATATCGCAAAACTTCTGTGGACCCAGATCCCGGGTGAGCTAACTGAGGAGGGCAATACAGCAGATGAGGCGTTACAGGGACTTCTGCATTGTTTGAAGGAGACTGATTCCTATTACTGTAATTTCTAGACAACATCTCCAAGCTACTTACCGCAGGCTTAATGAACTGCTGTTGCAATATACTAGCAAACCCAAGGTATTTATAGAAAACAAACAAGCTGTTGCGCTCGATTTGTATGAGGATAGGGACTATAGCATCTTGTAGCCTCTAACAAAAAATTCAGTACTTAGAGCAATGCTCTGACTGGCATGATGTACAGAGGTGTCTGCGTTCGAGCCCGTCAAAACCAGGTCTGCTGACCGAGCCAGCGCTTCTATAGTCTGAGTGCTTAGAGGATTTATTCTGCAAATTGTATGAAATTATGAGACCTAACAAAAACCTCTGATTTAAAGACCCTGAACTCTGAGAAGGTGCTTGCACAGCTATGCAATGCGTGATACAGGAATCCCAGAGGCAAGAGCAGATAGGACAGCACAGGGAGAAAACTGGATGTAGATCAAAGTCTTCCTTAGCTTTTAATTAGCTAGAAAATATTATTGGAATTTATTATGATTTATTATATGGATAATTTTAACAGTAAATCTATACATTTGTGAAAAATTTAAAACATATGAGGGTTGCATTTGATGCTGTTCTGTGAAATTGTGGCAACCAGTCAGAAGGTTTGGAACTGCATGTGGCCCTGTTGTAACTGCAAATCAATTTGCTTCAGCAACTATTAACCCATTTATCCTCCTTTTGACTTCCAGCCCTACTGTTGTTGACATCCAGGCAGGTCAAACCAGCAACATTTCTAGGAGGGGAGGAAAGCCTTTTATTCAAAACAAAACATTCCAACAACTTAGCAGGTGGGGAAATGTCCACGAAAGGCATTTTGGTTGCCCGTAGATCAGACTGAGGAAATCAGAATGATAGCTGTGCTGAACTCGAGGGCTCTGCTCGACTGCGGCTCCGAGGGTGGTGTGCTGGCATCACACCCCAGGGTGGTGCTGCAGGCGCCCACGCCGCTCCTCCAGCATCGTCTCCGAGAGAAGCTCTTGAAATTTCACGTGGTTTTGCATCAGGCTAACACCGCACCATAAATTTCACATGATCCTGATGTCAATCCAAGGCTGTATCTAATCTTTTTAGGTGTTTACATACTCACCACAGATGTGCTGCCCATCTGCCCAGGCTGGGGCAAAACAGCCTCAATTCACGTGAAAGAATCAGGAACCTCAGAAAACCTCAGGATATTATCCAAGTGTAGAGTTGCTACCAAGGTTTAGCTTTATGTTGCAGAGATTAAACTCTCAGACCATGTTCTGGGTCTCCCCAAACAGTTAAATAGAACTTCATTCTTTTAATAATTTCACTTGTCTGTTCAGCGAGTATCTCTCAAAAGAGAACTAATTCCTTCACATATTTCATGTACAGTTTTGGCCACAAGGTTTTATTTTTACTTCATTGATTGATTAAAAAAAAGTATTCAGAATTTGAACTGAATGGTTTCCTTGGGAATAATTAACTATATTCCTAGTTTTGTTTGGATTTCCTGATTCATGTATCGGGACTCTTTCAATGTACATGCATAGGTTTAAATTTTCCTTCAAATTAATGTATCTTTGCCCTATAATTCTGACTGTTAAGCATTTGTGTAGACTTAAACACAAAAAAGGCTAACACTCAGGAGAGTAGTAATCATTTTTTTGGCATTAGCAATCAGTAGCAAAAACAGAACCAAATTTGTCATTACCCCCAGCCACTGCATATAGATCCACTGGATCCATCTGCAGTACAAACTGAATGCAGACCCTGCCGTTCCAGTTTGGTGGTGCGTTAGACTCACTTTGTATTGGTATGAGTGACAGGAAAATGCAAGACAATGCTTACTGTATCTTAAGCGGTATCACTATAAATAACAAAAGAAGATGTGTAATTTAGCCTTATATACATTTTTTCTCTTTATTAAAGCAGATACTGAGTTGCATTGACTTTATACGGGTCACAGCTAATGAAACATTGCTTGAAAACTACCTACTTCATATTTTTATACACATCCACATCAATGACAGTTGTTCTAGCAATGAAATTGTAAAGGTAAACATTTTGCACAAAGGTTTTTTCAGGTTGTAATTTTGGTATCTGAAGGCTAGTGCAGAATTTCAGTGAGGAAGAAAACATACTGTTACCAAATGTGATCAAGTCTCCCACCCAATAACCCTCTGGTGCATGTGTGCAATTGGGGTGATTTTGTCTGATCGAGGAGAAACAAGTGTAAATTTTCCTGCATCTTCCAAGAGTCACTAATGGAAGGCGGCGGGAGAAGTCTGAAAGCAACACCACGGTGTCAGAGCTGCACGGGGTTATACATGCTTCGGGCAGATAAGCAGAGAGCATTTTAAAATGATACATATGATTCCTTTTGCAGAACTAAGCACAACTGAATTCAAACACCTAGCAAATGATAAAAGAGTGCTTTGGGCAGGGGATGTCAGCGCTAGGGATTTGGTCTTACGGACTTATTTCTACATGGAAAGAGACGCTTTATTTTAGTAGCAATGAGAAAGACCTGTATGAATGAGTCCATGTAATAACTAATTTGAAAGGGGAAAAAAACCAACCAACGAACCCAACGAAATGCTGTTTATAAACTTCCATAAAAGTCAAAACAGACTACTGGAGTAAGTGCCTTAACTTCTCTGCATGCATACGGGCTGCCAAGTCTTACCACAAGCTGCACTGAGGCAAAGCAGCTCGAGAGACCCTGACGGGAGACAACGGAGACGTACCGGTACTGCGTTCAGTCAACAGAGTCTTATTTGTAAGGGGGGGCTGTATCAATAGTTGGAGCTGAGCCACTGTTTGGACAGGGATTTTCAAATTCCCCCACTGTGATTAGAAAAGGTATTCGGAATCTTTTGTCTCCTTTACCGCTTGGAGTTTTCTCAGATTCATTTCCAAACTATTCTTTTCCAGACTATTTTTTTCTAGGAAATGTTTTAATTACAGGGGCTTTTTCATATGCTTGTTTATAAAGCAGGGTATTTCATGACCTCCATGCATTTAATCGCGCTACAAAGCTCCTAAAATGTAAGTTATGTGAGTAATACAAGATTAAGAATGAAGGATTCGGGAATTCTCTTTCCAACTCTTCCACTGAATCCTTCTGAGACTAGTGTGAAATTGGTGCGTTCATGTCCTCGATTTTCCTGTCTGTAACTGCATCTTTCTGACAAAAACTCAGCGCTGCACGTTTCCTCCATAATCCATAATCGTAATTAAGAGATACTCTGGAATACAGCAGGAATTTAAACATCATTCTTTAAACTGCAGCAACAGCACCCTGGCTCTCCTGAACTGTGGCAGGCAAAGTTTAAGGACGGGGATTAGCTCATTCGTGCCTGATAGAGCTCTATCTCCAAAACTGGACTATTATTTAAACAAATATAAATACCTTTAGTACATCTTATCTTTCAACCTACCCTGCCTTCCAGCCCCCACAAACTGAACTTCTTTGTTAGAAGTTTTGACATTTATAAAGAAAGAAAGAAATGTATCCGAGGACATCTTCAGTCCTCCAGCAATTCCACCCTCAGCAGCACTCGGTTCTGACTGGGAACGCTGCTTCAAAGTTTGGGTGACATTACATGGCCTACAGCACAACAAGAAAATAGGATCTAACCATGTCGGTAAGTTTCGTAACTAGAAGAATAGTAGAATAAACAGCCACAGGAGGCCGGAGGAATCATCGTCACGAGGGACAGTCAAGACAAGATCTAACGTCTATCCTGCCTGCAAGAACTTGAGTCATGCTGGTGCAGCAGCTAGCTCACTCAAGAAAATCTATTCTTAGGGTCTCATAAAAACAACTTAACTGCACTGTACAAATTAAAAAGCAAACGGGAGAACTCTGTATCGGGACTGACACTCCACTGCTTACTGCTGCACAGCTCCGAGCAGGAGCTGGGGAGGCATCGCGGGAGCAGGGAACGCGTAACAAATTTCAGTAAGAGCTCTGAGAGATTCACCCGCAGGAGGCTGTAATCTTAAGTGTCAAAAAAATCAGAACAGTTCTTTCAGGAGAAAACATGCTTTGCTTAAAGAAACACTAGAAATAAGCCACAAATGCGAGATGTGGCCTTCTGCAATCCACTGCAGTTTGTATTGGAATGTATAGCAGCAAATTCAAATCAACTGTCTTTATACTGAAAAATCCTTCTGTGTTCAGCTGTCAAACAGCACATAGACGATTAAGTTAAGAGTTTCTTTTCTGAGGCACTAAGAAACTGGATCTAAAAGCACTTAAATTTGGCCTAACAGGAAAATGGAAATTGCTGAGTAAGACCCGATCATCTGCCCAACTCCCTCCACGCAACCAGCCTGAGACTGTTAACTTCTTACAGACCTGGGCACCGCAGCCTGCAGCGGGGGAAGACACAGCCTGGGAGCCCTGGCAAGGCCGGCGTGTTCCACCAAGCAGGCAGAGCCTTAGTTCTCTCTAAAACAAAGTTATGGCCTGCTACAAACTTCCTCCTCCTCTGGCACCCCCCCCTTATCTGCCGCTTGCCCCCAGCAAACGCGCGCGCACAGAAACAAACACCTCTCCACGGGGAAACTCTATCTACAGATTTTTAGTAAAATGTCTCAAGAGAAAAGGTAAGGGAGTTGTTCACGCGCCTCTCACCTGGCCGGGTTTCAAGAGAGCTTCCTGAGCAATGACCAGAATTACCGACATCCAACAGAAATGCTACTTTCTCATGTTTATTCCTGTAAACTACAAACACAAGAAATGCTGAATCATAACTTAGAGAATAGAAACTCTGTAAAGGGGAAAAAACCCAAAAACAAAACCCACCCTTTCAAGCTTCCTCCCTTACTTTTTCTTCCTCCCTCCCGATTTAGACTTGGTGTTACTTTGCCAAAGATTGGTCATGGTTTGGATAGCACATCTTGCTCTACACGTTCAGAACAGCAAGAAGTGCAAAAAAACCCCAACACAAACACCTCCTCCCCAAACAACACCCAAGCGGCAGCTAAAGCAAGTGATTAGAGGAAATAAAATGAGGCAACAAGAACTGGCTAAAGCTTTCCAGCTCTGCTCTTTCCTGGGTTTCTCTTGGGGTTTTTGGTTTTGGGCTTTTATTTTTCCTTTCTCTGAGTCACAGAGAAAGTCAAAAGACCAACAAGAATCCTGATCCCTGATCACGGCAGTGAGCCAGATTCAGCTAGAATTTCAACCCTGCCTTGAATCTACCTTTAACCGTGCCTTCAAAATAAAACAAGCTACTTTTTTTAACCTAGTCATAAAGTTTATTAAAATTGTTCATTAATGCTTCAAATGTAGCAAGAATGCATAGATCCCAAAATATACATATGTATTTTCTTATAGAAATAGATTATTCTTTATAATAAAAAAAACCTGTAGGAACATCTTTAACAGATTACTCAATTCATGACTGACAGTTACACGAGATTGCATCATGTACACAGCATTCCCAGCCATGCTTAAAGGATTGCATCACTTTGCCCTTGCTCTCCTCTGGCTCTTTTAAATAATCCCAGCGCCCAGCAGCCTGCAGAGCCCGCCCGGGGCCGGCCCCACCGCGCCCCGCTGACAGCCCCCGGCCCCGGCGGGGCCCCCGCGCCGCGGCGGAGCCATCCGCCGACATGTAAATAAAGACCAAA
>VXBL01005310.1:394832-407525 GCA_013400195.1 Aramus guarauna
TCCCCAGGCGGGCTGGGCGCCTGGGGCGGAGGTTGCCAAGCTGGAAACGAACGGTCTCACCTTTAAAGACAGGCAGCCTGTCCGTCCAAACGCAGGTGCACGAATTTGGTTGCTAAGCAAGGTAACAACAGAAGCTTCTGCTTCAGAATATTTATCCGGCGAACTTCTCTGAGACAGCCAAACAAAGCGCCTCAGGAAGGGGCAGAGGGATGTTTGAATTCTTGTTCTGGTCTGGCCTTCCTGCAGCTCGCTGCTGGTCAGAGCTCAGCGAAGTGGCAGCAGCTTTTCGAGTGCGCTACGGCAATAGCTGCAAACTCCTTACAACAAAGTATGTCCTTCGTTTGTAGCTCACAGCGCGAGCAATGCTAGCTATTCTCGCCATTCCCAGTGAATTCATTCGCAGGTGAAGGATTGGAAAAGGGAAGACTCATCTTCGGCATCTTGCAGTTTCCAGCAGGTCAGCTGAACAGCTTAGCTTGCAGGTTCAAGGCAATTACTGGAAAAGCGGGTGTTCTTACGTGCACAGAGCCAGGTAATGATAAGAAAAGAAATACATTCATTAGTTCGTTGGTTTTCTAGACTGTTCAGAGCAAGTCTGCCCATTTCCACTTGAATTGGTCACCTCTTCCTTGCCTTGAAAGAAGGGGGTGTGTGACCTTTTTCAGCCGGTCTAGATACGCAGTTCTGATCCAGGCAGGGACTGATTGCTGTGCTTCATGGAAAAGCAGTCGCTGACTTTACGTACGCACTGTGCTCTTGCTCATAAGGAGAAGGTTTTCCTCCCCAAACAGCTAGCTACCCTCGTCTTTAGCTTTAGACGGAAGTTCCTGTGGAGTAGCGTGTATATAGTGATAGCCACCAGCAGTCAGCTGTGATAATATATTAGATGTGCAATTTTTTTCTGGCATTACATAAATAACTTACATAAACAACATCAGGATATGTGTTATGGTGGCAGCACGTGATGTTGAACTACTGAATTCCTAAGAACAGGGATTGCATGTAATCGTGCAGAGTGAATATGGCTTTGGAGTATTTCCATGAGTTCTTTAAGCCTGCACTTTGTGGCTTTGGCGCCTTATTCCTTCATGTGGGACAAACATTTAAATTTGAGTGCTCCTCAAACACGAGTTACTGGTGCCGACTCTGCTCCTTCGACTGATTCGCCTTCCCGGTCTGTCCTGGGCTGGGGCTGCCTTTCTGGGCTCGGATATCCCCAGACAGTCGTCTCAGGAGCCCTGTGTTCGGAGTACAGTGGCGTTTGCATGGACTGAACTCAGGGGACTCGCTAGTGAGGAGCGAGTGCTTCCCCGCAGTGAGCTAATTGTTCTGTGAGGATCTACCCACTTAGCTCCTCTAATCAGGGTGTGGTTTTCTTAGCTAGGAAGTGAGCGTTAATTAACTCTTACTTTCATTACTCCAGGGATCTTTTTATAGAATCTCCCACGTTGTGACCTTATGCTGTCTTGAAATATGCTTGTTCTTGTGTCTTAATTTAATTTTACAATTCTCTTCTCTGCTACTGCAGAGGGTGTTAATTTATATATTCGTGGCCTTTCTAGAAAACAAAACTCTGAACTGTAAAAGTCATTGCTCACACTTCTTTAAAATATTGCATTATAGGCACATTGGAGATAATACCAATCCTCCTTTGATGTTCCTAGTTTCTTTTTCATTGCATGGTGTAGTTGAGAAGGACTTGATTTAGCGTTTAGGAGGAGGAATTTGACCAGACAGTTGGTCACCATAGAGGAGCCGTGGTAAAGAAGCTCCTCTCCTGAACGCGTGCCAGATGTGTCAGCACGCCTCCGCTCCTGTGAGAGGATGAGCTCCTCGCACGTGGGCATTGCTGATTGTTCCCCTGCATGTTGCTTTGCCCCAAACTTGGGAGGAGTGCAGTGTGTAAGTCCGAAGGAGGGAGCGGGGAATGGACTGCGGGGTTGCCTGCTCTGGGAAGTTTTGGGCAAGAGAGAGCTGTGCTGACTGGTACCCTAAAATAGGGGAAGACTGACCTGTCTGCCCCTGAGCGTGTTCAGAGCTAACTACAGCCAGGGCCCTTCTGGGCCAAGGTGGCGGTTCAGGTCTCTTTGGATTTAGGCATTAAATGTCTGTTCTGATGCCTTAATCCATACGGGTCTCGCATTGAGCATTCCCTTGCTCTCGACATAGGTGTCTTGTGAGGATCTAGCAGTGATCAGCAGCGGAAAGCTTCTGCCTGTCCATCTGAATATTCAAAGTGTTAACTGTACTCTGATGTGGCTGTTCTCTTTTTGTAGGCAATAAATAAGATTTCTGCAGAGGTATGAAGTAGTACAGCAAGGTAGAAGAGAGAATTTTTTGCCAATTCTTTCTCTTTGCTTGTTCTGTCTCTTGTCATCTCAGAATGGCTGAGAGGTCGTAGCCTTCTGCCTGGGAGCAGGAAGGCAAAGACAAGGCTGCAGGAGTTAAGTAAGCAAGCCTAAGAAGTATACTTGCAATGTTAGGAAAGCAATTCTAGGACCACCAAAATACAGGATGATACCTTTACCTGTTAGTACAACAGTTTTATTTACAAGCTCTGAGACCTTAACATTACAGGTCATAAGGAGTGATTTAACTGCAGGGTATATGAGGCCAGAAATCTGTTCCCAGATGCAGCCGTACCAGCAACACTGAATATTGAATGAAATGCAAATTTGAAAAAAAGACGTGATGCAGAGGAATGTTATACCAGCAACCGCAGGGAAAAGGAAACTAGGACAACGTGAGATGATGTCTGATTTGTCCCTGTTACTTGGGCAAGGGCAGAGGGAAGGGGTTCGTAGTGGCTCAGGGAAGAGGAATGTCATTTAACAAAATGTGCACACCTCCCGTGGATAAATAAGTTTCTGTTCTGGTTTCCTGTCAGACAAATGGATCGAGTCATCCAGGCAGTAGAATAGTCTGTATTATTTCAGATTTCAAAATGTCCTCTCAGATAAAAGTAAAACATGCTTTTTTTCCCTTTTCTTCCAACAGGAAAGAGACTACAAGAATGGATCTCTGTCATCTTATGCTTCTCTCTGATCTGTTTCAATTTTTACAATCTTCTCTTCTACTTGCGACTGGAACACACGCCCTCTGTTATTCTTGGGATAGGTAAGTAGGAACTGCTCGCTGCCATGAACAAGGCAAGACTGTTGTAATGCTGGAAACAAATGTGTGATCTTTTAGGCTTGACTTGCTGCTGGAAAGGGAGAGGGACATTTGTGTGTGCAACTGTACTGCCTCTGAAACTGAGACCATCTGCAAAAACCTTACTGCTTTCTGTCTTTCAGTGGCTTCTTGCTATCTCAAAGGTGAAGTTTTTGACATAGTTATTTAAGTTTGGCATTCTTACACAGTCATTGCGATTGTAAAGACTATTGAGAGGGAAAAGCTGTCAAGACTGTCAGAGTTGGAAACAAAATACATTCATCCACAAAAATATTTACAAGAACTTTTCAGAAAGCAAAAGCCCAAGACAAATCTTGTAAAAGGTGTTTCAGGGATCAAACTGGCTTGATTTCTGGGGATTGATAACTAAAAGCAATATTTTAGAGTCTCCTGCTTTCATGTCAGGATGTAAAGTTTGGCCTTTATCCTGAATGATGACCTTTTTTCCAGCTGTCCTGGTTTTGGCAGCGATAGAGTTAGTTTTCTTCCTAGCAGCTGGTGTAGTGCTCTGTTTTGGATTTAGGATGAGAATAATGTTGATAACACACTGATGTTTTAGTTGCTGCCAAGCAGCCAGGGACTTTTCAGCTTCTCATACTGCCCTGCCAACAAGAAGGTGGGGGGTGCCCAACAAGCTGGGAGGGGACACAGCCAGGACAGCTGGCCCAAACTGGGATATTCCATACCATATGATGTCATGCTCTGTATATAACTGCGGGCAGGCCAGGAGGCAGGGTGGCTTGGGAACTAGCTGAACATCAGCTTCATGTGGTGAGAAATTGTGCTGTGCGTCACTTGTTTTGTACAGTCTTTTATCATTATTATTATCATTATTATTATATTTTCTGTCCTATTAAGCTGTCTTTTTCTCAACCCATGTTTTTTTATCTTTTTCTTCAATTGTCTCCCCTATCCCACCGAGGGGGTTAGGGAGCAAGAAAATGGCTTTTTTTTTAGCTGCCAACCAGGTTAAATTATGACACCAGCAATATAAGAAAAGTTGCAGCTTTCTTGTGGTAATAAATGTGACTCTTGATCTCTTATTACTTTGTTGATCGGAAGTGAGGACGAGCAATTGCAGTTTCATATCTCTGCCGTAGATGTGTAGAGGTATTTAAGTTGGCTGGATCTTGGCAGCATGGGGCTAGCTGGTCTGGATGCAATGTGAGTTGGTGATTTCACCTTTTCAGCAAAGGAGAGGAAGAACTAATAAAGGATTCTAGTTTGATGCTGTACAGCTTTACTGATAGAATCAGGATTAGCATGGAATTAGCTAAAGGAAAAACTTGTCTCAGAACAAGCTGGGTGTGAAAAGGGACTCCACAACATTCATTAATATCATTCACAGCCTAACTCTGTGCTCAACTTGAATGTTGCTTAACACTTGGAGCCAAAAGCATCAGTGTTTCCATGCACTTTGCGTTATTAGTATAGTATTGAAATGCTGTCGCACAGAACCTGTCTCGAGAGCGGGCAGTGGAGCAGGCTGAGCTGCAGCAGGCGGTGGTCAGTGGGTGTTCCCTGGGCAGCAAGGGTCACCGGTGCCTGCAGGGCCGTGGATGTAGGGAGGGGACGTGGGAAAAGGAAAGGGATTGCGCTTAGCAATCGGAAGAGTTAGCTCTGCGATGCCTGCCTTTCATACTTTTCTGCTAAACTTCTAAGGGATGAGGGAGGGAAGAGAATAGTAACTAAGCATTTCACTGGTCTTGTACTGTACTTGCGATGCATAGTGAACGCAGTATTAACTGTGTGTTGGGTGTGTTTAAAGGTTTGCATATTTGCATATGAATTATTATGTCATTCATTAGGACACCGTATAAGCTAGCTATAGGTGTTCAGCTTCTGTGCTTCATAATAAAAGTAACTTTTCTATGAGCTCTGAGGTGTTGTATGTTTTAGAAGAGAATGATACTTGTTTGTAATCACTGTTGCGTATTGCTAATGATTTAAAAAAACAAACCCAGCAGATTCAGATAGTGATATATGACAGATGCTATGAATTTCTGTCAAAGCTGAGAAGTGGCAATTCCTGATGTCTGTTTAAAGGTTGTTGTCTTTGCCTTGAGGGCAAGAGGGAGCAGTGTCCTCCCACTGTGAATCATTGCTGCTCACTTGCCTGCCCTCAGCTGATGAGGTGGAGGTGTTGGGAGGAACGGAGATGGACGTGGCATGAGAACTGCTGCATAACGATGAGGACAGATGTAGACAAGAGAATCGGTAACGATGGTTAACCTGTAGTGCAATCTGTTTGCAACTGGCTTTCATCTCAAAGTTAATATTGATAAAAGCTTGAGTTCTCTGATATCCTGGTTACCAGTTTAACTGATAAAGCAGCCAATTCACTGATAATAATATTTAAGCAGTAGTGAATGATTAAAGTGGCAGAATCTGGATTCTGTGTAAATAAAGTAGTGTGGAAATAACTGATAGTGTGTATAAAAATGAGTGCAATAAAATAATAAGCATTGCGTGCTATCTTGTTTTGCTGACTTCCTTCAACGCGTTATTTCTCCAGGTAAAGTGTGAATGAAGACTATAGTTCCCAGTGATTATGAGGTTTTATTAAGTTTTGTGAAACTCATCTCCATTGATGTCCTGATTCCTAAATACCGCATGAAACACAATAGGTAAGATAGGGAATATTGAGTCACAGTCATCATCAAATGTGTTCCCATTGAAAGCTTTCCTGAAGCTTAGATTAGAATATTGACCTTTGAGTTAGATCACAAAATAAACATTCTGCTAATAAAAACATAGCTCTAGATCAAATTTGCATCAGGTCTTTGGAAATCTGAAAGCGATCAGTGGACTGGATCTGATCTGCTGCACAGACCTCTTCATTAAGATGCATTATTGTGACCCCATATACTCTTATGGAAATACATGTTTTCTTTTAAGAAATGGAGTAATTTGAACCTCCTGCATCGTTTCACCCAGCCTAAACCCTGTATCTATAATTACAGGCTGTGTTAGATTTTTATTTTTTTTTCATGCCTTTAAAGGCACACATCACTGTAACAAATTCTTGGGACAAAACCGATCTGATCCTTCTCCTCCTGGCAGCCTGAAAGCACTTACTTCCTTGTGTGATGTGAGCAGGCGGTCTGCAAAGGAATGAGCTCACGTGGCATGCTGTCATTTGCTGTGCTGAATCACCGACGGGTGCTTGCGCTGTGGGGTGAGCAAAGGCAGGGCAGAACTTTGTGGCGTGGTTTCAGAATAGCTCTTGAGCTGGGTTGTTTTCTGCTGACTAAAGGTGATCTTACCGGAAAGAAAGAGGAACCCGTGTGAGTCTCTTGTCTTCTAGGCTGGTTTAGCAGGGACGTGAGACCATTTCCTTCCTCTCCTCACTGTCCAGAAACAGGCAAGCAAACAAAAAGTAGGCAGGGGATGGATTTTTGTTTGCTTCTGTGTTAAATCCAGTCATGCCTTGTTCTGAATATCTTCAGCTGCTGCGGAGCTATGAAAATTTTCCTTTTCGTGCAAGCCGACAACTATGTAGATTTGAATGTGGTACTTTATTTGCATGCACGCAGTCACTCCCGGGCAGGCTTGGTGCGGGAGGCTGGGTGGGATGGAGGGGTAGTACCCCCATTTTTCAGCTGCAGCGGGGCAGCATCCTGGCAGTGCTGCGAACCAGAGCCGCCTCTGCCGCCGCCATGGGCGCTTTGTCGTGCCGGGGACGAGGCTGGCGTGGGTCGTGCTAGTGCGATTAGCAGAAAAGCCTCGCTGAAACATGTGAGATTAGGCTCGAAATCTCTTATACCTTCAGGTGAGTTTGTGGTGTCCAGCATATTATTAAATATACATGAGTTGTGTGTGTATATAGGTGGTATATTAATAGTATCTGGATAAAATGTTTGGCAAGTTACCCCACGGATTCTGGTTGTCATTTTTCCCTCCCTCCTCATGTGTTTGTATAGGGTTTGAAAGACTTTTTCCCAAATTGAGTGACTTGTTTCTGACACTTGACTTTTATCTGCAGCCATGTTTGTTCTTAATAGATACTGTTTATTGCAGTCTTGAGAAAAAAAAATCAGTTAAGTTTGTGTTGTAGCGTGTTCCTAAGAACTGCCCTGTGTAGGACATATCTTTAGAAACATCTTGTGACACAAGATACAATTAATCATTGCTGACTTGAGAGATGGGGAACTGATTTTTTTAAACCTGTTGGAGGTACATGTTTCATTATTGCAGATGTTGTGGGTTAGCCAGAGAGAGCGTGCTAAAAGAAATCTCAGTTCACTTTCAGAATAGAACCTTGTTCTGATCGAGGCCCAAAACCTTTTTGTTTCAACCTTGAGTAGCTCTGTAGAGCTGCACTTAGTTAGCTGCATTGCAGAGCCAAATGATGAGTGTGTAAACTCTGGCACACGTTGGAGTAAAAGCACTCCAGAGACCACGAATGCTTTATGAAATGGGCTGCTGTGCATGGGGATCAGCCGCCGCAAAGTCCCGCTGCCTTACAGCTTGACACGGAACTGTAACAATGTCGCTTGACTTCGGATTTATTTTGTGTATTAAAATGAGTTTCCACTTGAAATTTGGATTTAAAAGGTTCTTGAAATTACACTAGGGAAACCTCAATTAACAAAGGAAAACTGCCCTTGACTTCAGTGTTGGTCCAAACAAGCCAAATCTTTGTCACCTGCTGTCTCACCCCACTTGAAGTAACTATCAGCTGCTTCCTTGCTGGGGGTAACTTTGTGTTTTCCATCCTAAACTGTAGCATATCTTCCACAAGTCGTGATTAAATAGGCAAAACTTTGATTCTACGTTTTGTTGCACCTTGTGTTGCACACATAAGGTTGCATCGAGCTAACGCAATTTGTATTACATCTGTGCGCCCGTTGTGTCCTTAGCGTTGTGGCTGACCTAGGAGCTCCGGGCCTTTCCGGCACCAAAGGGCCCTGGAGGCTGTCGGCCTTGAAGGTGGGATTGCGGAGTGCGAGTGCTGGTCGGCACCTCTGCAGGGGGTGGTGACGCCCGTTCCCTGGTCTTGGCGTGACTTGGGTTAGGGGATGAACTTCTCCAGCGCGCTAGCAGCTGCTGTCGGGCAGGGTGGATGAAGGCTGTACCCTGAGGAGGAGAGAGGAGCCCTTCTCCCTGCTTACCCTGGCAGGGGAGGGAAGCTGGGACACGGCCCCGTCCCTGCTTTCCCGCTTGTGTGCACAGCGGACGTGCTGTAGCTCTTTGTCAGCAGCGGGACTGGGACAAAGCAAGCTCTGTGTGCTTGCCCAGCTGTCGGGGCATCTCTTAAAGTTGCAGGGGACTTTGGCTGAAGGATTTAAGAACGACAGGTCTCGGTAGCCCTGATTCACTCAGAATAGTGCCCCTTGCACTTCAAAACACAAACGCGTGCTGGAGTGTTGCCCTGATGGAGGGGGTTATCGTGAGTGGTGACGGAGCGATCCGCTTTGGCGAGGCAGTGCAAGCCTTGACCACCACCAGCATCGGGGCTGCTTGCGTCCCGCGCCAGCAAACGTATTGGGTCTCCTCCGGGTGCCGACCGGCACGCACAAAACTGCCCCGCGCTCCCCGGAGCTGAGGTCACCCTGCTCGATTCCTGGGAGCGTTTTAAATGGATGAATCCAGAGGATTAGTTTGATTCGTCATATGAATTAAAGTATTGGATTATTTTTTTTTAATGAGGGGAAACTTGCTCTGTTTTCATTTAGAATCCATTGTTCTCTTGTTCTTTTAATCACTTTCTTCTGGGATGGCTTAATTGCTTTTTCTAGTAATGCATTTTCAGGGAAGAGAAGTACACACAATGGTACGTTTTGTTTAAGAACCAGAGGCTTAGGTGGAGTTCTCAGGACTTTTTCATTTAAATGTGACTCCATCAGCTGGAGAATAGTAGGAATAGCTTGCTTTGTGCTAATAGACTGAGATTAAAGACATGAAAATAGAATTTGGCGGTTCCTACCATTAAGTTACTGCGTCGTGATTCTTAGCCAAGTCACGCTTTTGGCAGGTGAGTATTTGCTGTAGGATCCGCCGCTGTTCAGCTGCGGAGGAGACGGTACCCGGATCCCTTGGGGACCCCTCTCGTGGGGGGCTCTGCCCGGCGCTGGCGTGCGGGTCCGCGGCAGAGGCGTGCCCTGGGCTCGGGCGGCCGCGCCGGGAGGCTTTCCCAGAGCGGGGTCAGCGCCGGCGGAGGGGTGCCCCGTGTCAGTAGCCTGCCAGTCTTGCAAATTAGCTTGTGTGACTCGAGATAGACTTTTCCCATCTCTGGAGCGCGTGTACTATGGACGTGGCTTATTTGAAAACCTAGTTATGATGTAATAGAACTACTGTATGTAATAATTATATAGTATCTAGGCCCTTCTTGTATTTCATAGTTTGGCCGTGTTCTCTGCTTCCTCGCACTGTTAGGTCCAGTTCTGACTGAATCTTTCTCAGCTTTAAATAGCCAAAATTATTAACTCTTTTTTTTTTGCTTTTAAGCTGCTACAGTTTATACTTGTTGAAATGTTCTGGGATTATTTTCTTAGCCTCCTAACTTGTCATGGTATCAAACCCCTGCCTTCTCTGCACTGAAGGCCGCTGGATGTGGAATGCAGATGACTAAGGCATTTTATTTTTATAAACATATAAATAACAAACAACCTTTACTTCAGCATATTGATTTTTCTGTTGTGGAATTAGCCACTCCCCTGACTCTGCAATGCTGCAATATTCAACTAGTTTTTACAGTCAATGGTTAAAAATGACTGTACTTATCAGTGATGTTACACAGTAGCATCATTATTTAATAACATCTTACGCTGTTACTTTTTCTCTTCAGAGACGCTAACTGAATTTTTACAGTAAATATGAAACTTTATATACTCTACTGTAAGGCTTCTGGGTTACAATTTGAGAATTGCATCTATGCGAAGCCAGACATACACTTGGTTCTGTAAAATTTTGGTGAAGTTGCAGGCATGCAAAATAGTTCTCACTTGAACACCTCGAACCTCAGATGTCCCGCTCTCGTTTGACCTCCTTCCGCTCGCGCCTGGGAGCCGCCGGAGTGCGGGAAGAGGTATGTGACTTGCTCGCAAGAGGAGCCTTTCATTAATGTTGCAAGTTGTGATCTCTCAATTTGGTACTTAAGCACGGAAGAGGAGTGGGGGCTTTTCTGCGGCACAAAGCCCTGCACATTGTCTGGTTTCTGAACAGAACACCAGCGGGAGCAAAGCCATCTTGTGTCAATTACACGTTTGGGCCAGTCCCGCTTCCAGCCCTGCGACCTGCCGCCCGGCAGGAGACTTGGCTGTCTGAGTGCCAGCGTCGTGCTCCGGCATGTCCCCCGACTTCCTCGGAGCATCCCGAGGGTGCTGCTGTGCCTGTCGGCATGTCTGCACAAAGGATCACAAGCACGGGGTGGCTGGAAAAGAACAGCCATTCTAACCAATGTACGTGTCAGTCATGCTTATTTTAAAACATCTGCTACTGGTTGAAGTTCACTTGTACACCTTTGGTCTCCCTGTACGCTACGCCTTTTTCTTTTTTCCTGATTCAGCAGTCTACTTCCAAATCAGAGAAATCCTGGTGTTTTGAGCAAGTTCTGCAGCTCGCTACTTAACTGCAATGCCTTCTTCCCCTCCTCCTGTCTTTTCTGAGTACCCGCCTCCTCTTCCAATATAAGCCATGGATGGGCTGATCCTCCATCCCACCGCTCCGCAGGCTGGAGTAAAACTAACGTGTACAGAGCAGCATTTCTCTAATGCTTTACTGATCTCGCTTCTAATGAGCGTGTGAATCCACCATTTGTAGTTCGTATATATCTATACTGTGGATATCCTGCTTTTTCTGACTTAATCATTAACTCTGAATTCGTGTTCAGGGCTGTCAGTCTTATCTCACCCTCCCAACCTCGATGACAGAGCATCAAGATCTTACACCACCTTAGAGAAGCAGCTGAACACTTGTGCCTTGGTTTTCCCACTTTAACTAAAGACAGTACTAGGGATATGAGAATATTGAATTCAGCTCGTTGCTGTCTGAGGTGCCGTCTGAGCCTGGAGGCAGGATGCAGTGTTACGATGCTAGTCATGTACAGCCCTTGGTACAGATTTTGCTCTTTTATTACAACTTGTCATACACAACTGCTGAAGAGTGAGCAAGCCCTTCTGCAATACGGCTGAAATATGATTTCTGGTAGTTAGGCTTTTTTGCGATCACTTTAGTATAATGCACTGCTTCAGGCAACCCTCCATTCTTTCTTCTTAGCTTTCTACCCGCTGACATCAAAGTAACATGCAAACTGTCAGTATTTTGCCTCTATTTTTGTTGTTATCCCTGCTGTTATTTCAAGGTCTGATAATGCAGTGCGCTGGAGGCGATGTGGGTTAATAGGATGGTTACCTCAGCAAGAATGGTATTTTAGTTGTTGCAAAGGGAAGTGTTGTTTGGGTATCTTCCCCGTGAATCAAGGCTGTTTGCTCTTTCAGCTGCTAAATGCAGATCTAAAAGCTATTGTGCTCCACCCTGTCTCACTATAGCTTACATGTGTGATCTGAAACAAAACCAAGTGTACAGAATGCTTATAAAAAAAAAACAAAAACAAAAAAAACCTGTCTTCAGTGCAATAAGGTGATACGTAAAGGATGGAGTGTCTCCTGCTGTATTTAAGAGTTATGGCCAACTAGATAATGGATTCAGCAGTGGGGATTGATTTATAACATGAAAAGAAAGCTTTTTTGGGGTAGTAGGTGCCACACTAACCCTGATTTTTATTTCTTCTCCCTTTTTGAAAAGGAAAGGCGGGGGAAGGATTGCAGAGGTGAGGGACCAGCTAAGCAAAAGGTAACCATGTGGAGGGCTAGATCTGAAACGTGCTGTGCTGTGTGCACTGCAGGCAACTGCTCTGTCCTGAAGATGAAGAGTGTTTTATCAATAGCAACAGAACAACCTCATCCTCTTTCATGTTCTAACAATTACCTCCTCTTTAGTAATCCTGCTACTGTTACAAGAACTTCATTAAACTGGACTCTGAAGGCAGCTGACCTAAGTGTCCTGACTGGAGCAGGAAAATCAGGCAAAGTCCATATCACTACCAGGGTAAATAAAAGTTGTGTGATTTATGGGGAAAGATGCACATTCGTTGGTTTGTTTCCTGGCATATCTCAGATTGCTTTTAAGTTTCTGTGAGAGGGAGGAGTAACAAGATGCCTTGGAGTCAAGGTGAACTAGTATACCAACAATTTTAATTTTTTGTTTGGCTTACAAGTGAGTTGGAATTGTCTTGCCTAACATCTTGGCAGGCAGGGGGGTACCTGCCCATCACTAGAAGTCTATAAATGAGAAGCTGTACTTGAAGAAAGTCTTCAGACACAGAGAAACAAATGCTGGCTAGGGGAGGAGAATGTCAGTTCTCCTAGCTTCACAGACATCCGAAGAAGAGTTGGCAGGCAGAGCAAAAATAAATTTCCTGCATCACCTCTGGTTTTGCAACTTCCTTCTGTTTCTGGTGTAAAGACTGTGTTACAATGGCCAACTTCTGTAAGCAACCCGATTTTTTTTTTTTTT
>VXBL01005310.1:407553-420749 GCA_013400195.1 Aramus guarauna
TTTTTTTTTTTGTAAATATGAGCAGGGAAAGCTCAAGAACTATGTTTGAGCTGCTCTGACCTGGCTCCATGACTACTTCTCTGGTTTGCATGGACTCACAGGCTTCTCTGAGGACTGCCAGACATGCCAATAGTAAGTGACTGTGCCGTATGCTCTGAGCACCAAATGAGAGCAGGGAATTGCTAATTGAGCTGCTTTGAAACGTGTTTTGAACACACAGTCTTTGTATTTCTGTTGCTGTGACTCATTTAACAATAGACTGCAAGATCGGTATATAGTGCTTTAATTGGCTTGAACTTTGTATATGATTTTGAGGGACTTGTACTGAGATGCTATCAATTCCCAGGTATATCATATTTGCAGAGTGCAGTAGCTATTTTGAAACCTGAGTTGTGCTTCTGCTGAATCCTTTTAACCAGACCCGCAGGTAAGAAGTGCGTGCTGCCCTCCCTTTCCAGAGCCTGGACACTGGCTCTGCAGAGAATCACCAAGTATGCTTGTATACATATCCATTGGGTGGTCGATCTTGGAAAAAATGAACAGAAAGATCTTTCTGGTATTTTTATTAACCCGAAGGGACAGCATTGCAGTGAAAAGGGATCCTGATTCTTAGTTTGGTTCATTCTTCAGCAAATCTAGATTCCATCCAGACCTGGTTAATCTCTCTTGAAACCGGATCACAGCAAGACGTGCAGGCTTGAACTGGTACCTCTTGGTGTGTCTGTTCTTTAAAGGGCAGGGTCTGACAATCCTAAATCCCTCCAGCGCAGAGGTCCCAAGGCAGCATCTCACTCTCTGCTGTGTTGCTATAGCCATATTGTTATGCTGTATGCCACGTTCCTCCAGCCCCTCCGTTAAAAACAAGGGAACTTCTTTGGCAATCTTCTCTGAATCTTCTTCCTCAAAAGCATAGAGTGGCAGTCACGCTCATGCAGGAAGGCGTCTCAGACTGCGTTGGAGATTTCATTACTAAAGGGAATGGGAACCTGGGAGTAGGATGATTTCTGCAGGTGAAGAGTGATGGGTGTCTGTTAAACACCATCTGGCGTTTCTGTGACTAGCTGGGAAATATATAGCTGCTCTGATCAAATAATATCTCCTATGTTCTTAGTTTTAAATGCCAGGATTACCCAGAAACTTGGATAGGTAGATTATCCAGAACATGGAAGCAAAAATAGGACTTAACATGTAAGAATTGAAAATCTTCTTTACTTGACCGCAGTTTTAAAGTTGCTGTGGTTATCAGCTAGAAAAATCTTTACACTTGTTGCAACAACCTCCGTTTAATGGTGTATCTTAAGTTAATATGCAAATACCACAAGCATACAGTGTCACTTACAGGGAATAATTAGCATGTTTTCTGGGGCCTTGCCTGTAGCTTTGCAGATGCCGTAGTTTTAAAGTTGTTTGATGTTCCAGTCTTATTTTGTAAATAGTATTGCTGTACCCAGGAGTGGCTTCTTACTTAGTGCTTATCTGTAGTCATTAGAATTCAGTGCTTCTTGTTTACAGACATAAGGGACCAAGGGAAAAGAAGAAGGGTCTGCAGATGGTATTACCTGTTGGGATGGCTTTAACAGCTATTTCATAGCCAAGTAATCTCTTAAACACTACTGAAGAAGACTGACTCAGTTCTAACTTACAGTATTTTCATATTAGCAATTGTAAAGATTTGTCAAACTCTTCTGTAGAAGATAGGTTAAACAGAAAATCTACAGATTTAGTGAAGACTGTAACCATCCAAATGGTGTCTTGTTAACCTCTTGCTCCTAGTTGCCTGACCTTATGTTTATTCGGATTGGGTAGATCTCATGTAGTTGTAAATATCTAAGTAAGAGGCAGATAAACAAGAAAACTTGTAAAACAAATATAAAATGTGAATACGTCAGTAAAAATGCTTTTGTGTGTCTAACTCTCTCTCTCATTCAAGTTGCAGGAGTCATCACGGCTGACTTTTTATCAGGATTATTTCACTGGGGAGCAGATACCTGGGGATCTGTGGAGCTACCCATAGTTGGAAAGGTTTGAGATTCTTATCCTGAAGCTTGAAAAAGTTATGAAATACTTTTCAGAAACCCTTCCAGTATTCCCAGCTGTGTTAGACAGTGTATATAAGCTGTACAGCTCCCCTGTCCCCAGAACCCTCCTCCACTAAATGGCACGGTATATTGTTGGTAAAGTGCCATGTTTACGCTTGGCCTAGGTGACATGTGCAAGGTGACACTGTTCCATTTTATCACTTTGTTGAATGTTTGCACGCAGTTTTGCAATACCAGTGTCCACAGACCTTCCCAAGGCACTGTGGGAATGGCCTGACACCACAAGTGTAGAATCCTGGCCAGACTTGTGTAGATCTTCCAAAAGGCCAATAAACACAGAGATGTGGAGAATTGTTCCTGTAGCTAAGCTCTCTAAAAGCTGTCTTGTAAAATATGAATGCGCTCCAGTAAGAAATCTTGCCAGTTGTCTGCACTACCAGGTGTTGTAAAGGCGGTGATGGCTAAAGATTTAGATTTGAGGTGTATAATACATCTGCAGCTACAAATGCCAGATGCTTATTGGAAACAATAATCTGGTTTTTAAAATAAACTTCTTCATAGCTACCATTAATTGCTTCTCACAGTATGATATCAGAAAGATCTCTATTAAAAAAAAAAAAGTCTATGGGATATTCTATGTGATATTCCTTGTAATTATCCAGAAATACATGAACTAGAACAGCAGAATTAAGACTGTTGATTTTATGCTTATTTTTGTTCCCCTTCAATAGACTTAGTAGTCCTTGAATACCTGTATCTGTGGACCATAGGGGTTTTTAAAAAAAAAAAAAAAAAAAAAAAAAAAAAGAGGGGGCACTGTAGGAGATTATGCGTGAAATAAGCAAGAGTTCAGACTAGTCAGAACACCTTTGCATAGGCTGTACATGATGGATGTGATAAAGGCAAATAGTGTGCCGCCTCTCCAATTTGCTCTGTCTCCTCTGGAATTGTGTATTCAGATGTGATTTCTCCTACAGAAGACTTCCGTATAGTATATTTGACTTACGTTGGTTTGTCTATGTAACTTCACTTGCATTTAGTCTCTTAAGACTGTCATCTATAGCCCATACAAAATGTTAGGCTGAATTTTCATTTTTTAGTATTTTCTTGGTTTATGCTGCTTAGCAAGTGACTTATATTTGTGAATTTCACAGGCTTATTTTGTCTGTAAAATTAGGACGCTGATGCTTTGATTTTGAGATCTAGAGACTAAAGATCCTAAGTGAAAATTAAGAATAAAACTGAAAAGCAATCAAAACTGGATTTGAGTCTGAGAACTGAATTGCTTTGCAAATGTAAATCAAGTTATCTGAAGTGTTGTTGTCACAAGAGTTTGAATCCTGCTTGCATGCTTTGTGCTGTGGAACTCTCTTAACTCAGCCATCAGATTTGAATGCATGTGAGGTTTTGGGGGTTTTTTATATTTTTCTTTCCAAGATGATTATTGAGCCATGGTGTCACATTTATCAATCTGTTTTTTTCAGGCTTTCATCAGACCTTTTAGAGAACATCACATTGACCCCACAGCAATTACCAGACATGATTTTATAGAGACCAATGGAGACAACTGCTTTATGACACTAGTCCCGTTGGCAAACATGGCATACAAATTTGTTTCTTTTTCCCCAGGTAAGCTGTTACTTCTGACTTATGTGGATTTAGCAGTTTTGTTGATACTTAAATGAACATTTGTCTGTGTGAAGCTAGGAGAAATCAATGAATGAGAGCTGGCAAGTAATAGCTGCTGGAAGCATGATCCTCCTGGGAGGACAGAGGGGTTTTGTTTGTT
Source organism: Aramus guarauna (assembly GCA_013400195.1). Classification (NCBI taxonomy): domain Eukaryota; kingdom Metazoa; phylum Chordata; class Aves; order Gruiformes; family Aramidae; genus Aramus; species Aramus guarauna. The sequence goes on from VXBL01005310.1 coordinate 411,382, forward strand.
TTGGGTTTTTTTTGAGGTGGAAGAACTAGAAGGTGGGACAGCTAGATTCTCAACAGAGACTCTGTGGGTAAAGAGTATTGCAAGGAAGCATTAGAAGTTACAGTAAATATTCTGTGCATATAGGGAAACTCGTTCTAAAGTTCATAAAAATGCTTCATCTCTGTGTAGAAGTACTTTATTTGCAAACTGGTAGTGAAAGAATTAAAGGATTAATTTAATTTTATAGATGGTAAATTCAGAGTTTAATTTCCTGTTTATGGCAGGTTGATAGACGTTGGCATTTACCAGCCTGTCTTGTGACATTGGAATTGCTTATGGCTCACTGGCTCTCATGACACTTCTGGCAAAGCAGCTTCGTCAAGGCCTTTGTTCCTGCAGCACCAGGCAGCTCTGTCTGGGCAAGACATCATTTTCCTAGTAGAAATTTACCTTTTCACAAATGGTATTTAAAGATACACATCTTGTTTTACAGAGGCGTTATATGAAACGTGTCCTTGGGAGTGTTATGTCTTTGCCCTTATCATCTTCATAACCATGACGAACCAGATTCACAAGTGGTCTCATACGTACTTTGGTCTTCCACGCTGGGTCATATTTCTACAGGACTGGCATGTCATCCTGCCACGGAAGCATCACAGGATCCATCACGTGTCTCCACACGAGACGTACTTCTGCATTACAACTGGTACTGCCACCTGGTTCATACTGCAAGTTCTTTTCAGTACTCTGTGCAATTCACCTGGCAAGATGTAACTTAGTGACAGCATATGAAATACCTAGAAAATGACATTGTGAAACTAACCGTGCTCTTACTTTCGCAAAGAGCTCACGCAGCATAAAAAAAGGGGGGAGAGGATTTGTGACTGGCTAAAAGGTAGCTTTCAGCCTGATGGGGTAGTCAGTGGTGCTGAGATCCGATTGTGTGATATCTTGGTAATCTCAGGCTAGTAATGGATTTTGTTCATTAAAGTCTTAAAGCCGCTGTTCTTTCAAAAGAGCATATCATCTGCAAGTGCAACTTGCCTTGAATGCTCATTTCTAAAGCAAGGCTTCTGGATTTTCAGCACTCATTCGTTCTGATGTGAAGCAGAGGAGTAGACAGGCTTGCAGAAAATCCCTCTTATATGTATATTAAATTTTATGCCTGCTGTACAGGTGGGTATATTCAGTCACCAGTGTTGCAGAATCCTGAATAAGTTATCAAGTTAATCAGACAGGTGGAAATAAACCCCTCTGGTTCTTCATTCTGTCACTGGCTTTGATGAACAGTTTCTGTCAGTTTTGAAGTATCTTACCAAGAATCAAATCTAGTTCTCATGAACAGAATGCCATGTAAAAACAGTACAATTAAGAAGCTTGACTTTACAGGTGATGGCAAAAACCTTGCCACCCTGAAAGCTGCTTTCAGTCCTATGTCCTGAAAGTTTAAGCCTGACCATTATTAGCAGTCTTGGGCTAGTTGATTTTTCTCATTAAAATAAAAGCATGTGCTTCTGTTTGCTCCATGCTTTCTGTAAGCGTTCATACCATGCTCGTCTGACATCAGACAGCATGTTAGATTGTATTCTTGGATTTTTCAGTGGAGCAAAGTGTTTCTGCAGCTCTAATTCTCTTTCTTCTAGGTTAGAAGTGAGGAGGAGGACAGAAGTACGCAATCAATGTTCTATTTAAGAGGTCTTTACCAAGTAAAATAGGACTAGTTATAGTAATGCACTTGTCAGTGACTGAAGAGTAGGCAGGCAAGTCCAAAGAATGTACTTGGATTCAGAGCTGACCTGTGTACATAAGGGTCTGCCGCTGTACTGTTGCCAGGGAAGGTGTCAGTTAACGGAGCTTTCTGGCATTCCCAAGGTTAAAGTCCTTTGCAATAGTTTGTTTTTTTTTTAGACACCTGGAAGGAGTTGCCTGTTCCTTGAGGGTTAATGGCTGTGTTAATGAGAGTTGCATGTGCTGACTTCCTGAAGGGCATCGGTATGCAGCCAGTTGAGTGGAGCTGCAGGATGGGAAAGGTCATGTCCAACTGTAGAAGGTGGCTGAAAACAGGGCGTGTTTTGATAGATCCTTAAAACCATAGTGCCTCATTAAGAACAATCTAGCTCTCTAGAAATATGATATTTTTCAGCAGTGAAAATCCTGGATATTCTCTCCCTTTAGTGTTTGTGTCTATAATGGCTATAGACACAGTCTAGGACATCACCACCAAGAACAGTTGTTTTCCTTCTGGCTGTGTCACTGCTGCAGGCTGGTTCTTGGACCTGGCAGAGCTGGCTCTGCGGCAGCTTGTCTGTGTTCAGTCTTGCTCGTGCTATCCTGCGTTTTACCTCTTTCATGTGGACCGCTGCTGCCAGCTCACTGTTTCCATTGTGGCAACAACTTCTTCATTCCTGCCTCTCCTTTGGTTTTGATTTTGCGCTTTTTTCCCTTTTCCAGAAATACACATGGAGTAAAGTATGTGTGCTTACAGAACAGTTCTGTACATGTGGGATAACTAATATAACCCCGTGTACATCCATCTCTTCCTGGTTGTAGGAAAATTTCTACAGGGAAATAACATTTCCTGGTACTGATTTCTTTTGGTTTTCCTAGTTCTGCAATATTTAATAAAGGAGGCCTAAAGTTACTATAGCATATATTGTAATAAAACCCTGTGAAATTGCCTCTTTGTGCATTCTCCTGTCAGTTATAATAGTTAGGTTGGCATCAAAATACAGTATCATAAAATCAAGTTAACATGCTAATTAATATCCTAAAAGTGAGACATAAAGCCTTGTGTGAATTCTAGCCTCACAGTCTGTACAGTGCAACATTTCTGCACAGTATTCAAGATACCCTAAGTTTGTAGGCTAGGAACAATGCATTAAACTCCTCTTACATGCAGAACGTGATGGCACTTACTGCCATTTTACATAAAATGGTAAAAGCCAGTCCCGTATCAGCCTGTTGCAGCCCTTCTGGTTACTGGGAAGCAGAAGTGCTCTGTTCACCAGGTTGCACACCTTTGGGAGTGTGCTGCTGGTGGTGCTACTGTCTTCATCCAGGAAGCGTCCAGAGTCAACTACCGTTAAATGCAACGTGGGACTACAACAAAATTTCCCCACCATAGGCTTCATGAGCAATCAGTTACACAACTTTAATTTTTCCCAGGGAGAGCATAATACATTTTGGTACCTTAAAAATGAAAATTTTTTGCTGGAACTATCTAAACTTGAGGCTTTACTTAAGAAAATAATTTGTTTACTTTATTGAGCCTTAGTTAGTGGTTTGTAGGTCCCAAATGGAAGTAACTTTTTTAATTATATCTTTTTTCTAGAAACTGTAGCGTTGGCAATGTATTTGAGATTTCAGAGCCGTGATTTGTGCATTTTCTTCCTTGCTGTACTACCTAATGAGAAACACAGGGAAAAACAGGGCTGGCTCTGGTGATGGGGAACCTAATCAGGGAAAAATAGCTGAAATTGCTGGGTTGGGGTTTTTGTTTGGTTTGTTATATTTCAATAGTAAATCTAAGGTGCTACTAATACAAATGTCTTGCTTCGAACACAAGTCATTCAACTTGACAGTCCTTTTCTGATAGCTTTGCAATGGCCATAGAGTAGTCCACCTCTGAACTCCCCTTACATCTGCTTCGTGTTTAAATTAGAGAATGTTATTAAATAAACATTGCAAGACACTGAACTTTGTCAAACTAATCCTTTTTTTTTTTTTTTTCCTTTGCAATCACTTAGGTTGGCTGAACTATCCATTAGAGAAGATAAGATTCTGGAGGTGTTTGGAGAACATTATCCAAGGAGTTACTGGAGAGAAGCCAAGAGCAGATGACATGAAATGGGCTCAGAAAATTAAATAACTTTTGCCAGCCTTCTGCAATCCTTAACTTGTTGCCAATGTTGTTTTTTAAAAAAATAAATAATTAAATAAAGCCATCAGCCAAATTCAAGACCTGCAAAGAAATAACAGACAAAGCACAAACTAAAAAGTGCTAACACAGACTGTAATGAAAAGAACTAATTCTTAAACCAATACTTGAAATGAAGATGATTACTTTTACTGAGCACCTTTTCGTTTAGCCGTGTCTGCTTACATCTTAGAAAATACTTCATCACCGTATCTCATAAGGCTATCGGGCAAGCCAGAAGGCAGGACAGTCACTCCATTGGTACGTGGTGGCGTAGTTAACATGTGTTGTATCAACATTATTTAACACTTCAAAAATAGCTTGTTGCCTAAGACCTATAGGGGCAATATTGACAACAGTTTGTCACTTCATGTTTGAGTCCAAATACACCGTGTGAAAACAGTGCGTCAGAGTAATGGAAGCCTATAAAATCATCACTGTTCGATGCACTTAGTGATCGATAAACTTACAGCTCTGTCTTCGCTATCATGTTAAATCTAATTGATGTAATGTGGGACAGACTTTTGAGAATCCCACTCCACCAGTGGGCCACAAATCCTCAAGTGTCTTCAGTTTCCCTTAAAATAAAATTGTTCTACTCTCTGCGTGGAATTGAGCAAACTGTTTCTGCATAAGCCTTCAATTTAACAAGCCTCTGAGCAGAGGGAGGGCACCCAGTACCAAATGTGCTCGTGTTTGTTCATGTGGAGTGCTCACTGATGAGTCTTCTATTAAGTGTTTCCTACCCTGACAATAAATGTTTAAAATATAGTTCTAGCATTGGGCACATTGCAAATAGCTGTATTCAAGAGCTCAAGGTATCAAACTTGTAATGCTAGAAGAGAAATGTCAATGACTGGTGTTTTGGGTTTTTTTTTGTTTGTTTTTTTTAAGGTGCTTGCTTGTTTCTGTAAATAATATAAAGCCTTAATCTCTTCTGGTGTAATGGAATAATATTTTAATGTGATGTTTGAATGTATATAATATATTTATAACAAAGCCGTCAGATAATACTAATCATGTTTGTTAAGTCTTGTTGCTGTTCTTCATTCATATGTTGTCAGCACTTAGTCCAAGATCTTGATCACTGGTTGCAAAATGCTTGACGCTTTTCCAGCTGCCTGAAACACCTTGCAGCCTGTTAAGTCTTGTTTAAATTGAAGCGATCATTTGTTTTTTCAGCTTTGTAGGAGGTTGACACTATTACAGCAGACTTCAACACCTTTCAAGAAGCGCAACTAATTCTGCTTTGGAGGCTAAGGAGTAATTCTGCTGGACTGGGGGAGGGAGTTCCCCTAAGAACATCCACAGACATTTTATCAAGTGAAGGTGGTTTGGATCTTGTCTAATTCCCTCCCAAATGAAATTTAACTGACGGTCAAATCTAAAACCATTTTCCTTTCCCTAGTTGTAAATTGTGTTGAATCCAAACCGTCTTTTCCTGAGGCGTATGGTCAGGGGATTTTGAGTCATGGGTTTAGACTCAACCTCTTTGGATGTGAGGGACCACAGCTTCTTAAACAGTTGGAGCTTGGCAGTTCTCCTTCAGTGGAAATGACTGAATGCAGATGTGTTTGAGCTGGGCCCTATGGATTAAAATTGCAGTTGGTACCTTGTTTGCAAAATATTCAACATGCTTAAATGATTCAGGCCTTCAGAGAACTTTATACCAGTGCCGACGACTACTGTCTAGTTGTCATAGTCAGTATCAGGTCTCCCTGTAGCTTTGACAGTAAAGAATACTTCTTCTTCAGTAGAAGTCTCAAAATGCACTTAGTTGAAATGGGAGGAAGAGGGAGGAATGTTCCCTTAATGCTCTTACTGTGCAGACTGGGGTCTGATTTCATACTGTCTTAGGTTGTCCCGTTTGTCTCCCACCCGTGCTATCAAAAGCCTTGGCGAAGAAGGTCGTGTATAAGAACATGGAGCACGGGGAGGGAACAGCTGAGAGGTTGCAGGCTTGGTTAGGGAAGGTTGCTGCAAGCTGGCAGGTTCTTGGTTAATTATTGCCTACTTCTCCCAGATCTGACTGTTTTAAGAGTTTTGATTCTGTGCCACACCTGTTGGCTTAAAGATGTTCCTAGGAGCAGTTTTATCTCATTGTTTTAACTTCCAGGTGCTGACTTTATATTAAAAAAAAATTGAGACATGAATATAAACTTGGGTGGGAAGAAAGGTAACTTCTGCTGTTGTGGAAGTCAGTGTGGTGACCGTTACTCTGAATCAGTGAAGTTAGATCTGTTAATATTTGCTGTTTGTGGCTGAAACTTATTTTAAATTTCTTAGGCATGACAGGTGTGGCAGGCGTTGAACTGAATACGTGCTGAATGCTGGTGAGGTGGGGATGCAAACTGTCCGGTGGCTCCACAGCAAAGTGCTTCTCCTTCCTCTTCTCCCCTCCCACTGCCAGTGTCCTGCACGTTGAGCGGTGCAGGAGTGCTTAGGGAACGACAGCCATTGCTGTGGGTAGAAGGAACTGCAGTAGTTATTTCTGCCATCTTGACAAAAGTTTAAATTCACGCCTGCTTCCACCTCGAGACCCCCACAATCCCTGTTCTAGCAGACTTGTAGTGCTCGGTTGTCTGTCCCTCCAGCCCTCGTCCCTTTCTTCCCCCTGCCCTCAGTTTAAGTAAGCCGGTGTTGGAGCCCAGGACCCAACCGGGCGGGTGCTCGGGACTCCTGCGTAAAACAGCCTTAAACCGCACTTGAGAGCTCATCTCACTGCGGATTTAAATGCTGAGTGAACAGCAGTAGTGCAGTGTACGTAACAAATGGATTTGAAAGACATAATTTATTAGACTTTGTACTTCAGGAGTGCTGCTAAAGGCAATTGCTGTTGCCCAAACCTCTCTCAGCCGCTTGATTTACACTTACCAGAAACAAATCTGAGCTACTAATGCCGGTGGCTGCTGGGCCTATCTATCTGTTAATCTTGCTTAATTATGAGAAACTGGGACAGCCGCTAATCTCCGGATGCTGCTTTACATGCTGCTGCGGTGCTCGAGTCCGGAGGCAGCTCTGGCTCGGAGTGACTCCGTGTGTCCGACATCGCTGGCACCTCCCGGGGTCCCTGTTAACCTCACTGGCACGAGGCAGCGTCGAGGGGCATGGCCTGTGAGGAGGTTTGGGTTTGTAATCCTTGATCTCCCTCCCTGCTGCGAGATGTGCCTTTCTGCTGCTCGGAGGAGGGTTAACGAATGCCTGGGTGCAGCGGCTTTGGTTTTGGTCTTCAGTTACTCTGGAAACTCTTCCACCCCCTTAAAGTAGGGGATGCTTCTGTGAAGTCAATATGGCAATTCTGGAGCAAAAGGCTACGTGGATCCTTCTTAGCAGATGTAAATCGGGCTTAAGATAAATTTGTCTTAAGTTGATTAGGAGCAGATTAGAGCTAAAGCAGAATAAGGCACTCCTTTTAAACTCCTCAGGGATGGCCGGCATTCCAGTTTAACGGAGTGCTTTTAAACGCTATTTGATGTCAGCCTGTCGCTCCACAGAATGACGCGGTTAGTCTCCTGCTCCCTGGACCTTCAGGAGAAGGTCTTCCAGGCCTTCGGCTTCTGCCAGGTCCGTAGTCGCCCTCCAACGCGCCGGCTGCTCGTGGTAACGCGAGGGCCTAGCAGAGCCGACGTTCCTTACCTGTATCCCACGAGCAGAGCTGTGTGGGGACTCCTCTGCAAGGGGAAGCATTGCACTGTGGTAAACTGAGGAAAATTACGGCAAAGTGCCTTGAAATCCCGCTCAGCCTTTTCTTAAGCCGCTCTTCGGGTCAGCCTGCTGGGGCTGGGGTTGGTGTTTGCTCTGAAGGTCCCGTGCCCACATTTCAAACTGCTCAGCTTTCTGGTGCCTCTCAGCTTCTTCAGTTTTGTTTTATTTTGCTGCTGGATCAACTTACCCGTGTTTTCTCCGCTTGTCCACAGCTTTGACCTGTCTGGTGCCTCTGTGAGGTACCGGGGCCGAAAAGGAGAGCCCCTCCTCGGAGCTGGTGTTTGCTGGAGCACCCGTGAAGCAGTCGCCCCGCACCAGGAAAGGGAGTGCTCCGGCCGACGGACCGCAGGCGCCCTGACGGAAGCGTGTCTTTATGGCATGGTTTTGTTCTGCACTGTTAAAAAAAAAAAAAGGAAAAAGCTCAAGAACTGGTCTGGCCTGCAGCTGTTTGCGTAAGGCAGTGGGGCCAGCAGACTTGCCTGTATAAAATAAGGCCAAACTAGGAGCTTTCGGCTCAGTGCGGTGTCTGTCTGTAGTCCTCCTGGAACTGAACTAGCAGCAGGCCTGCAGCGCGGAAGGGGAGCTGTGGTGGTTGTGGGGTAACCTGGTCACCCACCAGTTATCCCGCCAGGGCAAGTGGGACTGGATGCTCGACATCAGACGTGGAGAGGGACTGGATGCGTGACAGACATCGGATGTTCAACGCCCGGCGAGCCCGGGACTGCGGCCGCTCCGGCCCCCCGGCAGGTTGGCTGAGCTCCTGTGCCACCCGGCTGCTTTGGGCTGCGCTTCAGCGGCTGCCGCTCTCCCACACGGTGAAGCGGAACTACAGCTAAACGAAACAAACCCAGCCAGCAAGACTGTCATCGCTGTTATAAAGCGGCTTCAAAGAATAATTGATAGAGTTGGTACCTTGGCTGTGTTTGCTGCTAAAAGCTGAGTACATTAAAGTTAACCGAGTACGTGGCTTAAAATGCAGTGGGCCTCTAAAACATTTTGCTTTGTAATTGTTTCGGCAAATTTTTGTATGATGTCTTGGCTCACGGTTTTTGGAATATGTGTTGCAAACCAAAGCAGAATTAATTTACCTCTGTTTTTTTTCTTATTACTGTACTAGCTAGAGATGGATAAGGGAAGATGCGCTATGGATTAAAACATGGCATTGTAGATCTTCCTGATGTTCCTTACCTCTCTCCAGGCTGCAGCTCTTGTAGATTCACATCAGCTAATTTAGGCCTGAAAATATTTTTCATTTCCACATATTGAACAGCAGCAATCTCCTAAACCACAGTAAGAGACATGTGGATGTGCTGCCTGTTCCGCAGAGAGAATTCCCTGTAGCATTCCCTGGCCCCCGCGCTCAGGCCGGGTGTCTGTCCGTGTGCCCCCGGGCTGTGCCCCCGGGCTGCGCCCCGCCAGGATGCGGCCCCTTACCCCGTCTCTGCTGCAGCGGGGGCTGTCCCCAGCTCAGCACCGCAGCCACAGCTCGGGGCTGCAAACGCAGAAACGGCGTCGGATTATTACAAAGTGACTGCGACTACTTGTAAGGCAGTAGGAGAGCTGATGCTGCTCGTGTTCTGGCCGTAACGAACATAGTTCGCCAATTATTCATATTAATTGCATTTCAGTTTTATGGGCTGTTAAATGCTTGAGAGCGTGCTGGTGCTTCAGAGCTCCCCGGGGAGCTCGCTGGGGTTGCTTTCCCCAGGGTTGCCTTGCCGTGGCGGGGCAGAGGCAGCTCCGCGGAGCCGCGGTTGCCCCGGCCGGG
>VXBL01005310.1:421045-451155 GCA_013400195.1 Aramus guarauna
AGCCGGGCCGGCCCCCCGCGGGAAGGCTGCCGCGGCTCTCTGCGAGCTGGCGCCGGGAAGCGGAGCTGACGCTGGCCGGGGCGACGCGCTGGGCCGGGCTGCGGGGCTGGGACCCCCCTGCTCGCGGCCGGCCGGGCCCGCGGCCCCCGCCTCGGCCCTGAGGTGCGGAGCGGGGCAGGACCCGGGGTTGTGCCCGTCCCCGCAGAGCCGCCGTGCAGCCGCTTTCCCGGACGTGCTGCTGGCCCGGTCCGTGTGGTCAGAGCTGACCCGCGGCTCTCTGCTCCTGGTAGTCACTGAGCCGTGACTAGAGCTACGTGGGTGAAATTAGCTGCTCTGAAAATCTGATTTCACTGATGATATCCTCCTGTTACATCAGAAGGATGTAACTTCCTTGTCAGGATCTGCATGCTTCCAGAAGTTGGTATATTTTTTTTTTCCCCCCTTTAAAATTGGTCCTTGTCTGCTCTGAGTGGTTAAATCCTGTCTTTGCATTTGTCATTAGACGTTAAACAACAATAGTGCAACTAGGTTTTGAAATGTTTTTTTCTGCTGACATTCTCTAATGAACTTTGATAGATCAAATAAATTAGTTTCACTTCTGTTTAGCCAGTTTCATTTTCCTGTTTTCGTAAGTCCATATAGTGTTTCAAATGTGCCACTATAATACTTGTTTTCAAATTGCTTCCGTTGAAGCTTAAATATGAGATCACCAGAAGACTACTCTTGAAGATACAACAAAAATATTCTGGAATTCTTTTTTTACAGATAGGTCTCTGTCGATAATCACTTTTAAGAATAACCATCACAATCTAGATAACTCATAGTAATCAAATTTACAGAACCACTTTTAAAATGCAGCAGATGTTGTCCTGAGAATTACGTTTTACAGATCTGTTTGAACACACACGATTGTGAGGGGTTGGAACACTTGATTAAGATCCACAAAAAAATTTAGTGGAGCCTTCTTCCCTCTCTTATGTCACATTATTCTGGCTACCATACTTTCTCAATAATCCTTTCAAGCTGCTGACTTTTCATTTTGTATTTGGCTGGAAGAACAAGGCAAATATTTTTCTTTTTAAGCCAGAGCAGCTTCATGAATTAATTGTCTGGGTGGTCACGGAGGGGTATGTGCGGAAAGGGGCTTGGACTGCAGTGAAGAAGTCCGAAGCTAGTCCTCCTGCACAGCTTTCCTTTTGCAGCAAGAACAGTCTTTGTGATAAACTGCTGTTAACCATCATCTGCTAGCCACATTGTGTCTTTTGGATTGCTTCCTATCATTTCATGGATTTCTGAAAGCTGTCTGGTGTCTTCAGTGCTCGAAGCTGAAGCAATGTGCAGCCAGGTAGATGTGAGTAGGGAGCCTTAGTTTCTTGTGTCCACAATGTGGATGTCTGAGAAGCACTGCACTTCAGCTACTCGTGAGATCCTGTGTGTTTAACTGCTTCTGGGGAAAAAAACCCCAACAACCCAGTATGTAACTTACAAGCATGTGTTGCAGTAACACTGAAACTTTGCAGTAAATCCTAAATTCAGTTTGGGAGAACTTTGAGGTACAGACCAGCAGCTTACATTGATGGGAGCCTTAGAGCTTTGTCCGGCTGTAAATCCTAGGCTGCCCTACCCGCAGTGGTCTGCGTTTTCCTGTTGTGTTAGTAAAGGCTAGAGATTGTCCTCCTCTGATAAAGAGCACGAGGTAGTGTCCAGTTACTGACAGTGGTGGTGGCACTGCAATGCAGTTTGTGTGGTTCCTTCTGGACGCTGCACTGAAGGCATTGCCTAGCACGTACGGAGCCTGGAAGTGACATCTTCTTGTTCTCCACTGCTGATTGATTCGCTGTGGGGCTTTGGGCAAGTAGCTTAGTAGTAGCTTTACTCATATGTTAAACAGATTTTGCTGATTTTTGGTTCATGGAATCTAATGTATTCCTATTTGCTTATAAAACAGTTGAATATGTTTGATAACCTAAGTTTGTAGCCGTTCAGCAGAGGAGCTTAAACAGAGGTTGACGATGAAAAATACTGAGTCTTTGCTTAAAAGCAGCTACTGACCCAGAGGAGGAAATGGTAGCAAATGTCTCTGTAACTTAAAAAAGTCATAGGGCTGGTCCTGGGAATTAGACAGGTAAGGCTTATACTTGTATCTAATAAACTGATAGAAATAATTAACAGGCGACAAACTGCAGCCCTTGCCTGGAAGAAATGTTGTGATGCAAGGTCCACCAGTATCACTTACACAGAGGAGAATTCTATGTTGCTGATAACGTGGGTTTCCTGTGCACAATGAATATAGGAATAAAAAGATAGGGTTGACTTCAGTCATTCTAATAAGGCTCTTTATAGGAAACTGCAAACAGCCAAACTGTAAGCGTATGTCTGTCCATCCGTCAGACTGAGATGACACGCAGGAATGCTCAGCTGGCTCAAGTACCAGAGGTGATCCAGCTGAGAAATCAAGGGTCCCTCAGAGGCTCACGTGCTCTGTGGCCCCGCAGGGAAGTTGGGCTCCGTGGAGTCTGTCTGGCACTTAGGCTACAGGAGCTTGCTCCACGTTGCTGTCCTGCAGACTCTGGTGTTATTATGGGTTAAAACCTGACTGTGTTGGCCTATGGAATCCTGTTTTTCTCACTTTCATCCTGAGAAAAGTTTAAGAACCTCATTTAACCCACTTTTCTCTCGTAGGTCCGTCTAGGGGGTCTGTCGCAGAGCTGTGGTAGACATTGCGTTTACCAACAGCCTGGAAGAACTGAGTAGTAAAATGATTTGCCCAGATTTAAGTTGTTCAAAGTCAGAGGAATGTAAAGAACTCGAGAAGGACAATTCATTAGGTGAACGGGCGTGATAATACTGATTTCTGTGGCTTAATATTGCTAATGGAGAATAGCACAGATCGGTTTTAGTACAGTATATTAAAAGTATATATTTGTAATTGTTGGGGGACCCATAACATCACTGTAAACTCAAAGTTATGCTTGTGAAAAGCAAACGAGACGTTACGATGCAGAAGAAACTGCATGTTGAAGGATGTAGAAGGTGTACCCTCTCTCCGCAAATGGACTGTGATGTCTCCTTTGGCGTGCACTGCGTACAATAATCATTGTTATCTCAAAATAAATACTGCCAGCCACCAAGTACTCTCTAAGTCTGTAAATAAAATGCTCAAGGGTAGGGAAAAAGTAATTGGAGCAAAACTGGGAAGATAAATTAATGCTTTCTTAAATAAGACTGACTGTAAGAACACATGAAATAGCAGGTGCTGAAGGAGTTGATTGCAGAGCGTCTTTGTGTATTGTAATGGAAGGATGCAGTAGATTAAATAAAAAGGTAAATAGTTCAAAGCTCTTACAAGAGGATACTCAGTTGTATCTTGGCATAAATTACATAATGCATTTGAAAAATGCTATTCTGGCTAAGAACATCAAATGATTCATTAGGGCATTAACTATGTAAGTAGGTAAGGATCACAGAAGATATAATACTGACAGATTTTGTAAGGTGTATGAAGGTTGGGATTTTCAGGTTGTAAGGGTGTTTTTTTAATTATTGCAAGTCAAGATGAAATTACTCTGTTTCCACCTGCTGATTAGTTTGTGCACTTTCCTCCCAAGTCTGACCTGGGCCTGGCCCAGAAGCAAAGCCCGGGGTGCGTGCATCCTGCCTCTGCCGTTCCCCGCCTGCGCTTGTCAGCCCTGGTGTTAAACTGTGGTCCTGCACCCAACCGGTAGCTGTCGTCGTCTGCTGATGTGGCATCTTGCTCTTCAAAGCTTATCTTAAAATCGATGAACATACTTGTGCGTTCACCTTTTGGAGGGTGGTATGAATTTAAGAAAACGTAGCGATACTTTGTGGGTAGAAGAGGCAGCTGGAGGAGGGCGCTCAGCCCTTGGTCAGTAACAAACCTTCCTGAGGAAATGGGGGGTTCCCTGTTCAGATTTAGTGTAAAGATTTTGTCCGGGATGCTAGTTCGGGGTGACGTATTTCCTGGAGTAACTTCTAGCTGAGCTGGTAACGTTTTGCTTTTCAGCTGTGATACAAGCCGCAGAATGCATCTGATTTTAACTCCTCTGCTGCTGGAAAGCTTTATTTGGCTTCAGATGCCAGTCCGCCTCAGCCAAATGTTTGAAAGTGATCCCTTTCCCAGTAATGTCCCTAAGGTATTGAAAGACAGAGCCAGTGCTCTAGCTTACAGAAACACTTGTTCCAAGCATTCAGGATCTGTAAATATCTCACTACCTATCTCCATTATCAGAGTGGAAGTCATGACTATGGTGACGATGCAAGAAATCTAAACTTCCTGCCTCCTGAAAGTTTTTATGACACTTGCTAAAAGCCTTTTATTCAGTTGTAACTATTCCATCACTTCAGAAACTTCATATACTATTGTGACAAATAGTTATTTTTTACAGTTGCAGTGCTGCAGGTGTAACATATCAAATTTTCAATAGTTGCAGTCTCTGCAAAGAGATGAGAAATACATTGGTAAAGATGTAATTAAGGCTAAATATCAGATACACAAAAACAAGCAATAGAAGGGGCTTTAACATATTTAAGCAACAGTGGTGTTTAAAGCTATTTGATTACAATTCACTTGAGTTACTGTAAATCAGGAACTAGTACAGAAAGCAGAGATCAAATCGGCCTTTGAGGCCAGTTTTGAAAGTTGCTTGTTATCAGTGAAGGCATGAAGAAACCTTCAGCAAAGAGACGGTTCTTCTTCTTAGATCCCCTAAAGTCTGAAGTGCATTTTCTGTCTGCTTTGCTGAGGTGTTCTGCGCGGTATGTTTGCGCTTCAATCCTGAAGAGAAATGTTTGTAATTTGATTTGACTTTAGAAAGGAAAGAGAAATATATTCTTGAAGTTTTTGTGAAAGGTGTATATTTTGTTCTTGCTGACACTGATGAAAAAGATTCAAGGCATATTATCCACCTTATTTCACTGGTTTCACTGTGCTGTTTTCAACTTGATAAGGTTTCTGAATTTGGAATTGCTTCCACTGTATAACTGGCGAAAATTAAAAGATTAAAAAGTATAGTCTATCAGAAAGTGTTGGCTTTAACTTGTTAAAAACATACCATGTACTTCACATGAATGTAAATTTAAGATGAGAAAAATCTCAGATTGGTAAGATCACTTTTACAGCTATCGTAAGACACATTCCGTTATGTATCTGTGTATCTTCAGTGGTGTTGTGATATAAAGTGTATCTGAGAGTGCTTTGAGGTCTTTAAAGTCCGAGCTGGTGTTCAGCTGTCTTCCAGGAACAATTCAGTCCTTTCCCAGAGCAGAACTTCCCGCAGTCGGATTCTGACCAGACACGGCCCGGCTCCTCTCCTCCTCATTGCCGCTTGCTGCCTCTGGCTCGCCCCTCGCAGTCTGAGGTGCTGCGGCAGCCAAGGCTCATCCATACCGGCCCGCCCGGCAGCGCTGCTACTGGGGGACATTTTTGTCAAGGGAAAGAGAAGGTCCTGATTCTGTTTGAAGGCTGAAGAGGATGTCACCCAAAACCTAGCAGCTTCTTAACTGTGACTTGAAAATCCTGACTTTCTGGATAACTCAGTCTGCGGTTTAGTTTTGTTCTCTAGTTTGTCATAAAAATACTTCATGAACTTTTTGTAACTGATGAACTAGTGTCCAGAGCTGCGGCTTCATAATGCATGTTTACTAAGGTGAACTTTTAGAAAAACTGTACAAACCTGTGTCATCGGAGATCTTACCTTGTCAGCACAGTTGTAATTTAGCTTTCATAGGTTTATGATTAATAGTAAATACCTCCTTTTGCTCTGAAATGGGTTTTTCAGTTCCAGTTCTGGGAGTTTTTCTGTGCGGTCAGGCAAGCTGCAAGTGAAGCAATTGTCTAGATATTATTGTATTTTTTGTATCAAATGAAGCTGCTATTTGAGAGTCATCTTGAACCATAGGGAAGGCTAAATTAAAATGCATATCTGAAAGTACTTTTGACAACTGATTACTTTCTAATTGCCTCTTAATTTATTTAGGTTTTCTTGTGTTAAATGAAGGACTCTTAGAAAAACAGGTTTGTTTGGTTACTGCCTTGAAAGTCTCTATTGCTACACTAAAAAGATTATGCAAAGTATTTATTGGGGGGTGGGAGGACGCACGCAGTTGACTCATGCTTGTGTCAGAGGACATCTCCCAACTCTGGATCTGCCACGGTTTAGCCGTGGAAGTTACTTGGCAAATGCCTTCAGATCAGATCGCTTTCTAGGAATCTGAGTGGACAGCAAGCATGATGATGACATGTTTGCGTACGACCACAAGTGATAAAGCGTGCCTGGTTTCTGAGGTTCAGGTCCCAGCAGGATGTGGTAGCTGACCATGAGTGCTCCAGGCCATTGCAAATGAAGAGGAGACAGGGTTGGTGTAATGGCTTCGTGCATCTTTCCAGGCTGACCAGAAGGATGAATCTGGTCTTTTACTCTGCCTTGCTTAAGGGCAGGTTATTTAGAAATGATTTAAAGCATTTATATAGCCATAGTCTTTTATATGTATATGTGTGTTTTTTCTTCCTGTCAAATGTCCTGAGAATGTGTCGAGGAGGGACTTGAATTACCGTCTTTGTTGTGACTCTGAACTTGTGTTGTGTAGTGGCTGAGGTGCTGGTCTGCCATGTTACACCCCTGAGCTTTAGCACGGGGAGGAGACATTTTTAGACGGCAACGATGCTGTTGTACAGGATGGCTTGTTGTGAAGTGACCAACCATCTCCCATAATAATTTTATTTTCTGTGAAGTGTGTAAAAACTCGAATATATGTACTTCACTTTTCCCATCTCCCTTTGCCAGTGATGCTCCTGTAGTGCTAACAAGTGAGCAGTTGCTGTGGAATTAATAATCATTTATGTTAACTTTTTCCACGTGATAGGAGCCAGTGCGTGATATGAGTAGCTCACTCTCTGTAGACCTCAGACTTGTCAGGGAATTCTAAAATCCTGTGTGACTCTTTATGGCTCTGATTCAGCATGAATCAGAGCAATTACTATCTTGAGAGAGCTTGGAAATAAAGTTGCCTTATCTTCCTGTAAGGTTGTAAAGCCAAGCCTAGCTCTGGTTAGCAAATGTCAGAATTAAGGCTGCCTTACAGCCTTGGTTCTGACCTCCTCTAATGTATATGTGATGGTGTAATTGTTAAATATGTGATCGTGTAATTTTCTTTATGCAGGATTCCTGCTTCGCCTGGTGAACAGGGTGCATGACACTCAGAGGAAGGGCAGGCAGGCAATATTTTTAGTTTCCTCCTTTGGTGTGCAGCTCGTGTCTGCTTACAGTAAAGCTGATTCCCCCCTAAGTTGCTTGTTTTGGTCTACGTAAATATCAGTAAATTATCTTCACACCACTGATAAACGTGAAGTGGAATTATGAAGTACTGAAGCGTGGAGACTGAGATGATGCTTCTTAAGCATCATGATGTTGTGGTCCAGAAGAGAGTATTTTTTGGCAACAGGACACATTCGAGGCAGATCTTCCGCTGGCTTCGGCTTATTGCTTCTGTGAGCAGGGAGAGGCTCAGGTTGGGTTTCTAATAATAGCCACGGATGATATCTTCTGCGGCGTCACCTGCGTTGTCCAAGAGCTGCTGTGTCAGACAGAAGGGTGGAGTTCGCCCTCCAGAAGGTCCTTTTGTTTGCCCTTCTTCCCTGGCCGCTTCTGTCCCGGGCGCCAGCAGGCAGGGCTGAAGCCCAGACAGCAGCCTGGGCATCGCACAGCCGTGAGCCATTCCCCATCACCACCTCTCCGGGCACGCACTGCAGCAAAAATGGTGAAATAGGTAGTGTGTGTGTAAGTAACGGTGATGCCTTGTCCTTCAACTCATATTCCATCTGTTTCTCTTGTCCCCCAGCTCTCTTATCCCCTGTGCTGGAGCTAGACTGCTCTCTGCCTCCCCTAACTGCAGTATGGAGAGCACTAGGAATATAATTAAAAATGGGGTGGCTAATCTGTCATGATTTGGGTATGAATTGCATACTTGAAGCTTCATATCCCCAGAGTACATCAGATACATACTTCATACTTTTAAGATTTACAGGGAGGGAAAATGCTGGAGTGTTTTGTGCAAGGGAAGTGACAGTGGTCCCCAAGAGGCCCTGTTACCACCGAGGGGTTGGGGCTCAGTTAATCTTATGGCGATGGCTTCACCAGCCCCAACTGACTCATTTCCTTTCGCAGCCAAAGATTCGTATTACTCAGCAGCCATGGTAACAGCACGGTCTCCCTGTGAGCCGAAGATGTAGATTCGGCGTGGAGTTGTATTTGAGTCATGCTCGGCAGCCCCGATACGTACAGTTTGGTATAGCCAGAGCAGATCTGGCATCTTCTGACACTGCTTTTCTGATTCTAGGTTTCTCCTCATACTGTTGCTACAGCTGTGTTACTAAATCATGTTTCCCTGGAATATTCCTTTAGTAATTTGCTTTTTTTTTTGTTTCTTTGCTTGCTTTGTACTGAATGAAAATTGGACAACTGATTCTGCAACAAAATCATCACTGACATCTAATTTCTTTAGGTCATTAATATACTTAAAAGGAATTTTAAAGCTACCAGAGTTATTTGCTTTTTAAGCACTGGTACATTTCACAGTGCCTTAAATGCTCTGTATTTTCCACATTGCCAAGCAACTACAGAGATGATTTTCAAAGCCATTGGTCCCTTTCTGACGTCCTCAGAGTTTGGTGCCCTGGCCATCCTGGAAGTGCTGGTTCCTGACTGAGCAGTTTGCTGAGTTCACTTTATACACTGAAAGGCTGATTTCCCATTCTCTTTCTGCTGTACTAAATAAGTGACAGTGAAGAAGGGCATTAACTATAACTTTCTGTTATTATGTGCTGGTAAATAGTTAACTTCGTACCACGGGGTGGGGGGAGAGGACACTCCAAACCACAAATCCAACTTTTTTGTATGTCAGGTGAAAATAACTTTATTAAATATATCCTAGCAATAATTCTATTGCTGTTGGAGAGACACATGCTTCACACAGGTACCTGGAAGGATACGGTGGCCGCTCTGTCACCCCCCTCCTCAGCTGGACAGGGGAGAGAAAATACAACGAAAGGCTCGTGGATCGAGATAAGGACAGGATGATCACTCACCAATAATTGTCACAGGCAAAACAGACTCAACTTGGGGAAAATTAATTTAATTTATTACCAATCAAATCAGAGTAGGATAATGAGAAATAAAAAACAAGTCTTAAAACACGTCCTCCCACCCCTTCTTCCCGGGCTTAACTTCATTCCCAATTTCTACCTCCTCCCCCACAGCAGCACAGGGACGGGGAATGGGGGTTGCAGTCAGTTGATCACAATTGTCTCTGCTGCTCCTTCCTCCTCAGGGGGAGGACTCCTCACACTCCTCCCTGCTCCAGCCTGGGGTCCTCCATGGCTGCAGGTGGGTATCTGCTCCACCACGGACCTCCATGGGCTGCAGGGGGACAGCCTGCCTCACCATGGTCTTCACCACGGGCTGCAGGGGGATCTCTGCTCTGGTGCCTGGAGCACCTCCTGCCCCTGCTTCTGCACTGACCTGGGTGTCTGCGGAGTTTCTCACATCTTCTCACTCCTTTCCCTGGCTGCAGTTGCTCCTGGTGGTTTGGGTTTTTTTCCCTTCTTAAATATGTTATCACAGAGGCGCTCCCAGCGTCACTGATGGGCTCAGCCTTGGCTTGCGGCGGGTGCATCTGCAGCCGCCTGGCATTGGCTTTATAGGACATAGGGGAAGCTTCTGGCAGCTTCTTACCTTGCAGCCTCATACCTAGCAGCCATCCCTGTAGCCCCCCGCTACCAAAACCTTGCCACACAAACTCAAAAGAGAAAGAAGAAGTGGTGGCCTGGAGTGCATTTATGTTTTGTGATGACTGAGGTACGGCTGCCTTGAAGGAGGAGTAATTAAGTCCCCTGTGGCCTGGGTTCAGGATCCTCCTTCGCCATGGGCTTAGTCTGTGTCCTTGGATATGTCATCTAAGCTTTCTATGCCATTGTTTTCTATTAATGTACGGGGATAAGAAAGTTTCCCTGTTTTGTGGTGCGTTTTGAGGATAAGTGTGCCAGCAGTTAAGAAGTGCTGAAATTCCTTGGTGATGGAGGTCATAAGTACAAAGGATGCTATTGCTGCTGACAAAGCCCACTTAAATTAACTTCAGATTAACCTACTAATGTTATGAAAGAGTTTTATTTGCTTTGAATGGTATTTTTAAAAGCTCAGAGTGAGTTGAGTGATGTCAAGCTTCTCATGGTATCATTTTGTAAAATCTTCTAAATTTTTATACTATAAATCATATAGACAAGTGTTAATTAGAGCTCCGTAATACCGTGTGTATCTCTGAATGGACAGAGATTTCCTTTCACTTTACTGCCTGCCCTAGTATCTGGCCTGTCATCCTTCTAGCATGTTTAATTGTGGACACCTTGATATTGCTTGTAAAATCCAAGCTAAATACGGGGATATCTTTTTTTCATTGTGTTGAAATATTGTCATACAAAAAATAGTGATATTCTTATGTTTTTACCCAAAATGTTTTCTGTAAAATAACCAAAAGTATCAGTGAAATTACTCTAGCTGTATTTCTTTACGAGATTTCTCAACTCAAGATATTTTTCTGATTGTTTTCAGGAGTAAAAGTTCCTCGTAATTTTCGTCTGTTGGAAGAACTTGAAGAAGGTCAGAAAGGAGTAGGTGATGGAACAGTTAGCTGGGGCCTTGAAGATGATGAAGATATGACACTTACAAGATGGACAGGAATGATTATTGGGCCTCCAAGAGTAAGTATCCACTTAAATATTAAAATAGCACTGTTACTTTCTTTTTCTTCCCCCTTTTCTTCTTTTAATCTAACAGCTGAATTAGAAAGCAAGGCACAAATGAGTGAAAAAATACTTCAGCAAGTGATTTATGTTGAATGTTCAAGTTCCTTATAATAATGGGCTTCATGTATCTCTATGTCTTTTTGCTTATATTTTGAAATATTTTTAGTGCCTTTCTCTGGTTAGTTCTGTTACATGTCTGCTTTATATTTACAGATTCATTAAGACATAACTTTTGAGATTCCAGGATTCTAGTATCCTGTACTCTTGAATACAGCAAGGTTTAAAATCCTTCGGCTAGTGAGATTACATATGGAGCTAATGTAGGTAAAACGTGGATGTTTTGTTCAGTACTGCTAGTCTTTCTGCTGTTTCTTGTTGAGTTTATGGGTTGGTTTTTATTGCAGCAGTACTGACTTGCTTTTGTAACGTTTCAGCTAACTCAGGAAACTCAAATTTTAATGAATTCAATTTTTTATCTGAATGTTCTCTCCCAAACTAGCTTCTCGTAATGCTACCAGTCTTTGTTGTAGTATTGTTGCTTTCTCTCTCTCTTCCCCCCCTCATCCCCAAACCTTACTAAACTGTAGGTCTCCCCTCTGATAGTGAACTTGAGGACTTAATTGTGCATTGTATATATGCATGTATTCTAAAACCAAAACTTGTCTGTTGTCTCCAGTTTCACTATGTGTCTCTGTTCTGTTTCCTTAATATCCTTATCATGAAGTGCAAGTAGCTGATTCTCCTTCCTGCAATAGTAAACGATGTCTTCCGTAGCTGACCTCAGTATCACTCCTCAATAATTCCAGTGTTCTCAATCTATTATACCGAAACCTTCACAAACCTTTAATCACGCTACTGCCCTATGTGTTTCCATTCTGTCAGTTGCCTTTTCTGACATACAATGAGGTTGTACAAGAATTTATATTATAATTCTATTACATGTGCAGTATTTTCTATTTCATCCAGAACTGTTGTTTACTTTTTGTCTGCCATTGTTAACATCTCCCCATTTGTGATCATTTTATTGTTTATGATATGCCCAAATAATTTTCTAGAACAGCATTTGATGTTAGAACATTAGGAGAGTGTTAATGAGCCTGCATTAAGACTGTGAAGAAAGCTCACTGTGTGCATACCCTTTATGGAAAACTTAAGCAACCTTGAAATCTAATTTAGAAAATCAAATAGATACTGAAATGTGCAAACAGGCATATGCTGACTCGTCAGCAGGGATAGAAATTTGCAGTTCATGACATACTGCTAACCTAGCCTATCACAGAAAATAATTCAGCTGTCTCTCTTTTGACTTTCTGACACAGTTATGAATATAGATTTTCTTTTCAAAAGTGTCTTGACTTCTTTTGATCTTATTGCTTGAAAGCAACAGGCTGTACTGAGAGAGATTCTGGGAACTTTCAGTCTTGTTTGCTAAGTGGCTGTCCTGCTTTTAGCACTGTTCATACTGAGTTGCATTATTACCATTTTTTTTCTTAATAGGATCTGGGAATACTGGCTATGGAAAAAAAAAATTAAAATTATGGTTCCTTCTGGGTAGAAGGCAGTCATGCTTGTAGCAGGTGGAAGAATCTTATGTTGGGCATCCGGGAGGGAAAAGTGAACAGTGGTCAGAGTTAGTTATGTGCTGCTGCTGCTCTGAGTGTCCCTGCTACCATACATGGAAGCATGCTTCTTCCCAGACTTTGTGGGGATGGTTTTGCAGCCAGTGATTCATCTTCTTTTTAAATAGCTCGTACAAACAGCGGCACTGTCAAAACTTCAGCTTTATTTGCATATATTTTATATTGGCTATAGACATATGCACGGCCAAGGCTTTCCATTCACTAGTCTTAATGTGGTGTGGTGGTTTGCAAAGACCCTAAAGACCCGCAGGAGCCTGAGCTCTGTGCACAAAACATGCTCAGGGACTTGGTCAGGGCACCTGGGCAGTCCGAGCAGAGCCAACAGATGACTCTTTTGCCCCAAAACTTTGGGACAGCATTCAGTTTGCGCTGCCTGGCCGTGTGACAGGCTGTCTGGCCGGGGCGCCGGAGGAGCGACCGTGCGGCACCGCTGCCAGCCAGTGCTGGCCGGGTGCTGGTGCGGAACAAAAAAACTGCAGGCTGCTCTAAAGCCGCTGCATTTGCACAGATGAGAAGCAGCTGAATCAGGAAGTCAGGTCTTATATTTTTGGTAGCAGTTTGCATCAAAACGCTTCTTAATATTAAGGGAAATATGAACGTGTTCAGGGGCATAACAGGCCCTTGAAAGGGATTGCACAGAGTTTTATATTGGGAAGTTTTTGTATGCTGTGCAACCGTTCTAAGATCCTGATGGAGCCACGGGGCAGCAGGAGCTCTTGGCTGCCCCTGGGTTTCTGCACGCACATGTTCGCCTGGATTTTTGCTCCTGGTCACTGCCTTGTGACTTCAGTGTTCATTGCAATGTTGAAGGTGCAGGAAATTGTGTCAGGAGCTCTAAATCTTGAGAGCTTGTCTGCCTAAACTTCCCCATGACAATCCCGGCTGCCTGCATTACGCAGCTTAGCTAGAGCTCTGTGCCAGTCTGCACCAGATCAGCACTTGGAAAATAGTTATTCTCAGAATGCAGAAGAGCATTAACTGTTGTTTCTTTTAATTAATTTTAAATATTGAAGAATCAATGTAGTCTTGTTACATTTGTCTCTCTCCTATACCCGTTCATTGGGTAGTTACAAATTCATGATCCAGGATTTCTCTCTCTTAGCTGTTAAGTACAGCAGTTTTACTGCTGTGGAGACAAAGTGATAATGCTGCTTGGGATCAGGATGTACTTTGCAATGTGTTGAATCTTGGAGTGTTCCTCTTTCTGAGAATTGGCACGCTGCTTTATAACCAAAGAATATTTTTTAAGTGCAGTTCTAGGAAAGGCTGACTTTAGTTGCCTAAGCTAAAGCTGTGGCTCCAATTTCAAGGTAGTGCATCTGATTAGTAAACTGATAAAACAAAGCTGCTGTATAAAGATTGCTTGAAAAGCAGCTACCTCCGTTATATGATGATTTAAAAAATCACATCAGTTGGTGAATGGGAAGCAATGCCAGTTTCATTCCTTACATGTAAATCTGATGCTTAAAAGACCAGTAGAATTTATTACTCTGAAGAGGTAACATTTGATACTCTGAATATTAAAAAATGAACCCAAACCAGAGGTAGCCAGTATAGTATGTAAGTGGCTGCCTTTATGTTTAGTAGTTCACATGTCCCTAAAGTAACCGCTGTTTTAACGAAATGCTTATTGAACTGCCTGATGTAATTGTTACCCCCTTTTTTTCCCCTCAGACAATTTATGAAAACAGAATATACAGCCTTAAAATAGAATGTGGGCCTAAGTATCCAGAAGCACCTCCATTTGTAAGATTTGTAACAAAAATTAATATGAATGGAGTAAATAGTTCTAATGGAGTGGTAAGTTTTTGGTTTTTATTCATTTTAACGTGGCTTTCATGTGCAGCTTTGCATTAGTGCTTTGTTTATACTTGCATTTTGCTGAACTACTTGCTTGCTGGTGCCGTTTGCTTTGAGGAGAAGGGGGGGTAGAAGAGAAGTATATGAGCCAAGTATGTTCTGAAATCAAAATGTGGAATTTACTTTTCCTGCCCTTTTGCAACTCACAAATAGTTGCATCATGCAGGGATTTGTTACGCTTTTAGGAAACTTCTTGCTTGCTTTTGCTTTCTTTGGTTTCTCTCACTCAGATTCCTTACAGGATCTTTAGTTGGAGGGGGTGTGGAGGAGTTAAGTGCATCAAACGTATTGATTCTGACAGGAATGGTGTTTTTGTCTATTTTAGGTGGACCCCAGAGCCATATCAGTCCTAGCAAAATGGCAGAATTCTTATAGTATCAAAGTTGTTCTGCAAGAGCTTCGGCGTCTAATGATGTCTAAAGAAAATATGAAACTTCCTCAGCCGCCTGAAGGACAATGTTACAGCAATTAATTAAAAAAAAAACAAAAAAACAAAACAAACAAACAAAAAAACAAACATGCCCCCCTTATTCAATTTAAGCTGTCTTCATTTTCCACAGTAGTAAATTTTCTAGATGCATCTTGTAGACCTCAAAATACTGGAAACAAAGTTCCCATTCAAAGGAAGTTTTTCTTGAGATACTGTAAATGATACTAATTTTTTTTCATTTGAAATATAAGTTGTGCTATAACAAATAATCCTGTCGTGTAACCACTGTCCACATAGCTGAACTTCTGGTATCAGGAAAAGTCTATTTAAATTTATTACTGTCAAGACCAGTGTGGCACATCTAACTTAACTGTGAAAGCATACATCCCACAATCACCTTGCTGTGTGTCTGGCCTGGGTTTGGGTTTTTTTTTCCTTTTTTCTGTCTTTTGCAATAGAGTCGAAGCTCAGGGCTATTTATTAGAGTAGATACAAAGGTTTTTGCTTCCAGTACTATACTGGGCTTTATGGACTACTAATGGGGATGTGTGCTAACCTCAGTCATCCCTCCCTTTGTGCTATCTCTAGTAAAGGCTGAATGTGACTATGGTCGGTTTTGGGATTTTGGGTTTTGGTTTTTTTATTTGTTTTTTTTTGTTTTGGTTTTTTTTTTAAATGCCCTGTTAATTTGGGGAAAGCTTTCCTTCTTCCCTTTGGCCAAGGCATAGATTGTATTTCTCTTCCTGGTCCCACTCACCAGTGACATGGGCTTTGGGTGAGGGATTCAGGGTTCTTTTAATCTCTTCCCTCTTCCCCTCTTTTTACTGGGGGTGCTGCTTTCTTTTTGCCCCTCTTTGTGACTCTTCTCGCCCCTGGCCACTGGGGGTAAGCGTTGGGGCAATAACTTGACCTGTTCCCTCCTGCTTGTAATTTTGGGTTTGCAAAGACAAATTTAGTCTTCACCAGCCTGGGAAACAAGAGTATCTATTCTGCTCGCAAACTTGGATTTTCCCTGTCCCTCCAGCACTGCTGCCACACCGCCAAGCTGGCCACGGCTGATGTTATTAGATAGGCTTTTGACGTGGTGAAAAGAGCAGTAATTTACCAGGATTGCGAAATCTTCTGCTGCCAAACTTTAAAGGGGAAACTGCACGTAGAGATTCTGAACACACACTCCAGCTCAAATAGTGGTATTTTGGTGCTTTGAATTGACCCAAGAATGTTAATTTACTAAATGTTGCACTTATGTTTGGCCCTTCTAAAGATGTGACGACTACAGACAAATCAGTATAGTAGATTTTACTAGAATTCTCTAAGTCTTGGAAGAGAATTTTCTTCAGTGAAGATTTTGGGGAAGTGGTGCATACAGCAGATTAAGGACCTTTATTGGTTTTGCATCCTGGCAAATCACTGCCTTTTCTGGTTTACTGTTTTGGACCACTAACTGCTGAAATGTGGATGCAAGCTTACATACAACCAACCTAGTGTGTCCTAAGTTTTATGACAAATTCAGTGTTTGTGTAAAAAAAGGAAAAAAAGAAAAAAAAAGAAAAAAGTAAAAATAAACACATTTGAAAGCAGCAGCTATCAAGTCAATGAACAATTGATGTTTCCATTAACTCTTTTGAGGAAAATATTAGTTGTAAGGATTTAACATCCTCTGTAATTAAAGTTTAACATAACAGTATTCCATAAGCAGCCTTTTTATTGTATCAGACCATTGCCTGATTTTAATATAATAAAAAGTGTGCATTAATATTAGAAGGCTTTAATTGTATTTATGTTTAGCATTTTGATCCCTTATGGAATTTTTGATTTGTTGGAAGTATGTTCCTACAGATCACATTTAGCTAACTACGTAAACTGGTGGCAAAAGGCAATTGTCTTTATCCAGCTGCTGCTGCTGTGCCAAGGAGAATCTTTAGTTTTAGTTCAAACCTCAGACTCACACAGACTTGGCAGTCAGTAATTCTGTGATGCTAAGGAACTACCGAAATGAATTTCAGGCTGTGCGCGCTGTCTGAAGGCGCTCTGTCATTGCAGTGACCTTCCCGTGCTGTAGTCCTGAGGAAATCAAATCCCTGTACAGTTGCATGTTACACTGTCAAGTTCAGGGAGAACTTGACAACCTGAAATTTTACCTGCTTTCCCCTCAAATAGTGAGGTGTTAAAAGTTGACCTTCTCTCCAAACCTGGATAAAAATGAGGCTCTGAAGTTTTGGCCTTTTCCGAGGGTAAAGAATCTCCACTCCAGAGGGCTGCCAGAAGGTATTTGTTGTGCATTCACTTCAGCGTGGTGGTGAAACAAGGCTCCTCTGGGTTAGGAGTGAAAAAGGGAATGACCTTTTGTGAAACTTTGTGAAATTTGCTGCTGGCTTCTGTCCTGGAACACTGCTCAGTGCTGTGGTAGCTCAGAGGGTACCTATGAAGACAGTGCGACTCATACTTTGTCGGCATCGTGTCTGTGTGTGTTTGTTTAAAATAGCTTGGTATCTAAAGATGTTAAATGGGAATCAGAACAATGCTTGATAATTACAGCATGCTGCTCGATTATCTCTGTTTTTCAGAGCTGTTGTAATAAGAGTGCCCTTGCCCTGGTCAGGAGGAAATGGTTGGTTCGTGTTTGGGGCCTCCCCCAACCTTCGTACTTCAAGTAACAATTTTAAAACCTCGAAACCGTCTGTTTTGCTTTGCAAGTTGTGCAGGTTAGAGCGTTCCACCCTGAGCCGGGCCCTGCTCTGCTGGGAGCTGTGCTGGCAAGAGCCATGCGTCAACGACGTTTGCCATACGAAGTTGGGGGGTGCTTAACAAAAAAAGGGGTTTGCTGTAAATGTTCCCACCTAGGAGCTGCACTCTTTGAGCACGTCAGTGCTTCAGGGCACTGCTGTTCCACTTTCTACCAAGTAGGAGCGGTACGGAAAAACAGCGCCCTAAGAGTCAGCTGCTGTTGAATCTACGTGTCGTAGCTCTGTCGGTGCGTGCGACCTACAAAGTACGTAGTGGAAGAGACCAGTCATCCCACTGCCCGGTTGCTTGTTTATGCTTCAGAAATGAGGTGGGAAAACAAAACTGTCCTGTATTTATGCGAACTCTGGCAGCGTAAAGGCAACACGTCTAGTTGATCCCCACGGCCCTTCGGTCTATGTCCTGAACCAGTGTCTCTTAAGAGACAGAAACGCGGGGATGGTAACCGCAGCGGATTGGCCGTGAAATAAATGCTGTTCCCTGGAGCAGGTGCTGCTGGAGGTGGCTGAGGGAGGAGACTGGTTTGAGCAGGAGATCGCCGTGCGGCTGCCCCGTCCCGCGTCCCACAGAGGGTCTGTCAGCTGTCCTTGTGCCCAATGTGCCGGACGCTTCCAACAAAACCCCTCGGCCGCCGGTGCTCCCGGCCAGGGCAGCGAGCTCTTGGCTCTGCTCGGAGCGCGACGACGGTAGAGGGAGCCAGCAAGCTTCACAAGGCTTGGTCTGCGAAGGTGGACACGCTGCTCGGCTGGAACGTTAAGTCCTCTTGGGGGAACCACTTTTCGTGTTTATCCTGAATCAATTTCAATTTTAAAAGCCTGTTTATCATTACCTTCTCACTGTACAGGCATTAACTTGCTAGGGGGAAAACCAGCAGTGCAGTGAGATTTTAATTGTTAATAAAGACTAATTGTTGTTTGCTTCTTGCTGTGTTGTAATTAAGCTCTGTGTGCATACGTAGGGAGTATATGCTTAAATATGCCTTCTCTGTACTCTTAAAACTTCTTGCAGTGCTTTGGACTTCAGTTTTAAGTTTCTTGCATTATCATTAGAGTGAGAATTTTTGCGCCCAAAAGTGCCATCAGCTGCTCTGTGAGACGCCGGTGCTGGCTGTGGTTCGCCCGAGAGTCGTACAAGGACGCAGAGCAGGAGAGGCGTCGGTGAGTGCGGCTGTGCCGTCGGGCAGAGGGCCTGACCCAGGGACGGGCTGCTCCAAACACTTTATCTCAGCGCCGCGTCGGAGCCGTGATACCGGGGCTCCCTGCGGCACTGCCAGGCAGATGCCGTGTAGAGGAACGGCGTTAAGTTATGCCGGCTTTAGCGAGGGAAACAAACCCAGCAGAGATATGCAGCGGGACGTGCTCTCACTCCTTTGCCAGATACCGGCCTTTGTAGTGTCTTGCCAGAAGTGTAGGAGCTGTTTGTGGCTTACCTTGCTGTTTGTGGGAATTGGCGTTAGGCGTTTGAGGTCAGTGTTTTACCTACAGGACAGTGTTTCCTACATCGAGAAAACAGCACAGTGAATTCAGTGTTTTTTTCAAGCTGGCATCAGCTTACGCTAAAACAAGGGAGTTCCAGTTCTGCACGTACCTGTAAATGTGTCTGCTTCAAGCTTTACCTACCTAGTGCTGAAAGGTGAAGACAATTTGACAGTGATATTCCTAACATCTAATTTTTATACACATTAATTTAAATTTAAGAGGCTTTTTCTGATGGCTTAGAGTTTTCCTAAGTCAGTTGAAATCGCCATATTGCATTAATTTTCAGCTAGGGTGCTTTCCAAAAGCATGCTAACCCTGCTTCTTGTTTTCTCTGGTCTTACTGTAGCAGATTGCTGGAGAATGTGCTTAACTTTTAAGCCTGTGAAGAGCCCCAGTGAAGTCAAATTTAAGTTAGGTGCATGCTTAAGTGCTTTGCTGGACCAGAGCCAGCACGCTCGGCCTCTGCTAGGAAAGACTTTTTTAGCCTTTATTGAGCATCTTCCTAGTCTTCCCTTCTTGGTACTACACCCTTGGTGCTTGTGCCTTTACGTTTTCCCCGATATTTCCCACATTTGTTGCAACAAAAAAGCAAAGAGCAGAAGGCGATGTGGAAGATAAGGAGATAAGCTAGATTCTCATAATTTTATATCTGCCAAGCATCTTGTTGCCTTTTTCATCCTTACCTCCTTTTAAATAAAGCCTGCAAAGGGTTTCCAGAAAGGTGGGTCCTGTCCTATTTTTCTGCCTCTTGAGCCGGGTTGTTGGTGGCTTTGCCCTGACACGTCTGGAAAGCCTGGTGATACCTTAATGGGTAATAGGAGGGGAGAATAAATGTCAAATGCTCTAAAGTCCCCTTCCCCTCTGCATTGCTCAACAGTTGTTCTTTTGTGTTGTATTATTTCATTAGCTCTCCTCTCACCAAAGAATGTTTCAGGATAACCAATGCTGAAGTTTCTTTTGGAAGAAAAACGAGCAGGAGTTTTGGAAAGAAAAGGGAAGCAAACTTTTGAGCAATCTTCATCAGAAGTGATGAGTCCATTTTCCCTTCTACTCGTTCTTTTTATAGAGCTGCTTTAAAACCACGTGTTCGTAATTGGCCTGATACTGGTCTCCAGATTTAGAGAGAACGGGATTTTTGTTTGCCTTGTGGAGGCTTTCTGGGGCAGATACGTGCTTATTTGTTGGTAGTAAGTGTGGGCAGAGGGGAGACCGGAGGGCCGGTGGCACTGGTCCTGCTCGCACCGGCTGGGCAGGGTGATGGAGAGACGCGTGTCCCTGTGAGCTGGCAAACAGCTGCTTTCTGTCCCCTTGGCGCACACCTTCAGCAGTGTTTCTGGAAATTGGGAGTAATATTTAATTACAGCTTTTTGCAGTCATTGAGACTCAGCTGCTGTGTAAATGGGATCGGGATGTACGCCGGCTGTATGTGTCATCCCGAAGCGGTGAGCGAGACTTGAGAAACAACCGCAGCAGAGCAGCGATCTCGGTGAGGTATCTGCCAAACTTCTGTCCCTCTGAAGAGACCTCTTAAATCCCTGGGCTACCAGATTAGATGTTGTCCAAGGTTAGCGGCCAGATGTTTCTCAGCTGTTTGGACTGGTTTCCAGCTGAGACCAAATGAGTGGCTATCCAACATGTAAGTATTAATATAAACATTTTAGAGGCCTTGCCTTGAGCGAGCCATTAAAAACTTCCCACGATACTGTGAGCGGTGCTGGCTTCCTTAGAGAGCATCAGTATTTTGTACGTCGCACTTGAGTATCCTGCGCGGGTCAGACGCTGCCACCTGCTCGTGCGGCGCTGGGGCCGGGCCCCCCCCTCGTTTTAGTGGCGCCAGAGCAGTGTGGTCCCTGGAATTTGATTATTTGTGTTAGCAGATAATTTAGGCCAGAAGGCTGAGAGTGTTCCCTTCCTTCCCTGGACGTTGTCGTGCTTCCCAGCAGAACACGGTCCTGGGTCCCTTCCCCTCCCCTCGCCCCACAAGCACAACAACGCCATTTAAACGTCCCTTCTTCTAAAGGGTCACTGTCCGCTCGCTTTTGGCTTCTGCAGGCCTGCCGGAAGGGGAGGGTTTCATTAAGTCCAGCATGCAGAGCCATGGCTTTAATTATTACATGTACTAAAAAAAACAATGAGTTTTTGATGTGTGGTTCTCCTGAAATTTTCCTAATGCCACCCATAAGCTTTGGTGTTCGAGCATGAGTGATGAGAAATGACCCTCTCTGGTGTCCCACTGGCATGAAACAAGACCCTTCTAACGCTCTCCATCATTTTCATCGTGTTTTAATGCTTCGGTTCCCCAAGACCCGCCCTGCTCCAGCCCTAAACCAAATAGCATTTTGCCCCCAGAGCTGGGTCCCGCTGGAGCCGCGGGGTATTTATTTGCAGAGGCAGGTGCTGTTCCACAGACCTGAGTCTGCTGGGGACGGGTTTGCACCTTGGGGCTGGTGCCCGCGGCGGGTGCAGCGGTTCTCCTCGGTCTCCTTCCCTCCAGATACGGCAGCAGAGCCTGAGAAGACCCCGCGGGTCTGCCGGCGCTCCCGGTGCCGGGGCGGGCGTCGTGCTCGCCTGTCTTGCGGTGGCTCTGCCGCTCTCGTGGAGTCCCAGCTCCGAGTGCCCCGTCACCTGGGACCGCTGCCGGAGCCGCTCGGGGCGAGATGCCGTCAGGGAGTTCATCTTATGGCGGTGCTTTTTCTTATGAAAGGTTTGAAAGCCACAGGTGCTGAGGGCGTGGGCAAAAAGGGATTCAACAAAAATAGTTCCCTTTCGGCTGGAAGGGTTGGTGTAAGGTGGTGTCTTCATCCAGCACCTGGCAGCTTCGCTGGGGACAGTCAACCCGGCCAAAGGCTCACTGAAATAATGAACCCCCAAAACACATAGCTTGCTTATAGCTCTGGTTGAAAAAACCCCTGAAAGTATCACCATGGGAGGTGTTTGCTGTGCTGGGTGCCGACCAGGAGCTCCTGAAATTTGGGGCCATAAGTTCATTCACCGACAGGCACAAATCCAAACCTGAGAAGGCCAGGGCAGCCCTTGCTTCCCGCTTGTCGAAACCCTCCCTGTCACTGCAGAGCCGTGGGGGGAAGAGGGCTCTTAATTAATGAATTGCATTCCCCTCGGGAAGGCAGCATTCCCGTCGGCTGCTCCGCTCAGTGCCTCTGCCCGGGGACGCGTGGTCCTGCCCCTGCCCACCAGGGTTTGGTTTGTTTGCACGGCCTGAGTGTGATCCACGGGTCGGATCCGCCCGTCTGACAGCCTTGTGGCATACACATCCTGGGGTGTATAGTTACCTGTAATCATAATCATAATTAAAAAGTTAAGGAACTAAGACTTAAACCAGCTTCTCAGGTGGTGTCCCATCAGTTCGTGTGCTGTGGTTCAGATCCGTTATCTCTGTTTACACGCAATGACATTTTGCAAGGCAGAAATGTGCCGTTAGAACCTGTAATTTTCAGCGTAGGCTGGAGTGACTCTGGTAAGCCCCACCTGTGTGGTTTTTATTGTGCGATCCACAATCACGCTGCTGGGAAGTGAGAATCTTAGCCCAGAGATCGCTGTTTCTACCCCTGGCTTTTTGTGTTGGTTTCCCCCCTCTCTGTTCCCACGTGGTTCGTGCCTTGCCTGCGAACCAGCTCCTCCTGCGCCTCCGGTTCCGGCGTGGGACGCGCACGGCCCCGAGCCGGGCAGCGTCGGGGGGTCGGGGGCACCAGGTCGGTGCTGGCACGCAGCTGAGGACGGGGCGGATGGAGGGATTCGTGCCGCAGGAGGTTGCCTCGCTTGGCCGAGAAGCGTGTGTCCGTGTGCCCGCGTCCTCCGACCTGTCTCCTGGCAGCGCATCTGAGCCGGGGACGTCCCTTGTCCTTCTCAAGCAGCAGTTCACCTCAACCGGGGATTGCCCAAGTGGAACCCAGTGGTGGCTTGTCCAAGTGCGAAATGCACGAGTCCGTGCAGCGTTCACGATGTGACGCTGGCCCGAGCTGTGGTGCACGGGCGGGCTCTGCCCAGCCGGGGACGTGGGTGCTGCCTGGGCTCTGCTCGCTGCTGCCGGCTGTGGTCCCCCCGCCGCTGGCGCACACCTCGCTGCATCCCCCGCGGAGCGCGGTTTGCAGGATGGCTTTGCTGCACGTCTCCACTGGCCTGGGGCAATGCAACTGCAACAGTTGCATGTGGTAGTTAGAAGGGAAATGAAACAAGGACTGTAGAGTCGTAAATTGGATGAAACCTGCAAAATAATGAAATCAACCCTGATGAAGTGGTGAAGATTCCTGTTGTTGCGTTGGAGAAAGCCCGCATCTCTCCTGTATCTGGGAAGCAGTAGTGTGGTAATGGGTTTTCAGCACCCTCTTTCTTATTAATTAACGAGTATTCAGCTCACATCAAGGTGTGGATTTGTTACTCCTTGTGAGGACCATTCCAGAGACCACCTGAAGGACACACGATCCAGACGCATTGACCTGCTGCTTCTAAAAACATCCTCAATTTGCTTTACAGCGGTGACGTTCAACGGGGCAGAGAGCTCCTGCCCCAGGTTCCTGCTGCCGTACCTGCCCCGTTGCCAGATCGTTTCTCTTTGGCATCAGTGAAAGTCAAACGCTTGAGTACAGCCGTGTCTGAGGTGGACTCCGTGGCGTGGAGTAGCGTGGTCCTGGTGCCAGTCTGAAGACGGGAGAGCGGCGATGGGAGCTCATGAATAGAGGATGAGGGCGGCTGGTGCGGCGGGTGTGAACTGCCCTGGGTTTGCGGAAGGGAGAAACCATCAAGCGGTGTTTTTAGTGGGATTATCGGATCAGCCGGTAGAAGCAGCGGTGCTGAGGTAACGTGCCTTGGCTCATGTTGTTTCTTGCCCAAGGGTCTCGGCTGTCCCACCATCGGCAAGGCACTGGACAGAAACCTGGCTCGTCTTCCCCCACCGTTGCTAATGGGGGGACTCTGCTTTGGGGTGTCCCTAACGCCCCGAGTGGTGCCTCTGCCCTCCAGCCCATTAATGCTCTTGCCAATAACTTGTGGAGAAAGGTGCCGAGAGCTGGGTGAGGTGCTGCCTGGCTGGTTGTTTGCCACTTGGGAGCTTTTGCTCCAAGAAGGGTGACGTGAAGGAGGGGGCGGGAGCCCACTCCGGCCCCGGGCAGGCTCTGCTGCAGGGATGCCGGGGGGGTGCGAGGGGTGGCAGGGGCTGCCGGAGCGAAGGGGTGCTCTGGGCCAGCCCACCCCGTCTGGCAGCAGGTAAAAAGTTACCTGCCCGTGTGTGTAGGTGAGCCGGAGCTTCCCAAATGCTCCACTGTAACTTGCACTTTGTGTCTTCCCGTGTAGGAGCCGACAGGTCTTGCTTTTGGGAACAATTCTAACTTTTAATTCCACAAGCACAGATTTTTAGCAGTTGTTTACAACACGACCTATATGTTTGATGTGTCCTGGTGTGAACAGGAGCAGAATGCACCTTCTTTGTTTGCTTTTTAAAGATTTTTAAGATTGTCAGGATGCTGTGAGCAGAGTGATGCAATGAAGCGCCCGGTCCCAGCTGACTCCTGGGTGTGCCCGCTGCAGCCCCGGCTGCACCCCCGTCCGTTTCAGCAGCTCCCACAGTTCAGTCATAACCACGGATTTTTAGGCTTTTGTTCTTTAACGTCATTCCACGTGCCTCCTCTGCGATCTCCACCCCAGTGCCGATCCCCTCTGCACCCCAGCCCTGCCTCCCCCGGGAGCAGAAGGAAAGCCAGCACCTCGGGACCTGCTCCCAGGGCTGCTCTGCCGGGGGGCACGGAGGTGCTGCCCCAATAACCCTTTCAAAGGTGACAACAGGTTTCTGCCGGTGTTTTCACCCATCGTGTCTTGCTTGGCCCAACCGCCACCACCGAGCTTTGCTGCAGGAGCTGTTTGCCTGGCTCCGACGAGCCGGTGGGGTTTTCAAATGCCCTCGTGAGCACTCACAATGTGCTGGGTTTTTGCTTGGTGGCTGGCTTGGTGCTTGGTGCTGGTTTGCAGCGGGGGATGTGCCTGTGAGACGCTGCACTCGCGTCCCTTGGTGGGAGCAAATGTGTGCCGGCACGAATCCCGGTTGGAGTCCAGTAGCGGTTGGATCTGAGGCTGGGGGTTGGATCTCTTCCTCTTTCCGTTCCCCGCAACTTGGCATCCCCAGCTGAGAAAAGGATGCAGTTTGGTTGAAAAGAAAACTGAGAAGTTATTTTCCCTCTCTCTAGCACAGAAGACATTCCTGTGAGTGCGAATTGTCAGCCCTGGATGCTGGGATGGGTGTTTTCAATCATTCCATATCCTTGTATTTCTTGCTCATTTTTTACCTGTTCCAATTTATTTTTAATGGCCCTGACACCCTTATTCATAATAATAAATAGCAAGCGTGTGGACACAATGAGACTGTTTCAGGTTCAAGTGTTTTTAATAACCTTGCAGCGAGAAATAGACCCAAGCTGAAATCTGGAGAAATCCGATGAAGACTCTCTGCTGCTGCAGTGAAATACGATTTCGGAGTTGCTGCTGTGCAAACGGCCCTGGACAGCCATCGCTTCCCTGCTTTGACTCCCGGCCAGACTTTTTAGACAAGACACCCCTTTGTATCGCTCCAAACCCTGACTGCCAAGCAGTGTTTTTGTCTTCTAGATGAGACCTGATTTAAGCAGAGGAAAGACAAGGGGGCAGGTAGAGATGTTGTTATTATCATTATCAGCCTCTGCAGCCCTTCCAGCAGGAGCTGGATAATTCCGATCTGGGATACTACAGCAGTGCGAGCAAAGGGAAAAAGTGACAATTGGCATTGTCAGGCCTTGCGCCGTTTAATTAAGCAAAAGTTTATTAGCTCTTTTCAATGGTTTAACAACTTCAAGTCATCGTTTGCCAAGAAAAATGAGCAGGCGAGTCTGCCAGTGACCGAGGCGGGCTCCTCGTGCCTGTAGTTCGAGGCAGAAATCCGGGGCCGGCTGCTGGAACAGTGCTGCCCTGGGTTGGAGGCGGGTATCTGCCTTTTGGGAAAAGGAGGATTTGTTTTCGGAGAGCTGCGGGATGGTAACACAATGCCCTGGGAGGGGGGCAGCCCCCCGTGGCTGGTGGGACCTCCCAGCTGGGTTTGAGGGGGGTGGCGGAGGGCAGCAGGGCTTGCTGTGCAGCGGAGGGGCTGAGCACGCGTGGTGCCGGGGTCCTGGGGTTCAGGGTCCTGCCGGGAGCCCTGGGGGGGGTCGGACGGGCACCTCCCGCGTGGCCTCAGCAGCTTGTCCCGTCTCCCCTTCTCGCGTCGGTCGGGCACGTGCCGTAGTTTCCCAGCTCGTGCAGGGGCGAGTCTGGGCTTCCCTGCGCGCTGGTGGTGCTGCAGCATCCCCGTCCCGGCGGGGCAGAGGGCTGCCCAGGTCTCCTCCCAGTGACCCCCTGCAGAGAGATGCTGGGGAAAACCTCCTTGGCTGTGCCCTTGCAGGGCTCCCCAAACCTTCCCTGGCAGGAAAGGCCCCTTTCCCTGAACCTGGCAGCTCTCCCGTAGGGGCTTCCCCCGCTTCTGCCCTCCCACCTCCCTGGCACCCCTCCCGGGGACGCACGCGGAGGGTGGCTGTGGTCACACCACGTGATGCTCTGCCTGGCGTCGAGCTGCGCGGTCCTGACCGGTTTGGGGACGGGGGTCTTGTCTGGCACCTCGCAGGACTTAGGGGAGAGGGTGGTGATGGTGAGTAGTGGCCCCCGCGCCGCAGTGGGCAAAGAGGTGCCAGATCCCCGCGAGCAGGGAGGTGCGGGACACCCTGCCACCGCCACGGCTCCCTCCCGCGCACCCCGTGTGCCGCGGGCGGAGGGAAAAGGGTGTGCGTGGAGCAGGGCCCTGCTGTGCCAGGAGTTTGCCTATAAATTATCATCGTCCTCGTTAGCAGAGGTGGAGCCCGTCCGAGTAGCCCTGTGCTGGAGCAGTTCCTGCACTGGGATGGCCTGGGGTACGGCTGGGTGCATGCACCGAGCTTTGCACGTCCTCAGAGCCGGGAAATCCTCTCCTGCTCCCTCCACAGAGAGCCGCCCCGTCCCAAGGCCGAGCGGGGCCATGCTCAGCCCTTTGTCTTTACAGGGTCTTCTGCCCTATTTATCTTCCCCGAATGACATCTCCCCTCCCCGCTTCGTGCAACACCCCCTGAAAAATAATAAACTGCGGCAGGCTCTGTAAACAGAGCCTATCTCCAAAGCTGTTTGAAATGTAGACAGGCTCAAGTGAATTAGTTCAGCGAGGACTTAATTGCCGTCCTGTCTGTCAGCGTGCGGCGCTGAGGGTTAGCAGGGGAGGGCTGTGGCAGGGAGATGGATGGGGTCATGCGCCGGGGTGGCAGCCGGGGTCACTGCTCCAGAAACCACGTCCCGGTGTGACCCCCGCCGAGATAAGCGGTCTCTGCGCCATCCCCATCGCTGGCTCGTCCTGCTGCTCTGACCCTCCCTGGCCTCCCCCGAAATCCAGCCCGGAATGAAACTGCTGGGAGAGGGGCCTGGGTTTGCAAAAACTGAGCTGTCGTCCCTTCCCCGGGCCAGCCTGGCGCAGAGGGGTTCGCCCTGTTGGGGCTCAGGGCTGCCCGACCCGTGAGCTGCGGAGGCAACAGGGATGTCGTGGCTGTGGATGGCAGCGTCCTGCCTCCCCAGAGCACGAGGCATCACGGAGCCGCCGGCCGGGAGCTTTCTCCATCGGGCAGGGAGATGCCGGGCAAGAGACGTTCCTTCAGTCATATACGAGAGGAGCGAAATACCGATCCCCCGTCCCTTCCCTAGCAGAAGCGGAGCTGTCTTGGTCGTGCGCTGCGGAACGATCCCGGCAGCCCCAGGCTGGTGCCCGGCCCTGCCAGAGCCGGCTGCATCCCAGTCGCTCGCTGCTCCGGTCGGCAGCTGGTGGGCAAAGACACGGGGAAAAATCCAGGATAACCGTCCCCGTGCTCAGGCCTGTCACGGCGTGAGGGTTTTGGGAGGGGGAAGGTGGGAGACTTCCTGGGGAGGGCAGGTGGGGGCCCAGACAGTAATGGGGGGGGGGAGCACCCTCGGGGCACTGTGCAAATGGGGTGTCAGTGCAGGGAGCTGCTGCCTCGCTGGGGGGAACCGGGCTTTGGTGAAGGCAGCCGTCAGCAGGGCGTCTGGCCGGGCTCTTCCCCACCTCCCCGTTAATTAAACGGCAGCCTCTTATGCGTGTGGAAAAGGAAGGAGAAAAGGAAAAAAAAGATCAGCAAGCCCAGGCCCTTAGATTACTGTTTACCCCCTCGAGGAGCACAGAAGTATATTGTCCATTTAATAGAAGCCTATAAATCACTGAAAAACATTTATAAAATAATTGAAGGTAATGGGAACCATTTGTTTAAATAACATCATGTTCATGCCCCAGAGGTGCAATAAAAGTTAGATTAATTGATAGGATTTTATATCTCACTGTGAAAAACCGAGTCATATTCTAGACACCGACAGTTTGGGAAAGTTGCAAATTCATCAGGCACCCAGCTACTATCAAAATAGTCTCTTCCATGCGAAGAGGCACATTTATATGACCCTGAAGGGTTTTGGGATGAGAACTATTTACTTAAACTGTGAAGTGAACTAGCCAGTGTGAGATCCTGACCCAGATTGGGGGGTTGTTGTTTTTGGTTTTGGTTTTTTTTTTTTTTTTTTCCTTCCTCTTCTATCTGCTGTTTCATTTTTTTCCCATTATGATAAAAAGCAAATAAATATCTGTAAACCAAAGGCTCGTTCCTAATCCGGGGCTAAAGTGTCCTGTGTCCGTCCATGCCCATGAGAACGGCACCGGGCGAGGAGGCTGGGGCTGGGGCAGGGGTGCGGGGCTGGGGACCCCCCCGTGCCGGGGCCCCATCCTGGGCTGCTCACCGCACAGCGCCGTGCGGGTCTCCTGGCCATGGCCCCCCCCAGGCTGGGTTCGCTCTCCTGGGGCTCCACTGCCAGTCGGGGCCAGCGGCAAGCCACTTTCAGGTTGTCAACTGTGGCCCCCTCCTCTCCCCCCCCGTAACCGTGTTTTGTGGTTGATTCGGTTAAAGGGCAGAAAAACGAAACCAAGCATGGGTTTTAGCAAAAGGGCAGCTGGCAGGGTGCTGGGAGCTGCAGGTAGGCAGGGACTCTCCGGCTCTGGTGTGCTCTGCCTCGCCCGGGGCTCCCCTGCTGCCCACCTTCCGCTCCAGTTTTGCCCTGGTTTTCCCCAAACTCCCTTTTCACTTCGTTCCCCTCCTTGCAGAGATTCTCGTGTGTGCTGGAGCGAGGCCAGCAGCGAGCCCAGGCTCTGCCAGGTGAGAAGGTGGCTCGTGGGACCATCACACACACACAGACACACACACAGTGACACAGACACACACACAGACACAGACACAGACACACACACACACACACACACACACAGACACACACACACACACACACACACCCCCCCATCCTGCTCCCTGGTGCCGGCAACAGGGACGTTGCTTTTCTCAAAACACCCTTCAGGGCTCATCTCTACACCATCTCAATCGACCCCGCTGCGGAGGTGCACCCCCAGCACGGGTGTCCCCAAATGCAGCCCCTTGGGGTGAGTGGCACAGCGGGGACCCACCTCGCCAGGAGCCCCACGCAGAAACATTTCCAGAAAGCCCATCCCAGGGGAAGGACCAGCTCCCAGCCACACCGAGCCCGAGCGTGCGGTGCAGCCGGGCTTCGCATCAGCTTTTGATAAAGGCGCCCTGTCAAACAAGGGCTGAATAAATCATGATGTGTTACCAAGACGCATTACAGCTTTTAAAACAACCACCATGGCATTCTACCCCACGGACTGATGAGTCTGGGGATGCCAGATCCCTGGCGCTCCGCAGCCTTGCTGGAGCCAGCTCACATCTGGAGTGCAGTAAATGTACCCAGAAGCAAGAAAGCAGCTCTGTAAGGGTCAGGAGTACAGAGAGCGGCTGCTGACTCCAGGCGCCACCCCAAAACCCACATGCATTTCCTTGTGTAAACACATGTGGCCAAAAGGCAGCCATGGTCACCTTTCTCCAACGTGAGCCCTATAAAACCGCCAGCAAAGTGAGGAACAATGTCACTATTATTGTTTTAGAGGAATTCCTCCGAAGCAGAAAAGCATAGCCGGGCTGCCGACAAGGGTGTCTTTAAAAGCAGGGCTGACAATTGACTCCAGAGCCCAGGGAAAAAAAAAAAAA
>VXBL01005310.1:451185-467746 GCA_013400195.1 Aramus guarauna
AGCCGCTGAGGCACGTCGGGGCACGCAGAGCCCTTACGCACTCATCACCCCAGTGAGTGGGGCTGCTGCCGGCACCGAGGCAGCGCACCCCCGGGAACGGGGTGCTTTGGGGCCAGCCCCGAGGGGAGCCCGAGGTTTTGGGTTTGGATGCTGGTAGAAACCATCCCTGAAGCTCCTTCTGTCTTAGCAGTGCCCAGGGCATCGACCTGCTGAGAGCCGAGCGCACCCAGAAACCGCTCCCAACCCTGTCACGGGTTTATTGCCCATGAAAGAGGATTCTGCGCCACCCTCCGCTCCCCCCCTCCCGTATCAGCTGCGTCTGCAGCCCTGCTGATGCAATCACAGCTCCCAGGGCTGGCATCACACGGGGTGAGAGCTTCCCAAACCTGGAAAAGAAAGCCACCGGTGCCTTTTCCAGGGGGCTGACCAGAGCAAATATTTGGGGTGTGAAGCTGCTTGCTTTCTCTTGGGAGGGGATCCAGGATCAGTTGGATCAAGACCTTACAGCTGCTTCTCTTTGGGGATTTATTGCCCGGTGGCAAAGCCAGACGTGGGCTGCCGGAAGCAGCAGGAGCCACAACCTGGGGTCAGATCCTGTCCATAAATTGGGAATTGCAGCCTGGAGCTGCTCCGGCTGCAGCCTGCAGCCGCTGGGCACGGACACATGGGCATTGCCTGGGGAGGGCTGGGAGCTGTCAGCGGGCACAGGGCTCTGCCAGGGGGGCTTTAACCCTCCGTCCGGAGCCCGAGCTGAGCAGGGCTCCAGCACCAGTGGTACTGGGAGTGTCCCTGCAGGAAGCCTGGGCAGGAGCGTTCTGGGGACGGGGCTGGGAAGGGGCTGTGAGTACGTACTGAGGCTGGAGGCGTGCAGGTGGGGCGAGTCTCCGTGCTTAACACCTGATTGGGATGACCTTGCTCCTGGATAAGGGGCTGTCCTCCAGGGAACACAGATGAACATTTGAATTTCAGTGATAAGCCCATCAAATAGTTAAGTGTGTTAGAGGCCGTGCAAATGCCCCGCAGAAAAAGTTTCTCCAGTGAGTCAGGGTCCCCAAACCTTTCTTTGCGGAGCTTATCTTATCAGGCAAGGGGATGCAGTGAGGAAACGGGGCCAGGTCAGCCTGACTAATGGGGCTCTGAGCAAAAGCATTGCAAAACTAAAGGTGCTTTTTAAAAAGCCCTGACATCGCAGACAGAGCGGTGAGGACAGAGGAAGAGAGGCTTAGTCATATTGGCCATAACCCAACATCATGGTGCTTCTCCAGGGCAAGGTCTTTAATGTCCTTTCTGGGACAAAGCTTTACATCTGCCTTCCCCCCTTTCCCTGTGAGAGCAACCTGGGGGCTGTTCCCAGCCAAATCCGCTCCTTAATTCCCTCCATCAGAGGCTGGGGCCAGCGAGAGGGATGCTGCCAGCATCATCCTGAGGAGCTGGGAAGCCCCATCCCCCTGAGGGACCACTGAACGAGGGGTGCCGGTGGGACGGGGGGCGAGGGGGACATCCCTCAGCCCCCGGCCATGGGCATGCTGAGCTTCCCGGGGATGCCTCCAACAACGGCACGGCCTGTGCTGGCCCGCAGGAGCCAGCGGCTGCGGGGGGGACAAGCTGTCAGGAGCCACCGAGACAAGCAGCGCCTGCGATCCTGAGCGAAAGCAGACCAGCTGGCCCGTGAGCTCCCTCCTGAGCTGAGCCCGAGCTGCTGGGAAGCTGGTGCTGGGGTCCCAGGCAGGACCCCAGACAAGTGGCGGGGCCACAGCCGGACTTCACCACCCCACAGCCCCAAAAAGCCCCTGCGGTCCTTCGGGTCCCCTTACCAACACGAGCCAGGCAGCATGGGAACCCAAAAGCCTGTGTAAATAACACAGAAATTCTTAAAACAGCTAAAATTCCCAGGAAAGAGGAGTGTCAGTGGCTGGGGAATAAATACCCAAAACCATCCCCAAAAGGAGGAAAATTAGTGTGGAAGAGCAATGTCTCCCCTCCTCCTCGTTTCTCCCTGCACTGATGGAGATCACGAATTTCCACCTACGTGGGAAATTCTTCCCAGGGTATGTGCCAGCATTAAATTAAAACCTGCTCGGAGCCTTCCCCTAAAAGCCAGCGCGTCCCAGCCAACGTCCGAGCGCGCCCGTGCAGAGGGCACCTTCGGGAATGCCCTGTGTATGGTCCCTGCAAGCGTGTGCCGGACAGGATGCCTGGGGGCCGGCGGGACGGGAAGCCTCCAAGCTGTGGGAAGCCGCTGGATTCTGCCCGCCGCTCGCGTAGATCCCTGGACACCCACACACCGGGTGGGCTTCTCCTGCTGGTCTCTCCTGGGAGGGGGGAAACGAGGAGGACGCTGGTGATTTACCGCATGCGGATGGTACGAAATTGAGAGAATGGCTCTGCCGTTTCTGGAGCAGCATGACCATGCTCTGATCTCGGGGTGGGTGACCAGGACAGACTAGTCGTGACATGTCCCGGGTGCTGAGCAGAGCCAGAGGGGGGCTGGTGCGGGGACCTCGGTGCTTGCTCTCCGTGCGGGCATGCAGGGCTTAAGGCACTTGCGGGTCTGGAGGCTTCGCAGGCGGCAGCTGCAGGACACGTATGATTATTATTGTCATTCCCTTCCTTTGCTGCATTTCAGAAAAGCGGCTGCCCTTGGGATGGGGATTTAGAGGAGGTTGTGGAGGAGCCGGTGGCGTTTGCTGCTGGGCTTCTGTGAAGGTGGAAGAAAAGGACCGATTTTACGTGAATTTTTTCATAGTTAATAAAAAAAAAAGAAGACAGGACTCTTTAGCCGTAGAGGAAGGAAATGTCACAAATGATTGATGACATTTTGAGTTCCTCGTTGAAATATGGTCAAAGCCATCGGATGGGAAACGTTTGGGGCCGGTTCTCCGCCTGCCCGCTGTTTGCTGGGGACCCAGGGCTGGCACAGGGCTGCCGGGGGGTCAGAGCCACGTCCCCAGATGTCCTGAGAGATTCCTCCTGCTTTGCAACGGCTCAGCACGGGGAGCGTTTGGCAGCCTCCGGCGATGGCCACGGACCTGGAGCCAGCCGTGCACCATGGGACCTGCATGTCGGCTGCTTTCCCAGGGCTGGGAGAGCTTCCCCTGCGAGCGCCCGCTGCTAAGACCCACGGCACGGTCTGCCCTGTGTGGATGCAATTTTGGGCAGGGTCCAAGAGCAGGTCACAGGCGAGCCTTGCCGAGGGCATCACCTTGTGCAACAGCATCCTGGGGAGACCCAGGCAGCCCCGGATCCTCACCGTGGTGGAAGACGAGCGCCGAGGACCTGAAGGGCAGCTCTGGGGGACATCCTCCAGCTCTGCGGGGCCCGGCCTGTCCCCGGTGCCGGCCTGGACACAGCCCTGCTGCACCCCCCCGCTCTGAACGCCGCCGGGACCCCAGCACGCCTCTCTTTGTAGTGCTATTTTTAAAACACCAAAGGAGAACTCCCACCTCCGTCTGCTGGAAACGTGGCGTGTCCCCCCGCTATCTGCCGCGGCCAAGAGCCCTGCTCATTTTCAAACCCGCCAGAGTTAGCTTTAGACATAAAACCAAACAAGCAAACTGAAAGGGGCTTGTTGTGTAAAAAAGTTCCTCCGAATTAGTTATATCTGGCTTGTGATCCCTTTTTGATTGAATACTTAATAGCAGCCAGGTGCAGGCAATAAGGGGCGCTCGCCCGCGCCTCGGGAAGCAGCCTGGGAACGCGGGGCGGTGGGGCAGTCCGCGGGCGGCTCGGTGTGTGGGCTGCTCCTGCCCTTCCTCTGCCTCCCCTTTCATCCGCGGGGATCCCAGCCTTTGTTTCCTTCCCTCGGCGCTGAACGAGCGCGGGAGATGCACACATATGCATCTATATGTTTGCATGCGTGCATACGAGCACGCACAGAGCTCTGCGTCAGGGTGCGTGCCAAAGCGTGGGCACATGCCTGCCTTGTTAATGCAATCGGGTGGGTAACGTGCACATTATACACGTGTGTGTATGGGCATTAATGCATGTGCACGTATGTAAACATGTTCTCTTCAGCAGCTGGAATAACACGCCCTCCTGACTCGGCCGAGGGTGCAGGAGCACTCCCAGCGCTCCTGCAGCAAGACGGTCACGTGGTGCTCGGAGACATTTTTCCACCCTGGCACTTCCAAAGACGTCTGCTGGTGTTTAAGCCCGTTTCCATCCCCGAGTCCATATGTGTGCAGTTTTACTGCTTAAATTTTAGAAACGTACTGCCTTCGTAGACGATAATAAAAAGGGGATGCCAGGGAGAGAGAATGTCCAGAAACTACCAACTGAGAGACATTGCTCTTCTGGAGCATGACCTGTCCCTGAAAGCGCAGGGCCCAGATGTGAATGCTCCTGAAGGCACAAAAATTAATCTTACGGGCCCGATTCTGGGTCAGGACACGGCAGTGCCGCGGTGCTCAGTGGTCCGTGGTCCCCATCCCCGGGCCAGATCGCAGGAGCAGCTCTGCCGGCAGCAAAACTGCTGTGGCTGAAGATGCCTGAGCTGCTCCTGGCTCGGTATGGCCATGGGGTCCACTTCCATCCAATGTCCCTATTAAAAATGCATTTTTGTCTTTCTTTTCTTTTTTTTTTTCTATTTTTTTTTTCCCTTTTTTCTGTCCATTACTTTTTCCCAAGTGATGCAATTTCCACCCAACGCTGTTCTGGAGTAAGATCTACAGCGTGTCGCTTCCGATTATAACTCCTGTAGTGTTGGCTGTAGCCTGCCTGGTTACTTGATTTATTGAACTCTCAAGTCCTCCAAAGAAACCTGATGATTGTACATGAACAATTCCCTTATGACTAAAAATGCAGCATTTGCCAGAGCACTTTGTGGGTGTTAGGATCCAGAAAGTCGTTAGTGCCAACAGAAGGAATTGTTACGGGCTCCCGAGACCCGGGGCGAGCGCTGTGTCCAGTGCAGCGGTACGGACCAAGGTACCCCTCCTGTGCTGCAGCTGATGCTTTCTTGGGCT
Organism: Aramus guarauna; assembly: GCA_013400195.1. Lineage (NCBI taxonomy): Eukaryota > Metazoa > Chordata > Aves > Gruiformes > Aramidae > Aramus > Aramus guarauna. The sequence continues at coordinate 456,150 of VXBL01005310.1, forward strand.
GCAGAGATCGGACTCGGGCTGGTCCCGCTGCAGTTGCAGGGGGTTTCGTGGCCGTCTGTGGGCAGTGGAGGCCAGGCGAGAGCTGAACTGGCGCGCAGCCGGCGTGGCACGGACGGATGAGATGTCGGCTGGCAAAAAGCCAGATGGACAAAATTAACCTGTCAAAACGTTTTGAATATATGTGCTCGGGCAGAATGCGTTTGCACCGCTTCGGAAGCGCTGAAACTAAATTTCCTCCGTTGCTGACCCGTAACTCGTTTTCCACCTGCGGATGGGGCCGGTAACACTCTCAGGCGACGGAGAGGGTGATGGATTCCAGGGCCAAAGGTGCCGAACTGGACCCAAGTCGCTCCGTGTTATCCCGAGGTTTCAGGTGTGAGCAAAGGGCTGCAGAGACAAATCAGCGAAAGGCCTGTTCCTTCTCCTGGAGGGGAAGTGTTTGTAGGATATGGGCATATTTAGACATGGCAGGAACGGGATTCCTAAACAAAGGGCTGGGGGAGGCCAGGCCCCGCGCCGCTGCCGCAGGTTCCCCCCCTGCAGAGGGTTTCCAGATTCGCTGCCCACCTGCCTGCGGGAGTAAAGCTGTCCAGACCCACCGCCCCGCGCTCACAACTTCCATTTTAGGAGCCGACGGAGACGGGGTTAGTGGTGTCTGACCCCCCGCCCTCCCCCGGCGCAGACGCGGTGGGCTGGGGGCCTGGGAGCAAGCTGCGGCCACGGCGCTGGCTCCGGGCGGGCAGGACTCAGCCCGGTCCCTCACTGCTTCTGGGTGCACATCCTTCGCCACGCACGCTAACGAACCCGCCGCCGATTCCTGCACGCGGATCCCCCTTCCGCACACACCACCGCGAAGCCCACGCTGGCCACAACTCCAGCATGTGCACGAGCTACATCCCCCCCCCGGTGCTGGGGCCTTTTGCCGGCCAGTGCTCTGTACTGGTCACGGGATGAAGCCTCTTCTCCATTAATGGCCACAAGATAAATGGGACTTCAATGCTAAATTGCAGCATGGTGAGCGATTTATACAGATTTACTTTGGGATTTGGTCATTAGCAGTGGAGGACGTGCAATTCTCTGAGAGTCGGCGTGCAGGAGCAAGAGCAGACCGCTGCCTATGGAAGAAATCAGGGCAGGCTGAAGAAAGGCGTCAGTGTTAGCTGTGCGAACGGTGACGGGTCTAGACTAATTAAGCTTTGGCCCGAGTTTAGGAAATTAAGTTGCGTGATGCCAGATTGCCACTGCGGAGCGAGGAGGGGATGCTGCCAAGGATTTGGGATGTTGCAGGTGGAGAGAGGGGGCTGCACCACGGGGACAGGGGGGATGGTGGGCCACCTCCCCTTGGTCCTTGGGAACCTCCCTCTGAGCAGAGGCCCTGGAAATCTCCCTCTTCCTCCCCCTTATGCTGTTTGTCCTCAGCCCGGTCCCCGTGCACGTGCACAGACACCGGCATGCGCGGGGCGAGTCGCTGTGCAAGCGAGCACGAGCAGATGCATGGAGGCATGTGCTGGGCTTGGCGTGCAGCAGCGCTACATATGCAAGTTTTTTCTTTACACCCACAATCAGTTTATAATCTCTGGCCAAAAACTTCATCTCCTGTATGGGAAGATCTGGCCCGCAGAGAGACATTAACTTGAAGGCGTGTGGGAAATATGAAAGGGCCCTCTATGTGGAGAGCAATTCAGTTCGTCTCCAGTACACAACTGTGTTTTTTCCATCCCTCTGGGTTTCAGCTCGGAGACGTCTCTGCACCGCGCGCCCTGCCTGGGCTGCAGCGAGCACTGCCTGCGGTCGGGCAGCCACGACCGGGCCAAGCCGATGGCACCGCACCGATGCCAGTGCCGCCGGGCTGTGCTCCCACCAGCGCTCCGCTTACCCACCGGGGCTGATGGCACGAGAGAGCCAGGGCGCTCGGAGCCACAGCTGCGTCCCTGTGCGAAGACGAAGCTGGGATCTGTCCTGTTTGGCTTTTCAGCCTTGGGGCGCTGAGCATCCGTTCCAGAGCACGGTCATGTCCTGTGGCCGGAGGGGACAGAACTGGCCTGGATCGGAGTGGTCCTGGGGGGCTGGGTCCTTGTCGGGAAAGCACCAGATCCAGCAGCCCCGGCCGGACCCCAGCCACCCAGGATGCTGGGCTCCCTCTTCGCCCTGGAAATGTGGGGTGCAGGCAGCATGCTGCTGCTCTGCTGGTTTAGCACGAGATTTCCTTGGGAGTTAATGAAAAAGATAAAAAAAAAAAATGCATCTCGCTGTACAACTCAGAAGAATAAGCAGGGAGGATGAAAGAGGCTGCTGATGTGCGATCGATCTGCTGACTCAGCCGCCTCCCTGGAGGATGAAGGAAAATCCTCCAGCTACGGAGCTGCGGAGCGCTTGGGAGCCCGGCGGTGGCCCTGCTGGCAGCGAGCAGGGGACCAGCCTGGTCCTGGCCAGCTTGGCATGCCAAGGCAGATGCTGCTCTCATGCGTGTAGTGAAGGTGTGGGGCCTCAGCTTGCAGCCCAGCAACTGCACTCACCCCTGGCCCTGGCAAAATTTAATTGTTTTCTGCAAAGAAAAAAAAAAATCATTTGGGGAATAGATGGAAAAAGGAGATAGAGTCAGGCAGTCATGGCCTGTTCTCCACCTGTTGTTATTTTGGTCTGGCCCAATCAACCTGCTAGCCAGGCTGGAGCCAGAGACCATCTGGAAAAACTGCCGTGTTTATAAAACTGACATGGAGCAGCACCCCAGGGCCCTGACCTCCCACACAAATCTGGAAATGATTAAAATGGCCCTGGCTGCCTTCGCAGCGGAGAGCTGCCTGTGGAGAGCAGCCCACCGACCGCATTTGGAGTTCTCATCAGCGGGGCTGGGAACACGCACCCTCCTCCCGGCACCCTGCCCTCCCCACTGCGCCCAGCCTGGAGCCCCTCGCGGGCAGGTGGCTCTGGGGGATGCGCCGGGGTCCTGGAGAGCTGCCGCAGCAAAACGTGCCAATCCAGCTCATCCTACGGTGCCTACGGGGCCGGGAGCCTGCATCCCAGTTTGGGTGATGGGCACCCACCCCCAGGCTGGGCAGCCCACCAGTCCCTCCCTGCCCTGGCTCCGGCAGCCACAGGCATCGATCCCTCCATCTGCAGCGGTCCTCTGTTTTTATAGCTAGCTGGAATTAAAAAGTGAAATAGTATCGGTGAGTCTGATTTCAGCGGGAATTAGAAGGAGAGCCTCAGCGCCAAAGGCAGCGAGTGCGAACCCCGACAAGCTGGCTGCGAGCTCCAGCGAGCTCCTTCTGTGGGCGTAGAGCTAGATGAATGCACTACAGGGCCCCAGGTCGCTGCTGCAGGACCCGAGCCACGTCCAGCCCTTGCCCAGGAGCAGAAAAGCTCTGGAGGGGCTTTGGGATGGGCCCCAGGTTTGGAAAAACCCTCCCCAAAGGGCTGCCCTCCCCTCTGCACTGCTCTCCCACCTCCAGGACATTGCTTGTCAAAGCAGTGCTGTGTCCTGGGTACGTGACACCATAGCCAAAATTCAAGCCACATTGGACCTCGCTGACCCGCACTGGCCAGGGGAAATTTGGCCGGTTTCAGCCTTGCCTCGCCTGCTGGGCAGCGGTTTAATTAGAGAGGTGTGAATAATGAATTATCCGTGACTCTGAGCCATCCATGGAAAATTCAAATCAACCTGCTTTTAGTTTACAAGACGTCAGCGAACTATCTGCCAAGAGAAAGCAGGGGGAGACAGAAAAGCCAGACTGCGCCTTGGTGGGGGATGAAGAGCGCGTGGAGGCTGAAGAGCAGGCTGGAGGTGATGCTGCGTGGTGCAGCCATGAGCCCAGTCGGTGTGGGCTCACCGGTGTGCGGGGACAAGGGATGCTCGGCTCCTTGGCGTGCGAGTGATGATGGGTGCTCCCCACTGCCTCGTCGTTCCCCACGGGCGGACGAGTGGCTGGGTGGGCAGGGGTGCTGAGTGCAGCCGTGGCCAGCAGCTGGCGGGAGCAGCGGGTCCTTCCGCACAGGGTCCCAGTCCCTGCGGTCCCTCCAGCTCCCACGGGAGCGGATGGAGCACTGGCCCCGGCGCAGGGGCAGCTCTCGTCCCGCCATGGGTCCTGCTGGGTCGGGGGCAGCTGGCACTGCTGGCACCCCAGTAGAGATGGGGAGCAAGGGCAGGGAGCGGCCCCATCCGCAGCCCCACAGCACACATAGGGTGGACCCAAACCCTTCTTGCAAATGGGGCTGCTGTGATTTATAGCGCTGGCTTCGGTAAACGCTTGCTTCACCTCGGCACAAGGGGACTTAATCCCTGAAAGGGCCCTGGCCTTGGGCCTGGAGGAGCCCTGTTTGCTGTGTTTGTCCTCGTCCCTCCTCTCGTTTACCTGCTCGGCAGCGCTAAGCTCTGGCCCTGAGTTTGCTGCCAGCACTATTGTTCCCTGCGTTATCAGGGGAGGATGACGGGGACCAGGACGGGAGCAGGAGCGGCTGGCTGGGCTGCAGAGAGCCTGGCTGGGGACAGCCAGGAGCTTGAACTTGGCACCACGGCCGCCAGGCAGAGCTGGGCAGGATGCTTGGGACAAGGCTTCCCAGCACCACGCTTCTCCTTCCCTCCAGGTCCAGCCTGGCCCCGGCTGTGAGGGTGGCAGCTCCCCCCCTCCTCCCCTAACCCGCCCCGCAGTGATGCTTGTCCTGCTCCAACGCGCCCGGGCAGGGATGCTGGGAAAGGCAGAGCTCCCATGCCCCCCTCCCTCTGTGGGCAGGATTTTTCATAGAAAAGCATGCAAAAATTTTCAGCCTGAATTTCAGGTGCTTTAATTGGCTGCTGATAAAGAAGGGGAGCCCCGTGCTGCTGCCGGGGCCAAAGGCTTTGAAACGGGTGGAAAATAGACCTGTCACATCTTTTGTCTGGGGCCAGCTCTGCTCATTGATCTCTCTATCAGATGAGTAAACCGATACATATTAACCCGGAGCCAAAGCAAACATATTCTGAGTGTTGAAGAAGTTCAGATAAGTCCTTTCCTCCCCCCAGGAAGCCGGAGCTGAAGCCCTGGGTGGGGGGGGAGCAAGTGGTACCAGACCAGTTTCTGGCACAGAAACCTGGGGCATGTGGCTGTGTGTGCCTCAGTTTCCCCTGCCCTGGGGAGGGGATGGGACCCTCCGCTGTGGGTTCATTCTGGGGGGGGGGGTCCAGCCCCCACCCCGGAGCCTCCCAACTGCCATCGCTTGTCTGCACCAGGGACGTGTGCTGCGGGAGCACGCCAGCCCTCCCATCACCAGCCCCTCCGCTTGTCAAGATTATTCAGTTAACTCCCCCCAGTTTGTAAAAGGAAGGGCCGCTGGCTGATAAACCCACGTGAAAGGACGGACGATAACAGCAGGTAGCGCGCAGATAAACCCTCCTGCAGACCCCAGCGGCAGCGTGGGGGTCCCTCGGCAGCCCTGGCACTCACCTGCGCTGCCAACCGCCTCTGCGGGCTGCAGGTACTGCAGGGGATAACCACCCCCTGCCAAGCTATAACCTCCTAGCAAATTATGATTAAAGCCTATCACACAAATAGATCAAGTAAATTGTGCTTCAGGGAAGCTAAATACCTGAGAACACAGAAGCTATCTGTGGCCGATTCAGTTACTGGCCATGGACAATAGGCACCTTGGCCACAGCAGTGGGACTGACCCGGGTTTATGGTCCCTGGTACTGAGTGAGCATCACCCGGGTTTGGGGGGTTTGGGGCACATTTCTGGGGCGCCGGGACCCGCCTGCCGGGGCAGTCAGAACCGAAACACTTCACCAGGACGTGAGCATGTCGGTGCTTTTTCCCTGGGAGACAGTCAAAATGACTCATGCTGATGGGGGTTTTTGGTACGTTGATGTCTGTGCCTGATTTTTTTAAATAAGTTTTAAAGTTTCATTTCCACATGATTGTCTTGGTTAATTTTGCTGCAATTTTTATATTAAGCACTAGATACTTTGTTTCAAATTTTCTATAAAACGGTGTGCTAAATACATTGTGAATGCAATATATTACACAAACATGGTCATTCAGACGGTACAAAATCAGATTCTCTATAAATTGCAGCCCAGGAACGAGAAGGGTGCATCCCTGCGGTGCCACATGGAGACCTCGTCTCCTCCACCATCCCCATTGCTGGCCAGCCCCAGCCCCCACCCGGGGCCGAAGGCAAATGGAGATGATGGTTGTGGTGCTTCATTAAGGTCAGAGGCGGGAGGAGAAGGGCTGTGTGTCACCCGGGAAGCCGGGAAGCCATCCACCTCCAGCCTGGCGAGCGGACGGCAACTGCCACGCTTGCCCTGTCCAGCTGTACCCGACCCAGCGCTGCATTTCTGCCGGGTGAACAGACCCAAGACACCCACGAGGTACAGAAAGAGATGCCATTGTGGTCCGGTGGGTGGGAAGCTCTCAGGTGAGAGGAGCTGGTGAGCAGTACCACCGCTGACGCCAAGTGTTGGGTTGCACCTTGCAACGACTGGGCAGGATCCGGAGGAAACCGCGGCAGCTGACAGCATCCCTGGGAGCGGGAAGAGGAAGCCGGGGCAGCCCCAGCACTGCGACCTTTCCTCCCTCTGGGAATGTGCTGCCTCAGCAGGAAATGCTTGGGGCTTTCCTGGCCGATGGGCTGCTGCTCCCCGCAACAGCTGAGGGCTGCCGGAGCCTGCAGCGTCCAGGCAAGAGGTTTGGAGATGCCCTGGCCAAGGCCATCCCTTGCAGGGGCCTGGGAGGAGAGGGATGACTTTGCTGCACAGCGGCTCACCTGCAGCGGCTGCAGCAACCACACACCGCGGCATTTGATTTCTCACATGAGTAAAAGAAAAGGGATCTGGAGCGAGTCCTGGTGCAGAACAACCCACCATGTGGCTAACTCTCACATCCCACAGCGGGGTTTCTGGGCTTCCGCGTCCCAGTAACTAACATTTAGCCTTTTTCAAGTGGTAAGGAAGTTACCAGGGAAACTGAGGCAAAGGATGGGACAAGCTGACATTGAATCCTGGTTTCTGTTCTCTATCCATGCCACGATGAGTTTCTGGGGAAAAGCAGCATCCCACTCAGGGTGTGGAGCTGCTGACTCCACTGCAGACACCTAGGCAGGGCTGCTCTGCATCCCCCAGCCCCTGCCTGCTCCCGAGCTAGCGGCAGGAATGAAAGGCAGGATTGTCGGAAGGATGGAGAGGCTGGCTCGGCTGGCAGAGCCCAGCATGGGCAGGGGGAGATCCTGGGCTGAACGCTGCAGAGAAAAGCTCAGCCCCAGCCTCGGAGCACAGTGTGGTGCAGGGATGGAGCCCACGCTGTAAAACCTATGTGCTCCCCTCCAACGACAAAACAAAGTGCTTGCTCAAGGAACAGCCTGTGCTCGCTCACAACTCAGCCCAGGTGAGTCCGTAATGGGATCCAGGTTTCCGCTGAGGTGGCTGGAGGTTACCAGAAGTTCAAGCCGGGCTGGGGTTCAGGTTTGTGATGAAAACCACGGCTCTGTGGGCTGCCCACAGCGACCCAGTGCGGGGACTCCACCGGTGCTGCCTCCACTTCCCTTCAGCGAGGGATGGACTTGGAAAGGGTTTTGGTTAGTGTGGCACTGCTGCTGTGGATGGCAACAGGAAGGGGAGGCAGTTCGATGGCAGCAGGATCAGTCCCTGTAGGTGAAATACCATGAGGAGCACCGATGCACAGCATGCAGCAGAAGACACCCTGCATAGGAAACGGGAGCCCATTCCGGTGAGGAAGCGGTTTGAATGCTGTTTATTTGCAGCGTTTTGTTTTCATTAACTCCAGTGTGAGTCAAACCCTTCCTGCCAGCGTTTTGCCCGGCGCGGTGCCTCCGGCTGGCACGGCCACGGCGCAAACGCTTCTCTTCTTGGCGGGTGGAAGCCACGCAATGTGGCAGGCGCAGGAAGGCAGAACAATGTGGCCGGCGGCCCCCGGCGCAGGTGCTGGCCGGCTCAGCACGCCGCTGGCGATTGTGCCGCCCGCACAGATGTGTGCGCTGCACCTCCTCGGGGGCTTTCCGGGGGGGCCTGATGAGCTGTGCGCGTGAATCACGGGCTGGCTGGGAAGACGGACAGACGTGGCTGTGACGGGGGAGGCTGCAGCAGCCCCTTGGAGGGAGCTGGGGCCGTGCCTGTGCTGCCTGCGCCGGGAACGCCTGCCTGCAGGGTGGCTACGGCTGGTTTTAGCGGTGGGATCGGGCGGACAGCCCAAGGCCAAGCTCCTCACGCCGTCGCTGCCGCGGGTGGTGCGGTGCACTGCGTCGGAGCCACCCAGCCCGTATCCTGTCTCCTGCGGCCAGCCGGGAGGGAGGCGAGGGGCGAGGGTAAGAATAGCACGGCCATCCTTCCCGGCGCCCCGGCCCGTGGGCCAGGGATTTCCTGAGCAGGGCGGCGTCCCCGCGGCTGGTGGTGGATGTGGTGCCGTGGCTGTGCCTGGCCACGCACCGGCCGGCTCCGAGCGTGCAGCTCCGTGCCAGGGAATTGATTCTCCCTCTGTCCCAGGCGAAGCGGGAGCTGGTGGTGGCCATCTGCAGTGTTCAGGTGGCAGCGCCAGCAATCGGTGGGGTAGCCAGGGGAGAGGATCCATCCTGAGCCGCCCTGGGACCATTCCATCTCTGAGCCATTTCAGCCTGGGGAAGGGCCCCCGAGGGGTAAAGAGACAAGGACATGTAAAACCAGGCTGGTGACAGCCGTCAGAACAACCCTGGCAGGAGCACACGCTGGTTTCCTAGCTGGTTCGCTTCCCTCCGGAGATGCTCCGGTGTGGGTGAACACCAAAGACAAGTTGTAGATAGCTTTTACTTCTCCAGCTGGGACACGCAGCCCCTGTGCCCTCCACACACCCTGCCCTTCCCCTGCAAACACTGGGGTGCCACAGGAGATACTAAACCCATATTAAACCCATAGCCAGCTGCTCACGAAAACACGTCCGGAACCAGGGGCCGCTGCAGACTGCACAGCCCTGCAGAGCAAAGTCTTTGTCTGAGAAGACGCCCGTTCCCCGCTGCTTCCTCTGCCCGTCACACCACCGCGTCCTCCGGGCCCAGAGCCGGCCCAGGCAGGAAACAGGTGGGATAAATATTTGTGCAAACCGGAGTGAAATTTCCCTTGAAGGCCGTGCAATGTGTTTCCCTGGCGGTGGTTATGAATGGGAAGGTAACGGCCGGCGCAGCAGCAGGTGCTGCCAGGGTGGTGTGGGACCCTGCTGCCGCCGGACTGGGGAAAGCGAGCCCATCACTCACTGAGAAAGCAGGCTCAGAAAGCTGCTGGCGGCTGCAGGAAAAGCAATCCTGCAAAAATCTAGGCGTTTAATTGCCGTGGCTCAAAACTGAGGCCTGCGGGAGCCCTGCAGGGTAGGGACCGGCACACCCCACCCCGGCAGAGCTGGGCAGCTCTGGGACCCCACGCTGCTGGGACGGAGCGAAAGCTGTTACAGACCCGGCACGATGTTTCTAAGGAGCCGTGCCTCCGCTTTGCAAAGCTGGTTAAGAAAAAGCACCGCGGGCCACGTCCCCCTGCAGCGCTGCAGGCACAGCCCCGACACAGCCGGTACCGGCCGCACCGCGTGAGCCGGCGGTCGTGGCGGCAGCACACCCGGGCTGGCTGGCACAAGCTGTGCGTGTGGAAGCAGGTGCTGGCGATTTGGGGCCAGATGTTACCTGTTTCCTGCCATGTGCTGTTCCCTGTGAACGCACCCCTGCCTGCTGGGAGGGGGCCAAGGTGTGAGAGCGCGAGGGGCTGCATGGGTCTGGCGCGCTCTGCAAACAAGGTGTCGCTGGAAAAGATGTGCTGGGGGGGTTGGGCCAGATCCAGAAGCTCTTGCTCTGCCCTTGGAGAGCAGTGGTCAGGATTTGACCCACTGAGCTTACCGCTGTCAATGAGAGGAAGGAGAGGAAAATGCGCTCTGGCCGTGCTGCTCCTTCTTCCCAAAAACAGGCTACGGTGGGAGCCTGCATCCGTGGCACCCGTTTCTGGCAGCGCCTGGGTAGATTCAGAGGGCTATCTTCAGCTGCAATTAAAATTGAACAAGCTTCAGATCCCAAAGAGCTTCATCGGGCTCGTTTCACAGCCAGGCGGTGGGAAAGGAGTGGGAATTTTCTGTCTAAATAAGTGGGCGAGGGGAGCCCGGGCAGCACAGGATACAGGCGTCTCTGAGCTGACACGCACTCATTACAACCCCAACATCTGCTCTCTGACCTCTTGAGCTCTGATTGCCAAAAAACCTGCTGTGGCTGCCTTCCCCCTCCTGGATTTCCTCCTCCTCCTCCTGCCTGCGGTGACCACGAGCTCCCTGGCCGAGGGGCAGGTGGGACCTGCGGACACCCGCTCCCCCCCTGCAGCACTCCGGTAGCTGAGCCCTGTGATTTGGGGGCTGGAGGGTGGGGACGGACTCTGCAAACCAACAAGGGTTTCACAATAGTTTGCTTAAGGGCTTGTGACTTCCAGGTGGACGCCGAGGTGCTCCAGGCAGGCAGGGAGCAGCCCTGTCCCAGCTGCCCGCAGGAGCCCAGCTCATGCCGCCCTGGGGGGCCGGAGCCCTGCATCCCCCTCGGGGCACAGCTGTCCGGGGATGCTGCGGGAGGGCTCGGGGAGCCACCACTGTCCCCCAGCTGCTTGCACACACCGGACCTGGTAAAGCCAACCACAGCAAAGAGCTGCTCAGCACCCACAGGGGAGCTGCCCACAGTGCCTGGGAGCGTGCGATCCACCCAGCAGAAATCAGCACAGCCAATGTGATCTTTTCCTTTCCTCGAGCTCTCCCCCTTTTTTCCTCCTTCTCCTTCCCCCCTCCCCCAAAAGCTCTTTGTCTCGGCTCTGCGGAGGAAGCAGACCTTCTGAAAATAAACTCTTTCTGCTTTGATCTGGTTTATGGGCACGCACTGTTTATAGCTCCGTGCGTACGACTTGACACCTTCCCACCTGCGGCCCCAGCAACTGCTTCTTATCACAGCCACTTTGGATATTAACAGGCCAGTGGGGAGGGTGATCTGGAGGTCCCCAAGACCCCCAGCCCTCTCTGCACCCCACCGCCCTCCCTGGGGGGGAGGGAGACAGGCTGGTGTCCCCCTGCAAGTGCTAATTGCATCAACCCATGTTTATTGGGATGTTTATCTAGACTAGTGATGATGGGAGGGTCCTCAGAGGCTGGATCCATCCCTTCCCCACAGGAATTAGCTCATTTTGACCTGTGCTTTCAGCACAGCCCAGCACAACACTGAGTTCCCATGCCTTCCTTCTGACCTGGCGGATATAAGCGTTTGGGAAGCGGGGGCAGGAAAGGCCTGGAAAGCTCCAAATTTCAATCATAGAATACCAGGTTGTAAGGCACCTCAAAGATCACCTGGTCCAACCTTTCTTGGCAAAAGCACGGTCTAGACAAGATGGCCCAGCACCCTGCCCACCCGAATCTTAAAAAACGTCCCATCTTGGGGAATCCACCACTTCCCCGGGGAGATAATTTCAATGGCTGCTTGTTCTCATCCGGAAAAATTTTTCTCTTGTGTCCAGTCAGAATTTCCCCAGGAGTAACTTGCACCCATTATCCCTTGCCTTGTCTCCTTGTAAAAAGGGAGTCTCCGTCTTCTTTGTAGCCGCCCTTTAAGTGCCAGAACATGGTGATGAGGTC
>VXBL01005310.1:467752-509605 GCA_013400195.1 Aramus guarauna
TTGTAAAAAGGGAGTCTCCGTCTTCTTTGTAGCCACCCTTTAAGTACCAGAACATGGTGATGAGGTCTCCCCTAAGCCTTCTTTTCTCAAGGCTGAACAAACCCAAATCTCTCAGCCTTTCCTCATATGGCAGGCTTCCCAGTCCTTGGATCATCCTGGTGGCCCTTCTCTGGACCCTCTCCAGGCTGTCCACATCTTTTTGGTATAGTGGGGACCAAACCTGAACACAGTGTTCCAGGTGTGGCCTGAAAAGCACTGAGTAGAGTGGGATAATGACTTCTTTACCTCTGCTGGTGATGCCATGGTTGATGCAATCCAGCATCCTGTTGGCTCGCTTCGCTGCTGCAGCACACTGTTCAATCATATTGAGCTTGTCCACCACGACCCCCAGGTCCTTTTCCACAGAGCTGCTCTCCAGCCCGGTGGATCCCAGTCTGTGCTGCACTCCTGGGTTATGTTCTCCCAGGTGCAAGACCTTACACTTGTCCTTGTTGAGCTTCATAAAGTTCTCGTTAGCTCACTCTTCCAGCTTATCCAGGTCTTCCTGCAGGTTGGTTCTCCCTTCCAAAGTGTCTGAATTTGCTTTAATTTGACCTACGGAAGTGTATATTGAAGCACGTGTCACCCACCTGGTCTGGGGACTGGAGCCCACGCAGGCACCACAGCCTGGCTGGGGTCAGTCCAGCAGCACCCAGCTTCCCAGCAGGGCTGTCACCATGGGAGGTGGTGCTGGAGGGGACGAGCTTTGCACCAGGGTACAGGGGACTTTGCTTCAGCTCACCACAAATCCAGAATTTTGGAAAGGAGCTTTGCCATGCAGTGTCGGTCCTGCTGTTGCACTGTGGCATGGCGGTGACGCCAGGAAGAGCCAGGTCAGCCCCATCCCTGGGTGCTGGATGCCACATCTCCTCACTGCAGAGGAGCTGCCAGGCAGCTCTGCTTCGCCAGGGCGCTGGCTTTTCCAGTGCTGGAGGAGGGGCAGGTACTGCTGCTTCCTCTGGAACCTGTTTCATGGAGCTTTCTGCTGTACTACAGCATCCTGGAAAGGGCCCGAGATGTTGCAATAAAATGAGTCTGTTAATAAACAACGTCAAGCCTGGGCTGCGCTTACAATCATCTTTTATCCAGGCTTGCCTTCAAAACATCCGCCAACAGGGCATCTCTGCTGCAAACACATGAGTCAGCAGCACGTACCCAACAGCAGATCCAGGCAAGTCCCCTGCAAGGCCCCGCGCCGCTCGGCTGGGCTGGCTCTGCTGCACTGGTGGGCACCAGGGGGTTTGCACCGGCACTGCCTGCACATCCCGGCCACCCCAGGGGACCCCAGCATCCCCCTGCCTCCCACCCCAATTCCTGCACCGTCCCCAGGCAGCCGCTGCCCCGACTGCAGGGGTGCAGAAGGGGCCCCAAGTGCCTCATTTCGGCCGCCCCTGCATGAGTCTGGCACACTGGTCCCTGTCCCCCCACCACTGCATCCCCTCTGCACAGCCCAGCACCTTCAGAGCAGAGCAGGTCAACACCCACCACGGTGCCCAGGTCAGCTGACAACACAGAAGAGCAGTCGAGGTTTTAGAAATCCACACTCCAAAAGGTGGGGGGGAAAAAAAAAACCAACAAAAAATTTCAAGGCTCCTTCCCAACAGAAAGGCTTGAATTAGATCAGCTTCAGTCAGTTCTTCCATCCTCATTCAGACACTTCTGAAATATTCCGTTTTCACTTTGAACATACAGAACATTTTTAAGTGCATTTAATTAGCTTATATTTCATGGTGGGGGAAAAAATAATTTGGGATTGGAAAAGATGAGGTTTGACAGGGCTGCAACAGTGGGGGCATATTTTCAAGTAGAGAAATGAATCAAAATCAACTCTTTTCCACCGTATTGATTGCAGCTTATTGATAGTTTCCACTTAACAGCATTTCTACAGAACATTCTCAACTGGCTCCAGGAGCAGCAGCACTTACTTCATACCTCTGGCCACACAAAAGGAGCCACTCGGTAGTGAAGCACCGGAGAGCGGCGCGGGAGCGAGCACAGCCCCACTGCTCGCAGTCGGAGGAGGGGACCCCGCGGGGCACGCTGTGCTCAGGGGCTCGAAGTCACAACCCCGGGCCGGTGTGCCTGGGGGGTCCTGCCCATGGGCTCTGCTGGAGGACCTGCTCCAAGGTCTCGGGACAGGGTTACCCAATCTCCGGGCAGGCTAATGCAAGCGGCATCTTGCACAAGTGGCTGTTATCGGCATATTTTGGGGCTTAGTGGTGGCGTGCAGCGAGGGACGGGGATTGCTCTTGGCTGTCGAGCGCTCCAGGCTGCAGCCAGGCGCCGAGGCTGGGGGAGCAGCCTGCACTGTTGCACTAGAAGCCAACAGCTCCAGCGTACAGAGACGCGTGGAAAACAGCCCAGAAATCCCAAGGCTTGGCCCGGCGCGGGGAATGACTCGCCTTTGCCATTCTCCCCCCAGCACATCGCCGCCTTCCCAGCAGCCTGTGAGGGCCGGGGATCCCGCCACCCTGCAAACCACGATCCCCCGAGTGTGGCAGGACCCATACCTGGGGCTGCCGGCTGGACGTGGGAATCACTGTTTAAAAACACCCAGGGGAAGGTCTGATCCTGCTGTACCCCAAGCCTCACAGGGGCTCTGCACCCTGCATTTCTCACCCTTTGCTTCCCACCCCACCTGGCTGCGGTCCAAGCCCTGGGTGAGGGTCTGCGGCCGGCTGGGCTGTGTGGGGTCCCCTGCCACCTCCCCGGGGACCGTGCTAACCACAACGCCCCGTCCAACCCACCTGGAAACCTGCCCGTCCTTTTGGGCAGACGCTTGCCAAGGCGGCATCACATAGGAAGGGTTCAGTTGTGCTTCATGCATTAAATATTTGGGGGGAACCCTCGGGGAGCAGCTGCACCGGTGCCACGGGGACCTGCAAAGCCACATGCACTTGGAGGAGGAGTTCTGGCCTGTCCAAAGGGCTGCGAAGTGGCTGGCATTCTTCCCCTGACTCTGCTATTAACTTATCAGGGAAAATCACAATTGTTTGCTGCACGTGCAAGCTAACCCTGTGGGAAGGCCCTCGTGCTCTGCCAGGGCACTTGCACACGCAGCCTGACAGCACTCATGGGAGAACTGGGCACCCACAACGAGGTACAGCCCCCCGCAATCTCACCTGCCCCTCTTGGGAGGAATTCAAGAACAGGTCTATTCACAGGAAAAAGGCACCAAAATGAGAGCAAATCGAGCTTATATCTGAGGCAGGAGAAGCTGCCCCAGCTGTCAGAGCAGGGAGCCCCATGCCTGCCCCAGCCACAGGACCAGCCCCATCCCACCTCTCAAATGCGATCACCGCATTGGGGAACCGGCTGTGAAATAAGGCAGGGGTTTAGTTTCTAAGCGTCACCTATGAACAACTACAACAGCAAAGCGAGGCAGCTCTGGTTACGGAGCCTCCTGAGGACACACCATCACAGGTAATGCAGAAATACCAGTATCCAGGGGGTTTAGGGCAGCTCCCAGGCTCTGGAGCACACGGAGAAGGACCCAGCAGCATGCCCACCTCCCACGGGGCATGCAGCGAGAAGCCAGCCGTGTGTCCCATCAGCCACGGTCCAGCGGAGGCACGTCTCCTCCCCAGCACCGCGTTCGCGTGGCGTGGGCCAGAGGAGCATTTAGGCGGCCACGTGCGCAGCCATGTGCACGGGGGGAGCAGGACTTGGCTGTGCCCCCCTACAGCCTCCACCCCCCCTGTGCTGCCAGCACCGAAGTCTTCATGGCCAGGAGCGGCGATGCCCGGCCGTGAGCTCGTCCCACACTATCAGCCGCTGTTGAGCCATGCGGTGCCTCCAACCCCAAGAGCTTCTTGAAAGAAACTCCTAATTTTCAACACCTACTTAAGGCTCTTCAAGCCGCGTCGCTGCCGGCAGACGTGAGCTCACGCTGATGCTCGCAGTCACGTGCTGCCCTGCGCCAAGGCTTATGCCTGCAGCAAAACATCTCCCCCAGCTCTCCACTGCACAAACGCGTCAGGCAAGCACCCTCTGACAAGCAAAAGTGGGGCCACAGGTGAGCCCCCCTACTGCCTGGTGGACCCCCAGGCCTCACGGTTTTCAATAGGAAAGCCTTAGAAGGACCTGGCTCCTCCTTTGTCGTCACTTCAGTGTACCTTCACAGTTCAAGTTGCAGGGGTTAGTGAGTGTCCTCTAACCGGGGGGGGGGCACAGGAGAGAACCTGCATTGTATCCCCTGCTGACACAGGGACAGCCCCAGGCCCTGCAGCATCACGAGTTTGTGACACACCAGCACAGGGGTTGGGAGGGGGTTTCATGCAGCACCTGCCCAGAGAGGTCCTGTGCCCCAGGGTGCCCACGCCGCAGAGCTGGAGTGTGGTCCTTAGGACAGTGCTCCTGATGCAGCAGCCAAGACCTTCCCTCCCCAGGTAATGCCTGACAGGGCAGGGCCTGAGGAAGGTCCTATTTCGGTGGAAAGCTGAAAGGCAGACAGCTTTCAGCTGCTCCTGTGCCAGGGTGGGGGCAATCAAGCCCTGGAGGTCCTACTAAAGGGTGCCTGGGCTTAAATGTCACCCCCCTGGAGGCATCATGAGCCACAGGCAGCGTGGTGGGTGTGTGTTGTGGGTGTGTGTTGTGAGTGTGTGTTGTGGGTGTGTGTTGTGGGTGTGTGGGCTCCTCCGAGCGTGCAGAAGTCGGGTGGGTGGCACCCAAGGGGGGGCTCGTCCCTGTCCCTCAGCCCAGGGTGTAGGCTGGACTTGTGTGAGGCAGGAGAAGTCCAGCCCTGCTCCGCTCCTGGCACCCACCATGGCCGGGCGGTCCCTTCCCCGGGCACCCTGGGCTGGATGAGCGTGGCCAGGAGGAGGGGATGACTCTTGGTTTCTCACCAGCCCATGGCTACCACAAATGTTTTCTTCTGGCTAACCACAGCCTCAGCTGTGTGCGAAGGTCGCCGGCCCCAGGGAAGGAAAGTCTTTGGTTATTTCCTCCTGCTTCATGCAAGCCAGGCTCCTGTGAACACCACATGAAAGAGCTGGGAGTGGGAGAGGGCACAGGAAAGGTCCCAAGAAGAAAAAAAACTTTTTGCCCTGGAATTGGGCCATGTTATGAAGCCAAAATAATGCTGCCCAGCCAGAGACGCCAGGTTGTCCTAAACCACCCGGGAAAGGGATGCCTTGTTTGCAGGGCCACAGTGCATGGGTCTCCAAGACCTTTATGGTGTGACACAGAAGAGGTGTCTGATACTGAACACGTCTGGGGTGAGGTCCCTCATGGGGCTGCACCCTGCGGAGTCACTGCAGACCCCAGAGGAAAGGCAGGAGCTGAGGGGTCTGCTCAGCATCGCCGGACAGACTGAGGCTCGGTGGGGATAAAGGGGTTAAGAATCCAGGAAAAAGCTGCAAATGGATTTCACAGATGGCCCGTTAGCCACAACTGCAAACCTTCACGGGTTGCACTCTCTAGTTGTGTGGGTCCCTGCGTGCTGACGCTACCCTGTGGGCACTGGGGCAAGGGGAGCTGGCCAGCTGTCAGGGACAGGGACCCCCATCCCCTCCAGCACCCCCAGGAGACAGCATGGGACAGAGGCTGGGATGAAGCAGCATGGCCTTGGTTTCAGCAGGAGGTATGGAAAAAAAAGAAGATGAGGTCACTGCAAAGCAGTCATATAGGATGTGATACAGGAGTGCAGCGTATGGAGGAACAAGGAGCTATTGTAACCCTGCAAAGCAGGGGAAAAAACAGCTGCAGGGATGGCAGGTCACCTCCTGCTCACGCCAGACACTGGGGGAGTTAACTTGTCTGAGGTCACATAAAATGGGTCTGGAAGAGGAGTGGGTAAGAGACGGTGGCTGAGGTGGGATGGGATGCTATGGCAGGGGCACGGACCTGGCTTTTCTCTCCATCGCACCAGCCCTGCTGGGGGAAAGTACAAGAGGCAGCCAGCTCAGGTACAGTGAAACAGCTGGAAAACACCTGGCGCAGTGCTGGGAATGCCCCATGCCAGGATCTGCCCCATTCAACCTGGTCCTCCTGGCCCCCAGGGCATTCACTGGGGAGAGGCCATGGGATGGGGCTGCTCGGAGCCCCTGGAGCATCTCTGTGCACTGGCAAGGGCCGGAGCAGACTCTTGGGGACAAAACTAAGAGCCTTTTCCTCCTCCCACCACCCTTTGAGCCTCCCAATTTTGTGGGCCCTGTTGGCAGAGGGCGGCTCTGTGCTGTGGGGTTGGGCATGCCTGCCCCGCGGCACAGGGGACCCATCGGGGCTGTTACCCTGGGATGCACGGGAGGTGCCCATTGCTCTGGCCAGGGCTACGCGCTGCCCTGCGGCTCCAGCCCTGGAGCAACCCCCTTCCCTCCCTCTGCCCCGGCACCGCTGCAGCCCCCCCAACCCTCCCATTGCCGTCGCCCCGGCCCTGGCCGGCCCCACGGTGGCACGAGGCAGCCGCCGCGGCCGTGCTGCAGACTTTCTGTCTGCACGGGGACTTCCCGTCCCCACACGGCGCTGCCGGCGTGAAACCAAAGACCGGCTTGTTCGGCTGCCTGAGCCGCCTCCGTGTTGACTGCCCCTCTCTGTTCCCGCTAGGAATAATATACCCAGAGCTCTGAGCATAAATTGAGTTTCCCAGAGCCAGGCTGGTGGGGAGACTTTAATGGGAAGGAAAATAAACTGTGTACTCGGCATGCGGGGAGAGGTGTGGTGTTGGCGGAGGGGCACCGGGAAAAAGCTCCTCTTGGTTTTCTTTTTTTTTTTCCCCTGACTTGTTTGCTGAGGGAGCACACGCATGCATGCCCTCCTGTGCAAGTTGTTTGCTTCCCAGGATGCCAAGGAAAAGAGACGCATTTTAAAGTAGCTGGTTGAGAGCTCTGGGGCCTCTGATCTGCCAAAGCGTATCAGTGGCTCAGCACCGAGCCTGGCCCTCGGAGGAGGCATTTGCTCCAGGACAAGCTGCTTCTTTTCCCCCCCAAATTGTTCCTCTCAAGCCTGAGCTGCAGGGCTTCGACGAGACGATCGCGGCCCGGGCACCAAGGAGGGATGTTGCCGTGCTGGGAGGGCGATTGCGCGTTTCTGATTTCTCAGCACAATGCTGCGATTCAGGGACTTGGGAAAGCACATGAGTCATGCTGTGAACTTCCCCGGCCAGTCACCGCTGGGAAACGTACTTGCATCTGGTCAGCCACCCTCAAAACGCCTCCTGCGCAGGAATAATCCCCACCACTTCTCCCTTCCCGCCCGCTCCCGGTGCCGGCTGGAGCCGCTCACGGGAACATCAGCAGCCCAGGGACAACGGTGCAGGGGGAGAGACGAAAGCATCCAAGGGGGGGAAGCAGCACAGGATGTGGATGTGGAAGAAGAAAAGTGCCGGTGTTTAATCACTTGGCCGCGCGTGGCAGACACCGGGTGCTTTTGAAGCGGCTGGGACCCGCACCCCCAGGTCCCCCCTGGCAGAGGGAGGCTCTATTGACTTAACTCGGGGGCTGCACCTATTTATGTTTGCCAAGCCTTTGAAGTCCTCGGGGAGAAGAGCAGGGCCTTTGGATGTGCCTGTGAGTCAGGAAAATCCACCCTCTCTATGACCAACAATTATCCCGAGTGGGAGTGGGAGTCCGGGGGGGCGGTGGGCATCCCCCCACCCGCGGGCAGCCTCGGGCTGCAGGAGGGACGTGGATGGGCTTCCCCAGGGCCAGGGGGAGCTGGGAAAAGTCCGCAGGTTTGGGAAACAGTGTTTCTCTTTAGACGTGTTCACTCTCAGCTTTCACCAAATGTCAGAAATGCAAATGGGAAGTGAAATCCCACTTTTATAAAAATACTTGCTGTGAGCTGTAAGGAGGCTTACTAAGGAAAAGGGCAGGTTTGAGTTTCTTTTCAGTGTGAAGCTTTGCTCGTCCTGCCCCCCAGGAAGACAGCCTCCCCGTGCCCTGACGTGTCCCCAGGGCCACGTGCTGGTGGCCGTGTCCCACCTGTGTCCCCCCGCTCCTACAAAACCTGGCTGAGCCGGTGCGGGCAGCCGTGGGGGTCCCAGGAGCACAGCCTGGGGCAAGCCGCCGCTCGCGGGGGGGAGAAAGGCACTTCGCTGCCCCGCAAAGTGCAGCCAGCTGCTATGGGGTGCGGGGGGGGCTGCCCCCCAGCCTGCATCCAGCTTCCTCCGAGGAGAGCCCTCCCCCGGTGCTGGTGCCTCCGTCTGTGCCGTATCCTGCTGAGTAACGCTGGTCCACATCCATACATGGGGAAGAGCTGGGTGAGAGGCTTTCTCCTCTGTCAGACCTCTCCCTCGCTCAGTAAATAACATTCCTGCTAACACTGGTATGTAGAAAACTTGCCAGCGCTCGGGCTCACGCCGGCGTCACGGCTCCATCGCCTGCCCCCGCCAGCAGGGTCTGTGCTCCCCTTGGGGCGAGGGCAGCCCCCCGGCCAGGCCCTGAGGTGCGGCAGGGCTCCCCACTCACCTCCTGCTCCCGGCTCCATCTGCACGGGCAGCGTTTTGGCCTGGGGAAATGCGAACCGCTCAGATGACTTGTGGTCCCCCCAGCCCCACTGGGGGTTGATGAGGGAATGCTTGTGAAGTGGTGAGTTCTCCAGGGTACTAATGCACCAGCAGAAAGCCTCGGCTTGCGTTAGCTCCCCCAGCCCAGGCTGAGCAGCCACCTCCTGCTGAACCCCGGCTCCTGCCGCCGCAGCTCCAGAGCTGTTCATGTGGTTAGAAAGAGCCAGAGGGAATGGGCAGCGAGTGCAGGCGGGGACCCAAGCACCGACGCAGAGCTGTCCCTGCCCAGCCCCGCTTTGGGCAGCCCGTGGGTGACTCAGGAATGATTCCCTTCCTCCTGCCCAGCCCGAGCTCAGGATCAGTCACAAATCCTCTCCCTTCATGTCCTGGCAGAGGGGCGGGTTGGGAAACGTGGCGGGGGCTTCTCCACAACCCCCAGCCTTCACCTGCCCCATCCTGGCATGAAGCACTGGTGTGGGCACCGGCCGGGCTCTGCTGGGGTGGCCCACTGTCACCGCCGCTGTCACTGTCGCGGCGGGGGGCACTTCGCTGCTCTGTGCTTCAGCTGCTGCGATAGCATCCATCTAACACAGGGCTTATGCAGCACCATCCCAGGTTACCCCATGATGCTCTTTGCACAGAGCTACAGCACTGGGCTGATGCTGGGGTATTATTTTGATTGATAATTAAGGCAGCAATCTCTATACCTTCACAAAAAAGAGAGTTTAGGTTTGTCCAAGAATTGCTTGGGACGATTTGCAGCATTAATTCAGAGTCATCTGCTTCCCAGGGCTGTCTTGGGGACCTGACGAGAGCCAGCGTGGGTTTGGCAGGCAGGGCTGCTTGGGGTCGCTCACCCTGTGCATCCACTAACCAGTGTGGGGGAAGCTAAAAACTGACCGCAGGCCCGTGGTGGTGGTGGTGAAGATGGCCTGGGCAGGCGGAGCTGGGCTGTGAAGTCCACGCAGACGTTCATCGATAAGCATCCTCAACGCTTTTGGGTTTCAGTCCTGGGTTTACTCCCACCTGGGATACAAACATACACAAAAGCAAAGCTTTGGGCTGTCTGCAAACACCCGGCGCTGAGCAGCCAGACTGAGCTTATTCCCGGGAGCGGGTACCAGGGCTTTCCTCCCTGGGGCAAGCACGGCCCTGGCCTCCCCGGCACCTCCCTGAGCTGCTGCCGCACGCTGGGGCGACCGCCCCGCAGTCACACCTCGGCTGCAGAGCCGGCATCCCTGGCAATTTGGAAAAGTCCGGGCCCCGGGGCCTCGTGCAGCTCTGTCCCACCCCATGCGCTCCCACCACGCTGCTTCCCGGTGCTGCTCCCCTCAGCGCCCGCCCGCTGGGAGCCAGGAGGGAATTTTTGCTCTTGTTCCCCAGCAGCAGTGTGTTCCCCCGCGAGCGCACGGCGTGCCGGCTGCCTGCCCGCTCGCTGCGCTGCTGGCACGTGCTGCCCGGGGAAAGCACACCCTCTTCCCAAAGTGGTGCAGTGAGGATCCCGGCTGATTGTATGGCCTCAGAGGGAACTCCAGGCTGCACGGCTGGGGGTGAGCCCTTGTGCTGTTGTATCCCAGCCCGGTGTCCTTGGAAGAGGGGCCTGGCTATTCCTGCTGCAGATCCAGGTGAAGACTGTGAAAGGGGTGCTGGTAGCCCTGGGGACCCAACGTGCCTCATGCACCGTTGCGTGCCAAAGTGCGGTCTCCCCGCTGGAAAACAGGAGCAGGAGCCAGCGTTCTGGGACTCGGCATGGAGACGGCCCCGCCACCCACCCGAGCCCTCCCTGGCAGCTCAGCAGAGGAAACGTGGGCTGCTGGGCACCGGCTGTTTCCTCCGCCGAGTTTTCCCTTCTCTCCCTTTGCCCTATTTAGGAATACAAAGGTCAGTGGAGGAAAGCGTGGCCAGCTGTGGGTCCTGGTATGGGGCTGTCCTCCCCATGTGGGACCACCCTGCCCACCTCCCTCTCTCTCCTTCGGCCACAGATGCTGCACCAGCCCCAGGCCGTGGAGCATCCCTGGCTCTGCACTTTGAGCTCGCTTTGTGCTTCCCGCGGGGGGGAGAGGCCGGATCCTGGCGCAGCGGTCGGGCTGTGCTCCTTCCTGATGTGCCTGTGCGAAGTCAGCAGTGCTTTAGCACCGGGGGTCTGGCCCTCTCTGCACGCCTCGCTGCCAGCTTCTCCGTGAGTAATGACACAAACGTGCTTCTCGCCCTGTCCCCAGCGCTGGGCTGCTCACCGGGGCGTTCGCAGGCTCCACTCTCGCTTCCCTGTCTCTGTTTTACATCAGAGCAGCTCCTGTCCGTCTGTCTGTCTCCTCTTCTCCCCCCACCCCTGACGCAGCTTCCAGACGGTGTTAAATGCCCAAAAGGAGAAGTGAGCCAGGCAGGCAGGCTGCAGGCAGATCTGGGGTCAGGCAGCCCCCCCAGCAGCACATCCCAAATGCCAGCTCTGCATCCCCACCGAGGTGACAATAAGGACATTTGCTAGTTGGCAAGCGCTGAGGGCTAATCCTGACCCCGAGTGCCAGGAAGCCACCTGGGGACTCGCTGAGAGGGTGAAAAGTATTGACAGGCTCCCCTGAATGTGGGGGGCACCGAGGGGCCCCCGACCTGGTGGCAGCCACTGTCACCTCTGCTGCCATCGAGGGACCAGCCATGGCAGCATCCTGTCCCGGAGCAGGGCCGGCTCTGCCGGCAGCGATCCCAACAGCTCAGCCCCAGCCGGGCAGCTGGTGGGTAACACACAGCCTGAAATCGGATGGAGGAAGGGATGAAAAAAGGGGCTTTTCCCAGAAGGATGGGACGGCAGGCGAGAGCCCGGCAGTGCCCCATGTGCTCCCACCCTGCTGCTGTTAGAGGACAGATGTTACAGCTGTGGGCACAACGGATCGACACGTGGATAGTGGGATCCTGGAAACTTTGCACTGGCAGCCTAATTGCTCGTTTTCTGTGGGTCTCCACAGTAAAATACTTGTCTTAAAAGCAGCCCCTGGAGCTGTAGGGTTGATCTGAGACACGCTTGGCTGGTCACACTTGAGAGGCGGGCAAAGCGCTGGGTTTTGGCTGTCCCCAGGAGATGACTTGGACACAGCGATGCAGCCGGTGAGGGGTGACCACGGGTGCTGCCGAACCCCTGCTGCGGTGCTGCCCATGTGGGGAGGCTCTGTGGCTGGGAAGTGGGTTCATGCCGAGCTGTAGTTATGAGGAAAGGAAACGAAAATAAAAGCATGGTATTTCCAGCCATCTACTCACATGCCTGAAAATGTGGTGGGATGGCTGTCTTTGTCAGCATGCCTATGGAGCCTGTCCCGCTCCACGAGCCCAGCCTGGAGAGGGAGAGGAGTGGGAACAGCATGAAAATGGTGTGTTATTGGGAGGGAGGCATTAGGGGAGCTCAGAGACAAGGGGAGATGGTGGAAAATTCCCTGCTTGTGTGGGGCCCCAGACCTGTACAGCCTCACGTGGGTGGTCAGTGCAACGTGAGGAGCCCCCAGTGCCAAAAAACAGCTTGAAGAGTTCATGGAGGGACCCCAGAGCGTGGGCGGTCACATACCCCAGAGCCATCCCTCTTCCCCAGGCTGACTGGCATGTTCGGAGGTGTGGGAGACACTGGCCCTTGCAACTGGGAGGCTTCCCAGGCAGCTGTGCCACAAAGGATGTGTCTCTCTGCCACCACATCACCCACCATCCAAAGAACTGGTGCAGACAAATGACTGAGATGCTCTGGGGCTTTTACTGCTGAGAAGAAGGGTGATTGTTAGCATTCGAGCTGGGATGCTCCGCTCTGGTCTGCAAAGTGAGGGTTGCTGGTCAGAGCCATGCTTTATTGGAAAGTGGGACAGAAGCTGAAGATGAACCGCCAGTATTTGGCTTATTCAGGAGTGCTTGATTGCCAGTAGACACATCTGTTGTGCAAGACACATGTTAATAAAGTGCCTTTTGTAGACGGATGGAGATGGGAAACAGCTTTGTAGTGGCTCTGAAAGGTCCAGGGAGCAACACGCAATCAACAGTCTGGGTGGAAAAGCCATTGGGATGGAGAAGAGTGTGTGCTGTTTCTCCTGTCAGTCTCTGGGAGCCCTGTGGTACTCAGGACCCGTCTGCGGAATTAAAAGGCAAGGAGAAGGCAGGGCCTTTCTGAGGCAGAGCCCGTGTGCTTACCACCACGGTGTGGGGATCAGCTCTTGCAAGACTTTCTGGCCAAAATCTGCCCCAGTCACCGGTGCTGAACGCCCTCCCCGCTGGTGTCCCCAGTCCCTGTGGTGCCCGAGGGCAGCAGAGCTCACAGCCGCCCCAGAACAGATGTGCCTTTCCCTCAGTCAGGCACGGCAGCTTCGGTACTGGGATTTCCACTTGCTCACGCCAAGCCGTGAGGACCCCTCCGCAGCCCCAACCCCCCCGCCTGCCCCCACAGGATGAGCTTGGAGGGACTCCTCTGCCCTCATCCCAAGGGTATCGGGGGTCTCTGCAAGGGTCACCCCAACACAGAAGGAGCATGTCATGGCTTATCCAAACCCCGTGGGGGCAATCCAAGCAATGCGGTCAGTTCGATGACGTTTTTCACCTCCTCCTGTAGCACTGGGTCCCCCATTAAGCTGGGGGTGAGTGAGACAGCACCCTGAGAGAACGTTTGTGCATTTGCATCATAAGCTATGTGGGAAAGACACCCCCCTCCACGCCCCCAGGAGCCATGTGGGTCCTTGCCCCAAACCCCTCTTGCAGACGGCGATGCTCTGCATCCCCGGGGAGCGGCAGCAGGAGAGGCCAGCCAGGAGGGTGAGGAGCGTGCGGTTAGCTGGAGGCTCCTCGGGCTCAGTGGCAGGGGCGAGGACAGTCCCCCCAGTGCGGCGGTGCCGGCGGTCCCTGGCACAAGCAGCCCTTTAAGGGCCGGCAGGTTGCACGGCTCAGTCCTCCCTTCTTCGGACCCGCTGGCAGAGCGGGGGTGGCAGGCACTCACGCCGGACCTGGAGTCATTTCCAAACTGAGGGATTTTTTCCAGCCCTCCCTCTTAGAAAAATCAAACCCTTCTTGGCAGAAAGGGAGATGCTGGGCAGAAGCCTGCTTGAGGGGACAAGTGACGACTTCGACTGTGGCAGGGACATGGGACGTGGGATGTGGGACACAGGACACAAGGACACAAGGACCCTTCCTTCCAACAGACCCTTTGGGATGCCAGAGTGGCTGATGATGCTTATTAGGATTAATAAGTATTAATTATTAATGGTGAGAATACTTTGACCACCTATGTACAAGATTTTTTGCAGCTTTAAACTTCAAACTCTTCAGAAAAAAAATAGTCCGATTCTCTAAGGCTGTACTACAGATGGAGAAACTGAGGCAAGGAGAGGACCGAGGCCATCACGGCATCCGCCTGGCCAGCCAGCAGCACTGGGAGAGGACTGCCCTGCCGGGACAGGGCGTGGGGGGCTCTCCCCCCAGGAGAAGCCCCCAGGCTCTCACCCCGTGGTGGGACCGGTGCTGAGCTCAGCTTGCAGCCTCTTCTCCTAAGCCCTGGATCAGACTGCATTTCAAAAATGCTCTTAAGTGCTGCAGCAGCCCAGCAAGTGGGACAAGGACTGGAGAGAAAGATGTAGCTGGGGCCTGGCTGCAATCCCTGCAGGAGCCCGGGGATGCCAGCAAGATAATGAGAAGGGATGTTAAACATTACTGCAGTCACAGGACTATTTATCTGAGACGAACAGAGGCAGCCAGGAATCCTCCAGGGTGCACAGCTCAACTTAGACCCCATTAAAGTTCCTTTTATTCCCTGTGTTTTGGCTGACGTTAAAACAGCGCCTGAATTGCTCCTGCGGGAGCCGGCTTCCACGCCTGGCGTCAGGTCTGCTGCTCACTCCGGCCAGCGGCTGCGGGGCCGGGCTGCCTGCGCTTCGCCCGTCTCCCCTGCACCCCCAGGTACCCCCAGCACCCAGCCCGGAGCGGTGCTGCCGGGGCTGAGTGGGGCAGGGATGGGCAGCCCCAAAGGGCAGGGGACCGCAGGTGCGGGCAGAGGATGCGGGAGAGGAGCTGATGTTCCCCCTTTGATGCCAGGCATCCCGGGACTCGGAGGGCTCCCGGCTCTGGCAGGGCTGTGTGGGACGGGGAGAAGAGCCAGAGCCGGGAGGGAGATGCTGAAGAGGCTGTTTTTGCAGGAGGCAGGCTCGGGCTGCCTGCATGCAGCCACCTTCCCAGCACCGGGGCTGCCAGGAAAGGATCTTCCTGTGCTCTGAGATTTTCTGAGGGATTTTTTTTTTTTCTATCCTGAAATAGGAGAAAAAACTGAAAAATCTTGCCGACATCATGCTGTACCTGCACAGCCCTGGGTGGGAGCACAAAAGCCTGAGCAGAGCCTCCCACTGTCATCACTTCCAAACATCAGTTTGCTTTTTCAAGAGCTTACCTTTCCAAACAAAGCCTGTTGCAAACTGGAAATGCGTTTAGTTTGGGGGTGGGGGGGAATATGCCAAAAATGAGACAGTTCTGAAACTTTCCAAAGGTTTTTTGGACCCCTGAGTGCCATCTCCTGCCCCACTCTCAGACACAATGACCGTGGTCACACACAATGACCGTGGCCAGGGACAGCAGTGACACGGAGATGCTTTACACAACTGCACTTTATATGGCCAAGCCGGGTGCCTGCAGCAGTGCCGGGGGGTGCCCGGCGAGCATCGCCCCACCATCACCCACTCCTGCCCACTGCCTGCATCCGTGAGCGGGATCCGGGCACTGTTCCCCGGGGCAGGGCAAGGCAGGAGGGCAGCGGGGCGGGCAGAGGATGGGTTTTTTTCTTTCAGAAGTGGAACAGACAATTTTCAAGCCGCCGTGTCAGTGTGCAGTGATGAGCCGGGGCTGCTTCAAAAGGAACCAGCTTTAAATGGATCAAGCCCCGAGCCAAAAGCATAAACACTAGGAGGAAGTTTGGCTGCAGTTAAATCATGTTTTATTTAAAAATCTCCCTCTCCCTGTTGTAAGATGGAAACTCTCCATCTGAAAAGTGAAACTAAGATTGGAAACAGTCCGCAGTCATTAAGTTTATGCTGCTTTTTTTTTTTTTTTTTTTCTCTCCGGCTTCTCAAGTAAAATATCAACTGGCTCCACTGTCAGGGACAGGAAACATTAGTAATAAGTTCATAGATTTACATTTTCCCTAGGGAAATACAGGAATATCCGAGATCAAAAGTTGGAGAAAGGAGTTATTTTTATACAGAGAGATTTGCAACCAGCATTCATTGGGGGGAGTAAATAAATTACAGGCCCTTCACTTTGGGGTTGTTTAAGTTCTTTTTCTTTAATGCCGTCCCTTTTAACTACTGTAGAGAGTCTGTCAGGACTTACACAGAGCAGAGAGACTTCCCTGCCTGCGAGAAGGGCTGTTATGCTGCAGAAAGAGTTAGTCGCTGCTGTTAGCTGTCACAGGCGAGCACCACGTACCAGGGGCTGTCAGGGTGGCTCAGGGCAGGACAGGGCACAGGCCAGCCGGGCACGGATAGGCAGGGCAGCGACATGGCTCTACTGGCCCCGAAGGTGCCTTTTGGATCTGTTAGGCCCAGCAAGGTCTCCCCCCGGGAAGCGATACTGATGCCAGAGGCGGGCGCAGGGGGATGCGCAGCAGCAGGGCTGTTTGGCCCTCGCCCCTCCCAGCCCCGGTCAGGGCAATTCGGCCAGGACAAGGTGATGGCCACGGGCACCCTGGTCTCCAGGCAGGCGGGGACGGCCCTGTGGGCTTTGCTGCCGCCCGGGGTTGTCCTCATCGCAGCCCGGCGGGTGGCCTGCAGCATCCCCGGCACAGCGGGGGCTCCGCTCTCTCCTGAGGGTTCCCGGTTCATCAGCACCGAGCAGGCAGCCCAGCCCAGGTACGACGTCCCCTCCGTGCAGGGTCCGCTGCGGCAGCCCCCTGCTCCCCTGGGACCCACCCCAGGGGGACCGGAGCTCCCGGCGTCCGTGTCCCTCTCGCCCCGGGGGGGGGTCACCTGCTGGGGCTGAGCCGTGCCGGCAGGGTCTGGGGTGGCAGGGAGCCAGTCCCAGTCGTGGTGCAGACACTGGAAACTTTGACCAGGCGTTTCGTCTCGTGTCATCAATTAAAGATGAGGCACTCGCTGGCTGTGGAGGATAATGAATGATGGTTTTAAGTACAACTGGAAAAACAATAAAATACTCTATTAGGGTGACACAGCTGTGAACAATGAACATTAAACAACTTCACGGCTCACGGAGCTGCTGCAGCAACACTTAGTCCTGGCATTTGACGGATTCCTGTTTGGAGTGCGCCTTGCAAAGCGACTCTCCATCCAGCCCAGGCACAGAGGGCTGGGAACCACTCTCTCCTTCGCCTGCTTGAAAATACATCCACATAAAACATACTTTAAGAATCCCTTAAGGTTCATTAATGTCACAAGCAGGGGAGGAGAAAAGAGTTGGAAGGCCTTGAAGTACATGTCGGAAACACTCCAGAGAAAACTGTAAATGCTGCTGGGATGAACTGCAGGCTCTGGAGGACCAGTCGCGCTGGAAGACTATTTATTTTCCAGTCTATTTTAAACACTGGACTGTTTCAGATAAGAGTTGCCTGTGGTGGCAGACAGGATCGTGGGACTGGTGTGCAGGAACTCATGCCAGATTCATTTCTGGGGAGTATTTCCTCCCTGCCTTGATAAATCTGCCTTGTCTGCTGTACCAGGTTACTTCCTTTTGAGTTCTCTCTCCTTATTATTACTTATTAAAATTGCCTGCTCGGGCTTCGTGCAACATCCTGTACGAACAATTCATCCTTCTTGTTATCTCAAAGCTGACAATTCCCACCAGGGCCAGAGAGGGTGGGTGGAAAAATGCCTTGAGAAGAAACAGAAATGGCCATCCCTTATTGTGAGGCTGGAGAAACCACACTGGGGAGGCTGGAGAGGGCAGGAGATAAGTGGGGACTTTTCCCCTTCGGAGACAAAACCATGAAAGGGAAGAAAAGAAGAAGAAATGAAGCTGGCAACACCGATGAGCATCCTCCCTTGCTGCACTGGTGCTGGGGTCCCAGGCTGGTTCTCAGAGAGGTCAGTGAGCCTCCCCTGACCTGACCTTGCAAACTCTCCCCCTTCCCTAGATCTTATCTACAAAATCGCTCTCAGGTTACAGGACTTGTGCAGTGCTGGGCTTTTAACTCCCTGGACAGCACGAGAGGTGACCGCAGACTGCAAACCCACATCGTCCCTCTGCACCTCCCAGCACGGCCGTGCAGGAGAGGCCCGGCGGGGGTGACCAGCCCCTGGACTTCGAAATCTCACACATCCCTTTCTGCAGGGAGGAGATACAGCGTTTCGGTGACCTGGAGCTGTGTGGAGGGGGAAGGTTTGGGGAGTCAAGCTGCTGGCTGCAGCCGGACGCTTGTTGCTCCAAGTGGGATGCAAATGGCTTCAGTGCTTCAGTGCGCTGGAGCTGCACCGGGGACAGCTCTCCTCGCTCTCACAGCCTCCAGGGCTTCATCCCCAACAGCACAAGCTGCTGGGAGGCAGCTCCCCGGCCCTCATCTCACACAGCCCTCTTGGCCTGATGGAGCCGAAAAGTTCAGCTTGGCTCCTCCAAGCGCAGGGCATCGCCTCAGGGAAGCCGCACTTGTGTATTAGACCATTTCCACCCTGAACATCACTCATGGGGGACACAGAAGCAGCTCCCCTGTCTCCATCCTGCCAGCGCTCCCCAGACCTGGCCTGCAGCAGCTGGGCTGCATCCAGCCCCTCCGCCGGCTCCCAGCCCCAGTGGTCCCTGCTCAAAGCAGCCTTTGCTCCAGCACGTGCCCTCCGTCCCCAGCCTGGGCACCACAGCCCCGCTCAGGGGACGGCGCTGCCCTGCGCATGTGGGCTTAATCACAGAGCATCTGCTTCCCATTGCAGCCCCCCAGGGCAGGTTTCCCCTCGCAGCCTCCTGCGAGGGTGCTAATTTTATATAGGCAGGCTGCCTTCAGCACGGCCGTCGGGAGAGCTGTGGGGCTGGGCAGCAGCGGGCAGGGATGGGGGGATGGAGGGGTGCCAAGGCAGTGCAGAGGGGGAGAGGCTCCTCTTCCCACGGGGGTTATGGGGAAACTGGAAGCAAGTCTCGGAAATGCTTGGCCCGGCATGGCAGCGTGAAGGGATGCCAGGGAACTATTTTCAGAACCCTCGCTCGCGGTAACATCCCAAGCCCGGGGTAACGCTAGCCCAGTACCACTGGCACACGCTGACCTGTCTGAAAGTGGGATGGTTTTGCAAGACAACTCCTCGCTGCTCGGTGATGGGCAGCCCCGGTGCCAGGCAGGCATCTTAACTAGCGGTTCCTGGCTACAGCTCGCAGAAATGGCAAATGCTGCTGTGCCAGATGATAGATAACTCCTCCTCCTCTGGAAAACAGCCTCTTCAAGGGAGTTCAGTTTTGGCTTTCTAATTTGAGGGTCCCCAAATTACTTTTGGAAGCATTCGCCATTAATATTTTCCTTCTTTCTGTCTAATCCCAGCCTTTTCTCCAATGCTCGGTGATAACAGGCGCCCGAGTGCTTCATGCCCCCCAGGAGGGGCTGCGCACCGTCACCCTCCCCAGCTCCCACGCTGTGGCGGTCACCGTTACTGCGCAAGGGCTGCCGTCACTCTCCGTCCACGGGCAAGCGCAGGCGATGCCGAGCTAGAGGAGCCGCAGCAGCACCTCGGCAAGGGGCAGGCGAGCGCTGCAAACCCGAGCACAGGCGCAGCCGGTGCGGGAGCTCGGTGCCAAGCGATGCCAAGGGCCCGGCAGAACGGGCCAAGCACCTGCCTGCGGGAGGAGCGGCACGAAGGAGGTGGCTGTGATGGGGTGGGGATAACCCCATCCCCGCAGCCGGGGGCTGCTGACAGCAGCACGCCGCTCTCTGAGAGCACTTGGGGCTGTGTGAGGGAAACCTCAGAGCATTTTGATCTGCGCTGGGGCTCCTTGATGTGAAGCAGGGACTGGGCGAAGGGCAGCGGCGGGATGAGCCCTTCAGCTGTCCCAGCGGCACCGAGCAGTGAGGCAGCGCTGCCCTCGCCAACGGGGACCGAGGGGGCACCTGAAAGGTATGTGCATGACCAGGCAGGGCTGGGCTGCCCAGGGATAAGAGGTCCTGGTGTCTTCTGCTTTGGGGGATGCTTCGCGTCCGCCTCTGCCCTCCCTCGCAGAGCCACCGAGGGCCATGGCAGACCTTTGTGGTGCAGGGCTGGGGCTGGCTCCTGCTTGGCAGCGCACCCCTGGCCCGGCACTGAGAGCCTGGCGGGGGGGTGACAGACCTTGCAGTGTCTGCACCCCGTTTAACGGGGGAAAATGGGTCACAGGAAGTGAAGCAGCCAAGCCTGGCACAGCTAAGAAAGCTCAAGCCTCTGCCTTAGCTAGAATGAGACCATGTTGGCAAGACCCCACACAGCACAACGGCAAGAGGGACCCTTGCAAAGAGTCCTTCGTGATGCACTGGAAATTCTCCCCACAGCACTGCACCCAGGGCCAGTTTAAATACCTGCTGGCAGCAGCTCCCTGGGTGAGCATCCAGCTCTCTTATCCATCCTCCGCCAAGAGACAGCTAAACCTTGGGCAGGGCACGCCGGGCAAGCGTGCGTGCAAAACTCAGTCTGCAAACCCGGTCAGCTTCAGCTGCTGCAAACTACCCCTGGAGAAAGTTTCCGTACCAGAGCAGAGCCCCGTGTGCAGGGCGGGCAGGCCATGCTGCTGGCTTGGACTGGGACTGAGCACTGCGAATGAGAGCATCTTTGTGCGGCGCCTCTGACTGGTGCGGTGCATATGGTCCCTATTTATTTGACGACTTTGCTGCTGGATCGCTTTCAGAATAGTTTTCTGCAATTACTTGAAGTTTCCCCAGTGCAGATTGGGAGTAAAACTTGTGCTTCGGGAGATAAACTGCAGATCATTTGGCATCAAGGGAAGCTGTTAATTTGCCAGCAGCAGAGGCAGAGGGAAAATGAAAATGAAGAGAGGTAATTCATTCCCATCGCAGCTTGGTTTTGAAGGAAAGTAGGGGCTGTGGGCTGTAGAGACGCAACTAGAGCTGGTTATTAATGGCTCAGCGCTGAGGCCAGGCCAGCAGAGAGAAACCTGCAGCTGGCAGAGCCCTGAGCCGAGGCAGGGCCAGGGGGTCCTGGGCCTCCCCACGGGGCTGCCGGGAGGGTACCCCGCGAGGGCACCGGTCCTGGTGCATCTTCTCGTGTCTTGGCTTGTCTGCTGCATGTGTCTGCTCCCTGCCGCCGGGCTCAGAGAGCTCCTTACGGCTGCAGCTGCAGCATGCTGTTCCCCACTGTGCATGGAAAAGAGCGCATGGGGAGATGACGGGGCATGACCAAGGATGCAGAGTCGGTGTTGGAGTCGGGATGCAATACCTGCACCTCCTCGGCTGTTCCTTGTGCTCTTGACCTGCCCTCGCTCAGTGCCACGAGGTGTTTTTGCAGGTCCCCCCACTATCTGAGGCTCCTACTGCGGCGGTGGGGAAACTGCTCCAGGTGCCCAGGAGCCTGGACTCAGGGCTCGGCGCATGGGGCTCACCGTGGGGACTGCGCTCAGCGTGCGTCTGCCAGCCAGCCAGGAGGATGCTTGCAGGGAAGATGCTCGGAAGGTGACAAGGGGAGGGCTGGGGGTGCCCCTGGCGTGGCCATGTGCGAGCAGCTCCTTGGCACACGTGTGTGCCAAAGCCCCTCTCTGCTCTTCCGCTTACTGATGTTATCCTCCGGCCATGAGCTGGAGCATGCCAGGAAAGCTTTCTGCATCTGCCTCGCCTGCACTCGCAGCCTCCCCCATGCTCCCTCCCACCTTTATTTATGGGACAGCTATTTCCTTTCGGGGAGAAGCAGCCAGTATTATGAAATGGCAAAAGAGTTTGAATGAAAACAAGGTGTTTGCTTAAATCATGAAAGATTTGGACTTTCCTGTAGGTGACGGTGTATGACCCCCTCAAACTTCCCGTCCAAGGGCTGCCCTGCAGCCAGTGAGGACCACAGTCCCTGTCCCTCAGGCATGTGCCAGCGGCTCTTTCGGCACAGTGCTGCCCGGCCGTTCCTGGGATGCTCCAAAGTCTGTTTGAGGGAAACCAGTTGCCATCTACCATGGTGCCTGCATTTAAAAATTAGCTCTCGGGTCTTGGGCTGAGTCACAAGTACTAATAACTCTTAATTTTTACAGCAAATGGGGGCCCCACGTCACTGCCCTTCAGCCTGGTGGAAGTGGTGATGGAAGGCTGTTGCTGTAAAGTGAGGGTTTGGGGGGCGAAATTTGGATGATGTTGATCACAGACAGCAGCTGCCATAACCAGGGCAGTAAACTTTCCTACCCAGGTACTTCTTTTGACCTAAAATAACTTCTGCGCTTAGGCTGCATCTTTCTGACGTCTGAGCAATGGTTATGTTTCACGGGGGAGGGAACAGCCCCTAGCCCAGCTCCTCCTGCAGCAGCACGGCATGAAGGAGGCGTCCGGCTGATGGACGCCCCGGGGAAGGAGGACGTGTGGTGGGCGAGGTGCCTACGGGCTGGTGTCCCGCTGGGGGCTGCGGCAGGATGAGGCCCCAGGCACCAGCCTTGTGGCAGCCTCTGATGTGGCCATAGCTGAGGATGCCCCGGCCATCGTGGTGGTGGGATTTGGGGGACCAGGTCCCTGCAGGGCACAGTAGCCCAATGGCTTTGAAGCCGATGGGGTGGGCAGGACATGGGGAACACTTCCCAGCCCCATGGTGCTACCCCAGCCGGGCACTTCTGCGCTGACTTGGAGCTCCCTGCACCTCTGGGTTTGCTGCATCACCACCTTGAATGGGAGCAGATACCTTTATTTATCGAGGAAGGGCTCCGTTTTGCTTCCTGCCCTTCTCATCAGCGAGTTGCCAGTGGGGTGGGGGTAGGTCCCACGCCGGCTGTTCGCCCCTCAGTCCCGCCGCCCAACACTGACATCCTTTCCTGACACACATCGGTTTCCTGCACACGGTTCTCGTGCCACTTCCTACCCCGCTTCAGTTTCCACTGAGCACTGCATGTCACAGAGCAGAGGATGGGGGCGAAATCTGAAAAATAGGAAAAAAGAAAAAAAAGAAAAATATTAAAAAGAGAAAAAAAGGGGGGAAATAAAGGAAAAAACCCCCCAGCTTTTCTTTCTGTGCAGCGCAGTGAGGCGCAGGCTGGGCAGGTGGTGCCCGTCCTGTCCCGGCAGCCGGACCCCCAAGGGCCTCCCCGGCACCGGCTCACCCGTCGCGTCAGCCAGGCAAGGAGGGGTCACGTCCCCAGCCGTGGTCGCCTAAGGTTTGACACCAAAACGCTTTTGCTCCCGGGTTAACAGCCTGATTTCCGAGGTCGGTGAGAAGGGCAGGTGCTCTGCACCCCCCCGCATCTCCGAGCTGCCGGGGCTGGGGGCTGCCAGCCCTCTCTTGGTTTTAGGGTGGGGGGGGCTGCCCCGGCCACCGCAGCGGGATCGCTCCCCCGCCCCACCCGCTGCGGGGCCACTCTCCAAACCCATTTTCTGCCTCTTCGGGAAAGCGGGAAAAGCGATCAATGGCTCCAGTCCTGCCTTTAGAAAGTGGATTAGGGCCAGTGAATAGGAACTGTCTCTCTAATGAAGTGCTATTACCAACAGGCTAATTGAGTAATGACATAATGCAGGCCCTTGAAGCTCTTTCTAGCGGGCCATGACTCGGTGCCGTGACACACCGCCACTTCCTCGCCTCATCCCGCTCTGCCTCCAGCGCATCGCCGGCAAAGGCGGCTCAATGCGCAGCACCGTCCGCCCCGGAGCGGCCACAGACAAAGTGTCGCCAGCATAACCCTGCGTGGAAAATGCGGAGGTGGAGGGGAACCCGGATTAATTAGCTCAGGAGACGCCAATCTTCTCGCATGTGAAATGTGAGCCTTTTTATTGAGAAAAGTAAAACAGGCCTCGCATTTAGCCCAGTAAAACAGAAGGTGATCCATAAATATGTATGTTATGCTGGATTTAAAATACTTTCTGATGATTTTCTAGGCAGATCTCCAATGAGTTACAGCACAGCATTGCTATTGTGAAACCGTCGGCACACACAGGCTGGTAACTCCCGCGCTTACTGTGGGGAGGACACGGGTCGCCGCTGTGCGTGTGCTTGCGTCCCTGGTGCCAAGGTGTTCGTCTTCGGGGGAAGAAATTAAATACAGCAGCTTAACGGTTTCCATTTTTAACCCACTGCCGCTAACGGAGCGGGTTGTGAAGTGCTCGGGGCTCTGGCGAGGGTCTCTGCAGAGGGGCTGTGCGGCCGCCCCCGGCTCAGCGTCACCCCCCCGCCGGGGCACAGGCGCCCGCTCCCACCCGCACACGGTGCCCCCGAAGCTTTCCCTGTCGTCGGGACCAGCCGAGAGAGGAAACGGCCATTTAACCCACAAGATCAGGCTGGTCCGCCCCGCCATGGTCTCCCGAACCCCCACAAGCACGGCCGGGCGCTGGCCGTCCTCCCGCCGGCCGCGGCCGCTGCCACAACACTTGTGCCGGGGACATAAATATTGGGAGGGTGAGACGGCCCCGGGAAGGTGTTTCCCAGCCCCCGGGGTGAGCAGGGCTGCCCTGCACGCTCGGGGCGAGCAGCTTGTGCCCACTTCGCCCAGGAGGAAACAGGCCTGCGTTTGGAGCGGCGAGGCGCGCGCCCCGGCCGTTTCGGCAGGTGGCTGATGCCGGGGCACGGTGCAGCCCCGGGGCATCACCCCTCGCCCCGCCGGCACGGGGACGGGCAGGGAGGGACTCAGAGGCAGCGTGGCCGGGGAGAGGTGATGCCATCCAAGAGGCGAGCGCAGCCGGCGGCAAGACCACGGTGATGCTGCAATGCAGACGGCCCGCACCCGCAGGGAGAAATCGTCTTTATTTTAATCCTCCGGCCTCGCTCCCCTTCCCCAGGTCTCCCGGGCTCGCTCTCTCCACATTTTCCACGCTCTTTGTCTCCATGGGAAGACGCGCACCTCCCCAGCCCCACGCTATCAGTTCATCATCTGATTAAAGATTAATTTGAGATTATTGCTTGTGTCAATAGCCCAGAGCTGGAAAAACAATAGCTACACCTGCGGCTTGTTTGCGAGCCCCGCTCCTTATGTCCGGCTGTTAATGGCCAGAGCCTTTCACCAGGACTGCTGTGGGAAGGGGCTCGCTGAGCCCGGCACCGGCACCTGCTGCCCTTCTTGCCCAGCCCAGAATAAATGCACACATCTTCCACGGCCTCCTGCCGTCCCAGGTATTGTGAGTGGGAAACCGGCGTTGTCTCTGCTGATCGCCCAGCAAGCCGTCCTGCTTCTGCCATGAAGCTCCGGTCATTCCCTTCGCCAAATCAGAAACAGCCGCCCAGCAACTGACTTTAATAGCGGGCCTTTCCCTGGATCCTGCATGGTTTCTGTTTGTTTATTCAGCTTTCTCTAGGTAAGGTAAGAGCCAAAAGAAGAATTAGGCTGCTACACTTTGTAGAGGCTGAGCTTTGGCTGCCTTCTCCCGGGGCTGCATGCTCGGATGCTGGAAACTCTCCTCTGGAGGCTGTGGGCGATCAGGAGATCATGAAGAGAACATTTCTGTCAGACAGTTTTGCAATGACAGGAGGAGAAAGAAGCATTTTTTTTCCCTTCCTACTGCCCTTAGGGGTGTGTGTGTGGGGGGGTGTGTGTGTGTGTGTGTGTGTGTGTTTTGGGAGCTGCTCTTGACCCTCACTGCACCAGGGCCCAGCGTGCCTTGTGCCTATCCCCAAGAGAGGTGGAGACAGAAAAGGGTGAAAAAAGCAGTTTTGGGAACTGCAATCCCCAGATCCCTGAGCTGAGCGGACGAAGCTTAGCCTTTGCAGTAGTGGCTGTAATCCACACGCTTCCCTTCTCGTCCCCTCTGGGATGCTCCGGATGCCTGCAGATACGGGACAATTTCGAACAGCGGTGTGGAAGCCTTAAAGCCCTTTTTTAACCCAGTATCTCCACACGGGTCTGTCCCAGCTCTCTGCCCCAAGGAGGTTCCATGGCAGGGTGGGTTTCAAATACCCTTAATTCTATGTTGGGTCAAGAAGGGGGGAAAAACTAGTCGTCTACGGGAAGAAAAGGCACTTTGTGGTTTACCCGGAGCCTTTGAAAGCGCTCCAGGAGCCAAGGGGACGTACGTGCTTGTTTAAAGGTCCTGTGGAGGTCCGTGGAAATTAAACGGTGCAGTTCAAACACTCGACGCTGTGGCCGTGCCACCGCCCGGGGAGCGCGGCAGCCAGGAGCCGGCACAGCCCGCACCCCGGCACCACGGCCCCTGCCAGCGGGGCCCCCCCGCTACCTGCCGGGCGCTTGATTGAATCCCAGCTTTTACGAGCGCTGACACCGTAATCTGTTACAGATGGTCACACAAGGTGGTCACCAAATGGTTCCTCCTGTTAATCACCCGCTGCCCCCTCCCTGTCGCCCCCACAGCCAAAACTGCAGCCTGTGCTACCTGGATGAAACAGCAGCTTTACGGCGTGTTTAGTTCCTGTGGCATTAAAACAGAGAGGGGGAAAAAAACAGGGAAAAAAGACTGCTGAGGTTTCACCGTGAACCCTCTGGCTTTGCCGTGCAGCACTTGGTGCCTGGGCAAGCGCAGGGGACCAAGGACAGGGGACCATGGCACTGCTGCCGGCTGCCCTTGCTGCTAGGGATGCTGCTCTGGGGTGTTTCCTTCCAAAAACGAAATGAAAAAGCAACTGCAACTCATCCTCAGGCCCAGCTCCTGGGTGCAATTCTCCATCACGGAGCCTCAAAGGCGTTTGGGGAGGGATCTGGGCCACGTCCATCACCCTGCAGCGGGGCAGCAGCTGGTCCAGAGCTGGGCATAACCTGGGGAGGCCAGAGGCACTGCCCCAAGCTGCAGGACATCACCTGAGGGCCGTGGGTCCCCGGGGTGCGGGGTGCTCCCATCTGAGCAGCTGTGGGTCCCCAGGGCACAGGGTGCTCAGGCGGGGAAGGGAGCAGATGCAGCAGCAGCCCAAGTGCCAGTGGGCTGTGCTTTTGTGATTCAGAACAGGCAGCATTTCTTTTTTCCAGTGTTTTAGGGCTGCATTTGTGTTTGAATGCCAGTGGGATTTGTCAGTCTGAGCCTAGGCTGTCCTCCACCCATTTTATACCTTCTCTCTAAAAGCCTTGTGTCCCAGCCAGCCTCCGGACAAAGCCAGGAACACAGCTGAGAGCAGGAAGGACTGCTAAGGGGGTGGTTTCTCACAACTCTCATCGCCTGCCTAACCAATATTAGCCAAAGCCCATTGAGAAGGAGCTGGCAGGGTTCCTCGGTGGGTGCCGGCGCGGGGAAGAAGCCACAGCCCCAGTAACGCAGGAAAGGGTCTCCATCCGAATCGGCGACAGCCGTGGCACATCTGGAGGGGGGCAAGGCACAGCCTGTGCGGAGTGGCTGGATGCACACTGCAAGGCCTGAAAGCCAGGCGGTAACCAACGGCTCTTGCACGTCGGAGCTGCAAAGGCAACACCAACCTGGGCTGGCCGGCCAGCCTGCAGGGCTCCGCAGGCTTCCGCTCCTGCGTACCCACGCCTGCACCCTCCTTTCCAGTTCCTGCAGGTGGTCTGTTCTCAAAATTGATCTTTTTTTAACTATTTAGCTGCTCTTGCGGCTCCAGGATTTTATGGATGGAAAGCTGAAAGTAATTAGTGCCCCTCCCCCGCTTCCTGTTGGGAAAAGGAAGAAAAAAGCACACACAAGAGCAAACCCAAAACTTCCTGCCCTGCTTAATAATCAAGTAATGAGTCCAACTCGGCTGGGAAAGTCAGTTTATACTGGGAGAGCTCTTAATTAAAGAAGGGCTGCTCCCTTTTACAGCCACACACATCTTCCTGGTCTGTAACAGCCCCTGGGAGAGGCGCGGGGAGCCGGGCGCCCGAGGGGGGATGAGGTCTTGGGGAGCATGTGCTTTTATTCCCTGGTTGAAAGCAAGGGCTTGGGAAGGGCATTGAGGAAATGCAGGGGGAGCAGGACAAAAATCCCAGCCCCTGGGGGAGGCGGGCGTCAGGACCGGCTACACTGTCCCTGAAGCACCCCAAATTCCAAGGCGGCTGGGAAGGTACAAGGCATCGGGCACAGCTTCATTAGGAAAACCCTAGAGGCACGAACCCGGGGTATCCCGGAGCACCGGCCCCTCCATCCCCCCCCAGCTGTGGGCACGCCGGGGCCGGCCCCACCCGCACACGCCAGCGGGCTGTGCGGTGACAACAGGATGCGTCACCCCCGCTGCCGCACCGGGTCGCCTGCCCGGAGGCCCAGCTCACTGCGGTGCCCGGTGCCTTGGCCTTCTTCCCCGGGAGGCTCAGGGCTCCGCCGAGAGCCGGAGCCAGCCCCTCCGCCCCTCCGGGGCAGCCCCCCGCTGCCGCACCGCTTGTTCCCCGGGGAGCGCCGAGGGGCCCGGCCGGGCTACGGGTGCTCCAGCAGCTCCAGCAACTGGGGAAGCCAGTACCGGCCCCGGCAAGCTGGGAGGGACACGGCCAGCCCTTGCACTTTCCCATGCAGAGCCGGGGAGATCCACCGCAGCCCAGCACCTCTGTCCCCCCCAGCTCCCCCAGCAGGAACTGGCTCAGCCTGCCTCTCCCTCCCGGGGGGCCACTGCTCTGCGGACCCCCGCCCGGGAGCTGCCCCTTGCTGTTCGCCTGCAGGCAGAGGCCCGGAGCGCAGGGTGGGAGCTGGAGTGCCCGGCCCAGCGCTCCCCCCCGCTGCTGCATATGCACCCTAAGCACCCACAAAACCCTATTATAAATTAACCATTTTATTGAATATCAATAAACTGTATATAATTATATAAAGTTTCATCAGTACAAAATTGTGGCACAAAAATATAAATACCAGTGTACCTTTGAAATGTAAACATCCTCTTTGTAATGATTCCATGAAAACAATGTCCAAAGAAAGATGCTTTCAGGAGGCACCTGTCAACACCCATAAATAGGGCTTTTGGCACCCACCTGTCCATGGGCAGCCTTGGGACAGGCCACCATTGTATTGGCTGACAAGTGCCTGCTATTAGTCACAGTTCTCTTGAAAAAGCAGTTGTTAAGAGTCATATTAACAGGTGCTTGAGTGCATAGCTGCTCTGTAAACAGGGCTGGTGTTTGAAATGGCTACCCGTGCCTTTTATGGACACTGTTAATCTCGCAGGCATTGCAAATTGTCATTGTGCTGGGGAGAAGCAGCTGCTTCACAACTACTGGGATACTGTATTATTGCATAGTTACACCTTCTACAGGCGGCATATATACACTCAGGGCAGGGAGGGGGGGTTAACATTTTGTCCTTCATTAAAAAAATATTGGCTCTTAAAAGTTACCAAGTGGTTACGGTAAAAAAAACAAAAACAAAACAAAGCAAAACCAAAAAGCCCACAAAAACCCCAACCCCCCCCCAAGCTACATGGTCACCATGTTTGATACCGATGGTGGGGCCAGGGTGCAGGTACAACCCTGCAAGGTGCCAAGTGCCTCCAGGACGGGGGGGCACCTGCTGAGGGGCTGCAGCAGCAGGTGGGGCTCAGGGCTGCACCCCCCTGAGTTTCATGCACTTGCTTTGCCACCCGTGCTTTGCAAAGAGTCCCATCCTGCACCCTCAGATGCCGGGACGGAAGAAGGATCAGGCCTTCACATTGCGCAGGAGGCACCGAGCGAGGAGTGTGAGGGTCTCGAGGGACGGAGTAGCTGCGTCCGGCCCGGTGCACGCTGCAATGGCGACGGAGGAAACTAACTCATACAGAAACTAGTTACAATATAGGTATTTGTGTGGTGAGAGGCCTGGGGGAGCGGAGTCCTCAGCGAGAGCCGGAGCAGCCCGTCTCCTCGTGCTTGTGGAGCAGCGACATACGGGAGAAAGTCCGGGAGCAGGTTTTGCATTGGTACTTCTTTACATCTGAATGGGTCTGCAGGTGGGCTCGGAGATTAGAGCGGTCAGCAAAGGCCCGGTTGCAGTGTGTACAGGAAAAGGGCTTTTCACCTATGGGACAAAGAGAAACACTCCCAATTAACCAGTGCATCAACACATGGGGAATATCAAAGAAGGAGCCATTCATTAGCCAAAGTTTGTGAAGAGCACAGTGAAAAGAAGTGCTGGCTGTTATTGTTTGGAGGGAAAGCCGGGCGAGGTACGTACAGCATTCACTTTGGGGAAAGCCGGGAACTTGGGAATTTCCTACTCCCAGAAAAACCTCTCCTATGAGCCATGGAAAATTAATTCTGGAAACATCTGCAAGCAGCAGGGCAGTTGCACATACAAACGAAGACACAATATTCGTCTCCTGCCTGGAGCCAAGCGAACTGTTTGCAGAGAGGCAGGAAAGCCAAGCACTATGTGTTAATTATATCATAGCAGGCAGCGGCTGAAAGGCGCCAGAGCCAGGGTGAGTATAGCTATTTCCTCCGCCGAACCCCGCCGCTCCCCCTTCTCCCGCCCGGCCTGCATTGAAAAGCCTGGCCAGGGCGAATTCCTCCCAGAAAGACTCTTTTGGAGGAAACAAATGCATATGCTCAATTTGGAAAGCACAATTAAGTCCTCCTGGCTTCCTTCAGCCATCATCTTTAGTATGTTAAGAGGGTGTGAAATCAGTGCCAAGTAACAATTACACTATCCCCACAGCCCCACAAAGGATGCTCGGGAGATGCATTGTAGGGGCGGCTGTGGTGGCGGGGTGGGCTGCAGCTGCAGCACCCAGACCTGCACCAACAGGTGCGGGGGGTGACTGACCCCGTGCCCCAGCACCTGCCCGCTGGCCTCACCAAGCCTTGCTGTGCTGCATCTTGGTGCTGAGCTCATCCCTGGGAGCAGGGCAGCAGGTTGGAGGCCGCAGTGGTGGGCAGCCGGGTCCGGGGTGCTGCCCTGGCTGGGGAGCCTGGCCGCCAGCCCCTGAGGTGGGGAGGGATGCTTCGGGCACGGCAGTGCCCAGGGAGGGAGCGCTCCAGCAGACTCATAGCCCCAGTTTATGAAACTGAGCTGAAGCACGTGCCGCGACACCATGGCCGATGAGCTAGCTTGCGGGTAGGCACAGCCCTAACAGCAGCGGCACAGATTTATGAGCCAAGCCTTGACCCCGCGCTTGGTTCCAGCCAAGAGGATATTTAAAGGACGTTTGAGAGAGATGTGCCAAGGGGGTTTGGGAAGCCCTTATCTTCCCAGATAACACCCGGCCCACCGATTCGCTGGGGGCCGCGGAGCTGGGAAGCAGGAGGCGATAAGGTAGGGAGAGGGGCGAAAGCCGGCATTACCGGTGTGCGTCCGGATGTGGCCCTGCAGCAGCCAGGGCCGGGAGAAGGCCTTGCCACACATCTTGCAGACGCAGGGCAGCGTGTGGCTCCGGATGTGCATCTTGAGAGCCCCCAGGCTCACGTACTCTTTCTCGCAGTACTTGCAGCTGAAGGATTTCCTGGCCTGGGCATCGCAGTGCAATTGCTTGTGCTTGGAGAGCCCGGCGAAGGTGGAGTAAGC
Source organism: Aramus guarauna (assembly GCA_013400195.1). Taxonomy (NCBI): domain Eukaryota; kingdom Metazoa; phylum Chordata; class Aves; order Gruiformes; family Aramidae; genus Aramus; species Aramus guarauna. Next base: position 498,646 of record VXBL01005310.1, read on the forward strand.
CTTGGCGCACTGGGCGCAGCGGAAGCGCTCGGCGGCGGCAGGGGCCGAGGCTGGGCTGGGGGGGCCCGAGCTCTTGCCTTCGTCCTCCTCGCTGGAGAGCACCGTCAGGTCCAGGGCGGGGGCCGCGCCGCCCGCCGCCTCGCTGCCCGGGCCGCCGGGGAAGAGGCTGGAGAGCAGCCCCGCGTCCCACACCAGCGGCGGGTAGTAGGCGCCGGGGCCGAGCACCTCGGGCGGGGGGATGACGGGCAGGGGGCACGTCTCGTACAGCAGCGGGGCGGCCAGCACTGCGGGAGGGGGCAGCGTCAGCGGGGGCCCGATGCTCCCCGTGGGAACGGGGGCGAGGGGGCCCCGACCCACCCCCGCGGAGCTCCGCACCCTGGGGAACGGGGCGCCCAGCCCAGCCGGGGCAGTGGGACCCGACCGCAGGGCATCCCGCGGGAGCCCCACGCCAGCCCACCCCACGGGGCCCCGGGGCAAAGGAGACCCCACCCCACGGGGGCCTCCACGTCCCCGCCTGCCCTGCTTGGGGGATGGGGCAAAGGGGATCCCGCGCCCCTGCCCCCCGCCGTCATGGGGAGCTCCCCGCGCACCCGAGCCCACACCACGGGGAGTCTCCGGCGCCTCCGCCCACCCCGGGGTACCGGGGGCGGCTGCACATCCCGTGCCCCATCCCACCTGACACGCACGAAATTAAAACAAAAAAACCCAAAAAAACCAACCCCACACCCCACAAAACAGCTCCGCACCCCTGCAAAAAGTCACCTACCCGCTCCCGTACGGAAACGTTAGGAGATCCCGTACCCGCACCGGAGCCCCAGCACCACCCCGCAGAGCGCCCCACGTGCGTGGCCCGTCCCGCCGCGCCCCGTCCACGCACCGGCCTGGCTCTCCAGCTCGCTGTAGTTGGGCTTCTTGCTGGCCGAGAAGTGCTTCTTCACCAGGAAGGAGCGCGGCATCTTGCAGCCCCGGTGCCGCCGCCCGNGATGATGACAACGACAACGACAACGACGACGACGACGGACGAGCCATTTCTGGCTTCTCCTCGGAGTGTTTCCCGGTGCTGTGCTCCTCGCAGGGACCAGCCGGTGCTCCGGAGGGAAGCAGGGCGAGGAGCCATGCGACAGACCCACGGCTTCTGTGTCCGAGCGGGGGAGAGCTGCAGCGGCAGGGCTGGAGGAGGGTGCTGTGCTGGGAGGGCGATCCCCAGAGCTCCCACGCGTGGCCCCTTGCCCCTGCCCTACCGCTGGGGACCGCGGTGCAGGTCAGGACAAGCCCGTGTGCCCCACTGCTCCCAAGCACTGCTGGGACACAGCCCGGCAGGAGGAGCACACTTCGCCACGGGTTACTCGTCCTCTGAGAAGAGGCGATGACTTGTAGAGGAGCGGGACGGATCCAGCACGGCCCTTGCTGACTCGGTCCCCCAGGCAGGGGTCAGGGGCACTTGCCTGGACTCGCTTCTCCCTTCTGCTTGGCGGGTTTCAGGCGGCGCAGCCTCCCCCAGCAAGCTGCCCTCTGGCTTTCTTCCCTCCTGCCTTTCCCTGACTCCTTCCCTACGTGCAACGCAGTGTGGGTCACACAGCTCCAGCGAGGCACACGCTCCCTTTGGCTTCCCGATCCCCAGGGGACACGCGCCCGCAGGAAGGTGCCCAGGCCTTGCTAGCAGGTGCTGGGGGAGTGGTGAGCAGAGCCAGAGCGGTCCCCCCCGCCTGGCAGTTAAAAAAGCCCAGTCCTGGCTTCTAGCTTGCCCCGTCCCTCCAGCTCACACAGAGATTTCCCTGCTGGAAGGGTTCAGGGCATGGGTCCAGCCACCTGCTGCAGGAGCTGTGCTCAGCTCTGGGCCAAGACAGCTGCTGGCGGCGGTTGGCTGCAGGAGGAGGAAGAATGGGACCTGCTGGGAATGCCTCCTTGCTCCTGGCCAGCACCCAGCCCTGCTGTTCGAAAAAGGGCCCGTGGTGCTGGGCCACTCGTGACTCAGCCATCACACACTGCTCCGCCAGCCCCTGCTGACCACAAGTTACGGTTTAGCCACAATCCTCATGAAATGCAGAAGTGGGGAGCAAAGCTTTCCACTGGCATGGCTGCAGTACAGGGGGCTGAGCTCACTGTCAGTCTTTCCTGGGGGCAGGAACAGCTTGGAAAGCTTGTCCTGCCAGCCACACGCAGTCCTGTGGAGACAAGACGCGTTTGCAAACTCTTCCCCTGCAGCCACATGCTCTGGAGCTGGATCTGTCCCTCCTTTGCTGCAGAATTGCCTGTGGCTTTCAGCAGGTGTTTATCTGCACAACTCATCCCTGGGTCAGCCTGAAGTTCAGGGGAAAATGTGCCCCTGAAGGCCTTGGGGGATGCAAATCCCAGAGGCCAGGTCCACCCCATTTCTCGCAGGACTCGCAGAACCCTGTGGCGCAGGGGGCAGCAGCCCGGGTGCTGCTGCAGGTGCCTCCCCGGGCACCTCACCAGTGCCCACCCACACTCCTCCACCTGCCACGGATGTGGTTATGCTGGGGGCACTTGTACGAGGAACCCAGCTACGTGGTTTTCTTTCAAGAAGCAAAGCCTGCTCCTCTGTTCTCTCTGAAATGTTGATAATCAGATCTGTTCCAACCACCACGCGTGGAAAAAGCTTGCATGTGCTGGAAGAAGAATCAAGATCAAGGGAGAAAGTGACCTGACCTGCCTGTGCCTGTGAGCCAGAACACTACGGGATGGAGAGCAGGAGACCAGAGGGAAGGGGAAGCTCTGCAATGATTCACGAGCTGGAAATGGCAGTGGTTTTTCAGCCATCACACCCTGCATTGGGGCACCGGGCTCTGGTAGCAGCCGAGCTCCAGGGTGGTCGGAGCAGCCCTGCCACCAGCCCATGGCAGAGCTCCAGTCCCAGACCCACATGGACTGACCCAAGGAGCTCGCGGGCGTGCGCTAACCACCTCCAGAGCAGCAAGTCTGCTGCAAATTACCGGTTGTGCCTTCTTTGGCTCCATGGCTCCATGAAGCATCTCAAACATCCTGCTGCAGAGCAAAGCTCCTGCCGCTAAGGGAGACTGTGATGGGCAAAGGGAAGTTCTGGCCACGAGGTGCGGCGATGAGGTGTGCACCCTCACTGCAAGACCAGAGAAGCTCCCTGAAACCCACCGCAGGCCCCTGGGCCCCGTGGCGGAGGACGGGGACGGGCACAGGGCCGGGAGGGGTGTGCCCCGCTCCCTCCAAAATGCAAGACCTCCCTCTGCTGTCGGCGCACGCCGGGCCGGCCGCCGCTGCTGCAGCCGGAGCGTGGGCTCGGCCCCGGGTTCGTTCCCCTGCGCTCGGGTTGTGGAAGGGAACCTCATCGCAGCGGAGTGCTAAAACAGCTCCCAGCAGCTCCACGGTATTATTTTTTTAAAGCCCAGTGCTTTAACGACCTAGAAGAGAGACACAAGCCTGTGGCGGTGATGCTTATTTTCACTAAGTGGGGAGTCTTTTCTGGAGTTTTGGGGGAGGAGTGGGGAAGGAAAAGGAAGTTTTCATAGTGGTTTCAACAGTCCTCCTTTGTATCACCTGGAGAATAATGTAGTTTACCCAGAAAACTGAGTTGCTTTTGAAAAACGAAGCATGGACCAATGCAACTGTGACATGAAGCTTTGTGTTAGAAAAACAAACAAAAATCCACCCCCAAAACAGGCAAATGCCCCGTTGTCATTTTTTTAGTATATTTAAACTAAAGAAAAGCTTTAGGACTGTGAGCACATCCCTCATTTGCTTTTCCCTGACTTAACATAGCCTTGGTATTGCATGAGGCATTAATCCTTCTTACGCTGGTCTCACCAGCGACCAGAGTATCTGGCCAAAGGCTCAAAGCAAATTTGCTGCACCTCTGTCAATCGGGTGACATGAGGACCCAGAACATACCATTGATGTTTTGTTATAGACGGGATCCTTTACAAGAGCTCATCCCCCCAGTGTGAGGAGATCAGGGGATTTATTGCTGTAATTCCAGATGAAGCAATGCCTCTGTGTTAGGCCATTAATGCTGACAACCATTTATCAGACCTATTAAGGCCAGTCTTTGACCAGAGACAGATTCATTTAAAAAACCAGCTCAACAGCGAGCTTGCCTCCTCCCATTCTGTTCTTCTCCCTCTGCGCTAATCGTCCTCCGAGGGCTGACTGCCTGTGCCAGACACAGGGCATTTCACAGGTCCGAGACGGCCTGATCGCATTATCACCAACAATGGGCACGTGGGATTTGCTGTGGCTACAAGATCAGCTGCTGACCAGGTAAGAGCAGCTCTGGCAGAGTACTTCACTCTTCTGCGGGAACACTCCACTGGATTTAGAAGCCCAAACTAGCTTGCTCATAAGACGACTTTTTTCATCGCGAGTTTCTGCACACAGAGGAGATACATCAAGGCTGTACACAGAGCACACACACCTCTCCACAGTGTTGTTTTACATCAACCAGCAAATATCAGTACGACACGCCACAGCATGAACAAACACGCTTGTTTGTTGATGAAGTCAGCAGCATAGAGACACAACACTCTTCAGCAGCTGGAATAAGTGTAAGTCTATGGCTAGGTTTATCTCCAACCAGTTTTGTGGACACTCAGCACAAAGCAGTGCTGGGAACGCTGCCGTTACCAAGCCGGCCAGGTCCCAGGACATCACTTCTTACATAGACTAATCAAAGTTAAACTAGCGGGCATTTCCCAGTCAGTATTTTTGGTCTGTCCCTTCTGTGAAGTAACTCCCAAGTAATAAATGGATGCAAATCAAACCCAAGGGGTATAGTCGAGGGCTGGATCTGCACAGACAGCTGGGGTACAATCACCCCGCACAAGCGATTTCTGACCTGTCGTTGCTGCAAGCCAGCCTTCACCTCATCTGGAGCCACCTGAAGCGCGGACAACTCAGGGATGCAAACATCACACACTTGATGTAAACATCACACACTTGACAGCCAGAGCAGTTAAAGCTATGGGAGCTGCCGAGATTTCAACAGAAAAGCCCTACTGCACAGTCACACTTTCCTGATTTCACCACAAACTCTAGGGGAGGGGGGGGTTGTTTCTATGGCTTAAAGGAGTTTTCGCATACCAGACCACACCTGCAGTACTCTGGCCAGTTCTAGCAGAACTTGCTCTGAACTATTTTTCATAACCTGCATGGTCCACTGTTTGAAAGATTATAAAGTTACAACCAATTGGTACAAAATATTTAATGGAAGCCAAAAGTTGAAGTCTCTGCATTTCTAGATGTCTATTGTGCTCCCTGCAGCATTACGCAGCCAGCAAGAAGTGTTTTTATAGGGAGGTGCTGAAATGAAACACATAGACTATGAGGAAAAAACAACAAGAGTTGACACAAAGATAGGATTTTATAAATTAAATTACCTTTATTTGTAACTTGTCTTCAAAAGTCAAAAACATGACAAAGTAATTGCTTGGAAGCTTCTAACTGCTCCTTAATTATTTTTTTTTTAATCAGAATTGCATGGAAGTGCACTTAGAATAGTAGCAGAAATCTAGATTCTGGTCAATGGGTACCACCAAACTGCATTCTAGCCAGAACCCATAAATCCCCATCCAACCACTAATACCTTGTAATCTCTTTGCAGATCAAGCATTAAAATAACCCCAAACCCAGTATCATGAGATTTATTTTTTTTCCACCCCCTAAGACCGAGCTGCCAGTCACCAAGCACATACTCAAGGACAAGTCCCTAATAGCCCACACCAAGTTGGGGAAAACACACTAAAAAAGACCAAGTTCAACTTAAATACGTTAGAGGTCTGGCTGGACACAAAGTTTAATCAAGAGCTTTTAGCTGGGATGTATTTCATTGTTTTAAGGGTAAGGCTGTGCTGCAGTCTACAGAGTGTGATGATATCAAGTTTGCTGATCAAATAAATTAATTAGTACTCAATTCTGTGGTGGTGCAGGTCCACTGCTCCAATTAAAACATGCTTAAATTAGACTAGACATCTCAACACTACTGTGATTTACAAGTTCTGGTGAGGTGTCTTAGACTGTAAGATCTCAGCATCGTGACTGTACAGTTAATGAGAACGTTAAACTAAGAAGAAATCTCTATAGTAAGAGCATTGACTTGAATATAGAGTATCCATTTACCATGTACTGGAATTGTCATCCTGCCTTCTGGGTTGTATTTTACTTTTTCTTTGAAAGCTATACCTGCATATTATACATATAATATTGTATGGAAAACAATCCAAGTACAGCTTCAGCCACTTTAGCAGTAATTAAATGAACAGGAATTCAAAATACCTGCTAAAATCTGTAATGCAGAAATGTAGTGCTATGCAAGTGCTATGAATTATTAGTAAGTTTTGCTACCACCTTGCCTCTAGAGATGGAAAAACTAGGAATATATACGAAAATTTGAGTTTAAATAGAAAGCAGAGGTATTGAAAATAACCTTCTGAATTCCCCTATCAGCATAAGGCTTAAAATCACTAGAAAACCAATTTCAAAAACACCAATTCAAAGCCAGCAAATATGATTAATATTTGCTAAGATAGTTAAAATGCATCATTTTTAACTAAGACCAACAATTTTCCAGGCTAGAAATTACAGTCAAAGTATGGAAAAAAGTAATAATCATGCATAGAACTAAATTATTTTGAACTAGTTGCTTACACAGGTGCAAAGATTTGCTAAGGAAGTTTGTAGTTTGAAGACTCATACTGAAGATGTGTTTTCCATATAGTTGAGAGGTTGTGTATAAGAATTTAACGTTGGGAAACATGATGAAATCACAGGCATCACAGGTCACTAAGTGAGAACTGGTCTGACAATTACAGTTAGCACCTAGAGGTCTCACTAAAGGAAAACAGGGCTACAAATACACCTCTCCTACTATCACTTAAGATATGTAAATGAGATTGGGAAGGGATATTTATTAACTAGTTCAGGCCATTCCATTTGGACTGGTGGGGTTTTTTTTGTGGTTTTTTTTTTTTGTTTGGTTTTTGTTTTTTTTAAGACAGAACACAACTGCAGAAGAAACCAAGAAATAGGCATAGGTAAAGGAAAACAGATTTGTCTCCTCCATGCTGACCTATAATTAAGCTTTGTGTGAAGCAAGTAAGGAAATTAGGCTGACGGGGTTGAATGGTATAGACCACGTTAACAAAAGACTGAGTGGTACAGAAATACCAAACCAGGATATGAAACAGATAGGGATTAAAAAGTCTTCCGTATTTCTGGATGCCTGAGTTCATCTTGGGATGTACAGGGAGAAGTGCGAGGACGCTGGGCATCTCCCCTTCATGGAAGCTTGGTTTTACAGTTAATCTTCTAGTTGGCTCATTTATCCCTCAAAGAACGCATCAAAACCTGTGCCATCATATCATCTTCATCAGCATCATAATCCTATGAACAAAGGGTACAGAAATTCTTTTACTGCAACAGCCATGCTGGTTAATACAACACCAAGTAAGAACAGAAAAAAAGCTGTGTCTTCCTTTGACTTGCCAATAATCCAATTTCTCTCATGATAGCACCTGCACGGATGAGATTTCACAGTAGTGGCTATGTTAAAAAGCTGAGTTTTAAGAGTCGTCAGGTTGTATTCCAAAGGTGAGGAAACACGTACCACAAAAGTATCATACGAAAAGCGATGTCGTCTTTGAAGGTGCTCCATGAAGTTAGCACTCCTGTAATTTGGATCTCCCCATGGCATTGAGGCACAAATTGGGCAAACCTTCAAGAAAGACCCAAAAAAAGCCAATTAAGCCCCAACAGTTAAGGGCTTTAATATTTACAGTAGGCAGGGCAAGACAGAGAAAGCATGGAAGACTGAAGTTTGAGGTTTGTGACAATCGCTATTCTATATGCAAAGCAGTGTGAATTAGTTTGCTGGGACATTTAATACAAAAGCCTCAGGTAACCCCAAATAATATTAATTCAAGTCTTAGATCTCTGATCTGGAATGGCTTACTCTTCTCTCTACATTCTGAAAATCAGAATTGACTTCAGCTGTTTGCTGTAGGAAATTTCAGCCTTTGTTTCTCAGCAACAGAGAAGTTTCCTTGATCTCCTTTGCAAAGATCACTTCTCTCCCAGGGAAAAAGGAACTTTTTTCCTAAATAATTGGAATTCAAAAAAACTTTCCAGAAAAATGAAAGTTTCAAATTCAGTTTCATGTTTTGCAATTCCTTTTATGAGACTGAGTATCAGCAGATAAAGATTACTACAATGATACACTATTTTTGCACGCACTTTTCCCAATGGCTTATAATACCTTCTTGCTGAAAAAAGTAGAGGGGAAAATTAAATGCCTGACATTTTTTTTGAAATTATTCATATTAATTTGATGTTTGTTAGTGTACCTAATTAACTTTGAATGTCTGCCACTTTTCAAATATGAAGGGAGGATGTGACCTAGCTGAAATAGAAGTAGAGACCAGTGACCTCCAGAGAATGTATCAAAAGCCAACATCAAAATTCTGTGAAAGTTAACTGCATGAACAGAATACCAACATTTGACTTTAACAGGAGTAATTATAAATATGTACTTAACTTCAAGAGTAAGTCTCTAATTCATTGTTTCAAAGGGATTTAAGACTAGACTTCATTGCAATTCTTGGACCAAGACTTTTTATTACCACTTGTTTTGCATCCATGCTGTGCAATGTTTTGCAGTGTTCAACTAGTCCTTCTTGATCAAAGTTTTTCTCGCTGCAATATGGACAAGGAAAGGTAAAGCGATTTGGGAAGTTCCTGGTTGGAGAGGAGAAAAAGAGGTTATTTATCACTCTAAGAAAGTTAACAGTAAACGCTTTAGGATTTAATACTCAAAAGTTGTCTTACCAGCTCTTAAAAATACAAATAATTTAAAGCAGTAGTCTTATTCTATGCAATCATGACAAGCTAATTTTAAGAATCAGCTTTTTAATTCCCAACTATAGCTTAAGGAACTTTTAATATCATCCGTATTTACACAGAATGAGAGCGCTTCTACAAATGCTATAAATGCCATTTACGATTTTCTTTTTTTTTAATGCAGAGTACCACACAGTATGCTACAATGCAGATGAGTGCACTGCAATCAGTTCTGACTTCCCTTCATTGTAAGTTACTACAATCAAGAGACAGAAAGATAAAGTTTTTATTTAAAACCCAGTTACTTTCACTGAGTGCCCTGATCTTTAAGATGGACTTGTAGAAGCAGAATAGCTTGCCTGTGCACAGTCCAATGCAGGATTAAGGCTTAGTTTTTAACAATGTGAAAGGATTAAAACAATTAATACCCGAACTGAGCAAAGAGAAGTCTGCTTTTACTCCAAAATTCTACAGCTTGCATGAAACCCCATAATGCAGTTAAATTTTTTAAAGATAAAAGGACTCTCTAAGAAGAATCAAAACTGAGATTTTATAATGATTAATCAGTAACAGCCTTGTTTTCGTGACAAAAAAACACAAGTATTTCCAGAGAAGAGCTAGTTACCTGGTGTTGTGAAGTGGTTCTTTAGTTACAGCTTTCACACCTTCCATTATATAATTCTGGTACTTTGAACAAGAAGCTGCATGGCTACGCATTTTTGAAAGATACATCTGTGCAGGCAACAATTGCATAGCAAGGTTAATTTAAACTATTTGCAGTTACTTCTACACTTTTAAGCAGAAGCAGTAAACATGTAAAACAAAGCAACTTTCAGCAGAGAGTGTTAAAGCAGGCAAACCCAAACACTTCAGATGGTGGGGCAGAAAACTCTGAGATTACAGATTAGTTAACCTGTAACTTCACTGCCTGTAATATTTTACAAATACAACACTGTCCAGGACGGCTCACTTTTCTTAACCTATACTGTAGTACTAAAATAAAAAAAAATACAATGCTTCATATAAAGCCAGTTTACCTGGTCACTGAGGAGAAGAGACAGTGTATGAAAAATAACTTGGCTTTTAGTAAAGATCTTGGTGTAGATTGATTGGTAGTTGTTTAAACTCATTAATGAAAATTCAAATTTACAATAAGGAAATTTGTAATTCAAGGCTCCAGTTTTCTATCAGCTGGAACGAAGACAGAATGAAGATACTACCCGGAAATAAAAAGTGAAATTAACTGTTACCCTTACCTTAGTATGTCTAGTTATCCTTTTCTTGTTATTTTGCCATCTGCTAAGATACTTTCTTATATATTCAATTAATGCTAAGAAGCCAAATTTTACAAAGAGAAAGGAAATGACAGGAAGGATGCTATACAGGTATTCAACATGCAGGACACTAACAAACACCACGCAATACGCCACCCATACACAACAACTTTGACTTGTAACTGTTTCAAAAGAAGCAAATTTCTGTCTAAGAGCCAAAAAGATCACTATCTAAACCCCACATCCACTGTTTCATTACAATGTTCCTCCCACAGAGACATGCTCACAGAAGCAACTTCAGAAGCAATATTTTACTATAATTGTAAAATCAGTATCTTTCATTTGAAATTCACTTCCTGAAGAGGTAACAATAAAAACTGTGGAAAGAATGTCAGTATTTGGGTGCTGCCTATATAAAATATCTTTAGCATTTATGAGAACAAATATTTTGACCCGATTCTGCAGAAAGCTGAAGAACAAGCACTTTATCTTCCTCTAAGCACTAGGACCAAGCAGGCACACTTCATGCACTTAATTTCCAAATACTTTCATACTTTTTTATTGCAGCCATTGCAAGTGGTTTCTGTCATTTCAATTTGCTTTTCCAAGTCCAGAGCTCTGCTACCAGGCGACAGGGTACTGCGGCAGACACCACAAACTGGCTTTTTCGGCTTAAGACATTCCTGCAGGCACGGAGTGCAAAAGCTAGAGTGGGAGAAAAACAGCAGGTGGTGAGAACAGCCCTCCTGGACATGGAGCACAAATATAGAACCATATAATGGTTTGGATTAGAAGGGACCTCCCAGCCCCCCCAGTCCCACCCCTGCCATGGGCAGGGACACCCTCCACTAGCCCAGGTTGCCCAA